>JARQZK010003035.1:65000-173597 GCA_030704885.1 Cynegetis impunctata | reverse complement strand
AGTTTTGTCTGTTGACGTGGCCATTTAAAGTAAAGGTGGCTTCATCAGAAAAAATTATGATATTCATGAAATTTAGATGTTGATTATGAATTTCAAGAATCTGCTCACAAAACTGTACTCTGCAGTCAAAATCGTCTTCTAATAATTCATGTACCAGCTTAATTTTATAGGGATGATACTTATTTACCTTAAGTATTTTATGCACGGACCCTACTTATAAGTGTTAGTTTGAATGGTTTCGACAATGTTTCTTCTGTATTTGTGGAATTCTGGACTTCCATTGTCTATAAAAATATATCTGAAACAAAAATAAAAGAAAAGAAAATTTGATTAGTAAATGGCAAGAAAAGAAAATAGCTGAAAAATTAACAGTTTACACTTGAGAACGGTTAGAGATACCCAACTAACCGAAACGTCGTGTATATTGTATAATTTTATTTTTTCACCATTTTCCAACTTATTATTTACTAATCTTATTTCATTTCTTTTTTCAGATACTACTAATTCATTGAATTTAATTTTTCAGCTATTTTCTTTTCTTGCCATTTACTAATCAAATTTTCTTTTCTTTTATTTTTGTTTCAGATATATTTTTATAGACAATGGAAGTCCAGAATCCCTACTGATAAATTGAAATTATTGGAAATTGTAGTAATGGATGTATGAGGGTTATCTTGGGTTTCTAGTAGAACGTTCAGCACTGTTTCTTCAGATACTCTCGGTGGTCTTCCTTTAGGTAAATCTCTAACGTGGCCGTATCTCCTGAATTTTGATTCAATTTTGCTGACTGTCGATGTAGTAATTGGCGGACGATCAGGATGATTTTCATTGAATAGATTGCAGACTTCTTCTTGTGAACGCACCCTATCTCCAAAACCAATCATCATAAGTACTTCAATACGTTCTCTCTCAAGCAATTGCATTTTCTTAAACAATGAAGTAGTGTAGTGCCTGGAGCGTTAAAAACGTGAAAACTGCGGACTATACAGCACCAGTGAATGAATTCAGATGGTACATGTGAAATTTCATTCATCAGATTTAATGACAATGTTTACCTAAATTTTTTTTTGTACTTTTTATCCACATTTTAAATCTCCAGGTGCTCCACTATAATCCGTTATAATCTGGGAATCCATCAAGTTGAGGCATATGGTATGTTCACAAAAAGTGATAAGAATTTATCGTAGAATTGTAAAGTGAAATAATATACAGGGTATTACCTTTAAAAAAACTAATGACAAAGCCATAGCTCTTGAATGAGACACCCTGTATACAAAATTTTTATTGAGAAAAATACCCAAATAAAAATACTAATCAACATGTATTAGTATTTTAAAATAAAATAGAAACCTAATTTTTTAATTAATATGTTTCTTACATCATGAAAGCACAGTATATATATATATATATATATATAATATATATAAATATATATAAATATATATATATATATATATATATATATATATATAAATATATATATATATATATATATATATATATATATATAATATATATGAATATGTATATATATATATATATATATATATATATATATATATATATATATATATATACAGGGTGTACCAATCTTACGATAAACTTCGGTATATGGGTTATTTTAAGAGATATCAAAAAATGTTATCGACAAAAAAGGTAGATGTCTTTAAGGTCTTTATTTTGAAATTATCTCGAACTATACAGAGTGTTGCATAACTCCGTTAAAAACTAAACATATGATTTTTTAAATGAGAACCCCTGTATATTATATCGAATTCGGATTACTCACATTTTTTTGAAGCTTTTGATATAAGATTTTGCTATGTTATACAGAGTACTTCAAAAGATATGGACACGTTTATATGAAAATCGTAGGTAAATCAACGCTCTGTAGCTTATTGTGCGTTGAAGAAAAAAATTTTTGTTTGCCTAAAAGTGTTTCGTAATATGATGCAATATCTCCGTATTATATTAAATTTGAATTATTTCTCATTTTGTATACAGGGTGGACGGAAACTCGAACCTTTCATTTTCTCTCTTATTTCAAATGGAACACCCTGTATTTTATAGCACAAATAGAATCTTCTATTATATTACTTTATTTTTTGTCAAGCATTCCCTATACCCAAAGTTAATAAAAACAGAGTTATTTTGTAATATTTATTGTGAACCATAATTATTAACCTTATATGTGAAAGCAATAAACGTTGAATGGAACAAAAAATCCTATATAATAATAAATTTTAATAAACAATTTATTCTTAACAAAACAAGTCACCAAAAGTATAATTCTAACCTTAATATTAAACTAAATGTTCAAAGTGTTCCCGTTAACATCAATGCAATGCTGGAAACCTTTACATTTTCTCAGTTAGCGTTGAAATTGATGTTAACGATGAACACTTTGAACATTTAGTTTAATATTACGGTTCGAATTATACTTTTGGTGACTTGTTTTGTTAAAATTAAATTATTTATTAAGATTTATCATTATATAGGATTTTTTGTTACATTCAACGTTTATTGCTTTCACATATAAGGTTAATAATTATGGTTCACAATAAATATCATAAAATAACTCTGTTTTTATTAACTTGGGATATAGGTAATGCTTGACAAAAAATAAAGTAATATAATAGAAGATTCTATTTGTGCTATAAAATATAGGGTGTTCCATTTGAAATAAAAGAGA
Organism: Cynegetis impunctata; assembly: GCA_030704885.1. Lineage (NCBI taxonomy): Eukaryota > Metazoa > Arthropoda > Insecta > Coleoptera > Coccinellidae > Cynegetis > Cynegetis impunctata. Next base: position 170,905 of record JARQZK010003035.1, on the reverse strand, counting down.
AAATGAAAGGTTCTAGTTTCCGTCCACCCTGTATACAAAATGAGAAATAATTCAAATTTAATATAATACGGAGATATTGCATCATATTACGAAACACTGTTAGGCAAAATAAAATTTTTTTCTTCAACGCGCAATAAACTAGAGCGTTGATTTACCTACGATTTTCATATAAATCTTTTGAAGTACTCTGTATAACATAGCAAAATCTTATATCAAAAGCTTCAAAAAAATGTGAATAATCCGAATTCGGTATAATATATAGGGGTTCTCATTTGAAAAACCATAAGTTTAGTTTGTAACGGAGTTATGCAACACTCTGTATAGTTAGAAATAATTTCAAAATATGGACCTTAAAGACATATACCATTTTGTCGAAAACAATTTTTGATATCTCTTAAAATATCCCAAATACCGAAGTTTGTCGTAAGATTGGTACACCCTGTATATATATTACCGAATTCACATACAAATTTTCAGCCTTCTATCTGACTACGGAGTATCTGTATAGATGCGTAAAGTTTAAAAATCCTCAAAAACCTTGAAAATTCAACATTAAAATATCGAAATTTATGGAGGTGCCCATAACCTCGAAAATCATGAAATTTATACATTCAAATGAAAGCGGATAAGGAAAATAGTCGAAACCAGTACATTACTTTTCCTAATATCAATTCAATTCGCGTAGGTATAAAAATTCAACCATCTTACTCAATCTGGATTAAATAGTTCTTAATTTTTCTTGCTTTTTGAAGATTCGCGCACCTACACTTCTCTTCCAGATTCAATTAGAGGGTTGAAATTTGGTACTTTGATTTATTTAATAGTAGGAAAGTGCCTTTTGGTGGTTTCAAATAATTTTCCGAAATGCCTTCCTTTCTAAATTGAGATTTCTCGTTTTAGCGTGGTTTTTGAAGTTTTGCGGATCTCCACAGCTTCTGCTGATTGAATAGTAGAGTTGAAGTATGATCCATGGATTGATATATATACACCATTCCGAGCACAATGCGTTTCATCTGATCATTTAGCCGTCGAAATTTTTATTTTTTAAGCTTTTTTGAATATTTTAGAGAATTGCGCATTTCTTCTGTCACTCCAGATTCAGCTTGAAGGTTGAACATGCGTAGGTACGTGAAATCGGTTAGCTGTTTCCGAGACTGTTTCAAAAGTTTTCTCAGTTTAAGTTCATTAGTTTTTGCAGGTATTCAACCATTGTGCATCCTTTCAGCTTCTCCACCACATTGATTTAACGAGTATCTGCTGCTCACGCGTTTTTTTTGTCCTAAAACGGAATCAAAAGTCATAGTAATTACGATACTCGAGTTTTAATATATCGTATGTGTGACAATAGACCTAAAATTATGTTATTTGTCTACCCTGATGACCCTTGATTACCAGATCATTAGGATAAAATGATGAAATTGTTATACTTAGGTCCTTATTCTGTATTCTGTATTTTTGGGAGTGCAGTCGAGACCACAGCACTTAGGCCCCATTGGGCCATTTGTGCATCCTCCCCGGGAACATCACCAGTCTAGGCTTCCAACCATCCCAGTCGTTTGAAAAAGAGGGTGATTGCACCTAGGGGGATTTCCCTCAAGGTGGCTAAAATTGGCCACCGTTCACCCAGAATGGATTCTCGGAGTGACAAGACAGCGGGGCATTCACAGAGGACATGTTGTACCGTCTCGTCTTCCTGTTCACAGCCTCTGCAGAGAGGTGTGTCGCTTAATCCCATATTAAATAAGGGCTTCCGAAGTTGGCAGTGTCCCGTTAAAATTCCCACGACATTGCGTAGTTTTCCTCTGGGCATCGCCAGGTAAGTCATTGCTGCATCTTTATTGGGATAATTTAAAAGTTCCCTGGCAAGTCTGCAGGTGGTTGTTTCATCCCATAGGATTTTGAATTTTTGATGGGTGTTCTCTTTCATCATTTGTGACTTTGCTGTCAGCGGTAGTAGGCTGGAAGGGCCAGGACCGAATATGTTCAGGCCGGCTGCTTTTCTAGCCAATTCGTCAGCTTTTTTGTTGCCATTGCATCTCGAGTGATCTTTAACCCAGCACACCATAATTTGGTTTGTATGGGCTGCACCCGCAAGTGCTTGATGGCATTCGCATAGTGACTGTGAAGTTATTTTATGATTATTCAGGGCCAGCAACGATTGTCTACTATCTGTGTAGATTTTAATGGTTTTGTTCGTTATGTTCCTACGAGCAATCTCGTTCGCGGCTATGGTTATGCCCGTTAGCTCTGTCTGAACTATGTTGGCACATTTGTCCATGGTCCACTTAAGTTGAAATCGCAGGTGTCTCGAATATATTCCACAGACTGCTCCTTTTTCTCGCTTTGATCCGTCCGTGAAAATATTGATCGTTCCTTCATCGGAGGTCTCATTTCCACTGTTTGTGTGTATTGAGTAGGGTTTATCAAAAACAAATCGCGGGGGAATGCTGTCTGCCTTAGCCTGTAGCAGGGGCATCGTGTTCGTAGCCTCAAGCCACAGGCGACGTCTAGTCTCCCCACATCCTACTTCTGGCTTTATACCAATAGTCTCAAGGCGTGCCATAGTTGCCAAGGCCACTTCTTGTAGATAAATATCCAAAGTTGGCAGGCATAGCATCACCTCTATTGCCCTAGTTGGTGTTGTTCGCATAGCTCCGGTCACACTTAGATACGCGGTCCTTTGTATCTGCCCAAGCTTGAGTTTTGCTGTCGCCTGTTGGCTTTCAGGCCACCAGACAACGGCTCCATAGGCTATCATCGGTCTCACGATGGCAATGTATATCCACATGACCCACCCTTAGGTCCTTATTACGGGTGCAAATATTTCAAATAATCAAACTCCTCAATGACGTTTAAAATTACGTTCATAAACTCTGTTCAATACAGGTAAATCCTCGGGTAAATCTAAACAAAAAACGTGTGTATAATTTTATTCAAGCTAATTGAAAGCGTGTTCAAATAATGTTCACAGTTTACCTCTTCTTCCAAGAAGATTATCCTTTTTGCCTGAAATGCACAATTTGAAGTTGTTTGTATCAGGCTTGATGAAATTTCTAATTCGAGCTGTTAAATTTGATCCAACATACCAAATTAAACAGGGGTTTTAATTATACATAGGTACCTACTTCACACATTAGTGTTTGATTTGAAACATCTAGACGATATTACTACAGACAGGTAGAAGGCTGAAAATCCTTAAGCTTCGAATACAGAATAGCTCAATTTCCTTTCCCACTCTATAATTCAGAAAACATCTGGTATTACTAGGGTTGCCATCCGTCCGGGATTCCCCGGATTTGTCCTAGTTTAGGGGGCGTTCGGGGGTCGTCCGGACGGGGCTTTCAAAATATGTCCGGGTAAAACCCGCACAAATTTTGCGTCCGGGTGCGCGAAGCTCGAGTCTCAGTGACGAATATAGGTAAGCTATTGAATTCAAACCATTTGTGGCTAAATTTATTTGAAACAACTATATTCTGAACTGCTCAAAATTGCATAGTATATGTATACTAGCTCACAATGCGAATGTGGAGTGAGTTTTTTGCTAGTGTCGCAGCAATGGACGAAGGGGAGAAACTTGCTAAATACACTTCTCTGATCAAAATAAAGTCTGATTTTAAAGACTTCCTTCGACTTTACAAATTCATGATGGAAAAGAAAGACATTTTGGCAAAAATTGGCAAGTCTAAAAAATTACAAGTTAAGTTAAATTAGTAAAAAGAACTTGATCTCGCTAAAATTAAAACTTGTTACTTACTTTTAATTTATAGTTAATAAATAATTCAGGCGTTTGAGTACCTTACCTATCTAACAGAACTAGATGATTTTTTGATCTACCAAAAATTATCGTTATAAGTTGTTTTTCATTTGATGATACCAAAAAAAGAGAGAAAACTGTAAACTGTGTTATATCAATATTTTATTTGTTTTTTGTTGTTTTGTTTATATCGCAAACAAGCGCTCTTAAAGTTTTAAAAATGATAAAATTAAAATATGAACGATGTGTTATTTTATTCGAAAAAAATATTTTTATGGGATGTCCGGGAAAAAACTAAATTTCACCCAAATGTCCGGGGTTTTTTAAATTTTTGTCGGGCGTCGCAAATTTAGGCGATGGCAACCCTAGGTATTACTAACTTCCAATTAAATATCATCAACTACCTACTTAGTACCAAGAGAAAACTGAACTCGTGACAAAACAAGCATTTAATAGTGAAAAATTGGCATATACATAACTTAAATATGGGCGATATTAGATGCATTACAAAATACTACTCAAGATAAGAAGATTCTCGTTCAATATTTCAATTGACATTATTAATTAATTGAGTTAATAGGATCGAATTGAAGTACATTTACTTAATAAGATGTTTTTGAAATAATGCATGGTATAACATTTAAGTTTCGATTCAAAGAAAAATTGTGATATGAAAGATTAAGGAGACAAATATTAAAAAGCTTTTGAGAATAAATATCCAATATATCTGATGTACTCCCTTAAGTAGCTATGGTTTTTTATTAACTTCTTCTTGATACCTATTTCGGAAAAATACGTACTTGATAAATGACTAGAAACCCCCTTCTAGTGTGAAGTAGACATACAATTTTTCACTTCTTAATGTCTGAAGAAAACTTTCCTTCAACCTGGCTGTTAATCCAAACAGTATTCACGAGGAACTTTTGAAGTTAAAACACATAAAAATAAGTCGCACTCAACAACAAACACTCCAAGATTTAATGCCAATGCACCCACAAAAATCTTTCGCTATCGTTATTAGTCATTCACCAGGTGAACTACAACTACACGGTCGGGTCACGTCGCCGGTACTCTGTTGACGCGATCAGTGGGAACGGCTCCGCAATCGCTTCGAAGTTTGTTGCGCGATGCAATCCCTATCCTCGTGGAAGGCAGAACCGATTGTCAGTGATCTTTCTTTTGAGTCGTCTATTGCGAGTTCCGAGGATAGAGATTTCGAATCTGCATCGAGACTGCGCTCCTGTGCACCCACGCTCTATCGGAATTTCGAGGGGCGATGTAAAAATGGTAGTGAAAGAAGTGCATAGACATAATACGATGCAAGTGCAGTTTCATCGCATGACTGCGTTCATTTACTCGCAGTTCTTCAGCCCATCTTCGTATCTACTTAACCATATACCACAGATTGTCAATTGGTGTCAAGGATTCGAGAACATTTAACAATTTCCAATTGTAGAATTAACACGACTATAATCCAATTGGGTCCTTAGCATGAAATGATCATAGACATTTTAAATTATCAAAGGCAACAATACGGATAATTTTGTTTAACCGAAGTTGTTGGAGATTCAATTCGTACAATTATGAATCAAAGAAAGCTTTCATCGAAAAGGGTAACTGGTTTTCTGGATATAAAAATTCTAAATCAGAAAAAAATATGCAATGCTCCACTTCACAATACAATAAAATTGTGTTACTACAAAATTGCACATAATAATTTTAACACTTCTGCGACGACAATTCAGTCAGAAGAGAAAATATTTTACAGTTTTACAGGGAATCACTAGTTAATTTCGATACTTTAATATTAAACTGCTAAAATTTTCAAAATTCTCAACGTACGAAGTGGTATGGTATTCCTGATGGAATCGAAGCAATCATCAGTTTATTCTTTAAATTCTGTAGAAGTTCCTGACGATTCTGTTACCAGCCAATTTCTGGTGTCCATTATTTTGTTACAGTTTGATTAAATCTAGTTCAATGAAAAAAAAATTAATATATAGGTACATATTCAATCCGAATTCTGCAACCTTACGTATAAAATCCGTGCCTGAAAGTATTGCAAGTTTAACAAAAGACAAACGAGTTATCTTTTCACATAAATTTGCATTCAAATTTCAGAGAAGAGAACCTACTACGAATTGCAGAACTATTGTTTGAAATAAATGCCTACATGAAGTATAATACAGTCAATCTGAAACTTCACCAAATATTTGAATCTCAGTATTGAAATCAGCGAGTATTATAATTATCAGATCTCTCAGGAAATAATTATTCATCATAATACACTACGCCACATTTCGCGGTAGACTTATTTAACCAGGGAAACCACAGAAATCCTTACCATATAATATTAGCAAAACTCACTGCTGATATTGGACCGAATAGCACGTAATCAGTAACTGAAGATGTCCACAGCCGAAACATAGTTATCTGTTCATAACCGCCAATTATCGTTGATTGTTCTATAAAATCGGTTTTCTAACTCCAATGACCTGCTAAGAGAAGACAAGTAAATAACAACACTGGCAGGAATAATTCAAATATATATATATATATATATATATATATATTTATATATATATATATATATATATATATATTTATATATATATATATATATATATCAGTGGCGGCTCGTGTGGTTTTGTTTTGATTAGGCTACAAGATGTGTTAAAAATACACCAATAGCCGAAAATTTTTTGGATTTCGAGGTCAATATAATTTAAAGAAAATCAAAGTAAAACAAGCACCCTAAGCTATTAATTTGTTTTCACTTTCGAGTGTCTACCTTGAGACCTAAAACTCCTATTTACAATATTCACAAAATTCTTCTCAGCCAATTAATCAATTCATCTATTCATCAATTTTTTCTTTCACATAATAGGTACTACCTACCTACTTAACGAATTTTTTAACAGCTGGTGAGAAGCAAATAAAAAGTTATTAATATATTTTTGAAGATTAGCGGGATTCTGCGATCTTTAACGTTAGCAAAATGATCTATAATATCCTCATAAAAATTTTTTGTCTTTCGCCAAAAGTTTTACCAATTCCTTTTCAATAGAACAACAAACTAATATTTTTCAAACGATCCTGGCTCATTGAATTTCGTAAATAAGTTTTAATTCTCTTAAGAGTGGAAAACGAGCGCTCTACGAAAGCCCATGTCACCGGGATAGAAACAATTAGACATAAGAGTTTATAAACTTGGAGTAATTCTTGATTCAAATCATCATCAAAAAGATATTTAATAGTCCTCACATGATCTTCATTGTGCCCTAAAATTTCATTGTCATTATAAACAACACACAGTTCACTTTTTTATGTCCACCTTATCAAAAAAAGTGTACTTTTGACATAAATTTTCCAAAAGGTTATCTGGAAAATTAGCCGAAAATCCGGTGAACAAATTTTTTATTGAGTAAGTCGAAGAAATGCAGTTCTTTCAAATCAGAGAACCTTATTTCTATTTGACCCCTAATAGTATCCAAAATTTCATAAAATATTTGCTTATAGTGAAGCTCCATATCTGCGTAACTGAATTTCTTTCGTTTTGGGCTAAATTGAGTCGTATCATCAGTAGTTTGAAATACAGAAAATAGTTTTTTAAAATAAACTCCTGCACGAAATTCTGAAATTTTTTCCAAAAGAAACTTGAGCCGATTTCGTGAGTAAATTACATCTGAAAACTTGTGCTGTAAGATTTGAAAAACTATTTCTGTTTGTTCAAAAATTAATTTAAAGATGTTTAAAAAATATATAAATTCCTTATCTTGTAAGTAAGATATTAATACGCGTGCTGTATTTAAAGTTACTTTATCGGTGAAAAATTCCTCTTTAGATACTGTACTTAGCAGTAATAATTGTGATACTGTACTTAGCAGTAATAATTGTGAAACATAAGCCAAGTGTTTTTATTTTAAAGTTTATACTTTATTCTTTATGATGTTTCACCAAGTGATGTGCGAGAATTCAATCTCAGTTATGAAAAAATCCTCACTTTCAACTAGGTATAGAATTAAATCCTCAAATCCTAAGCGGCCCCAAACAGAGACATTTTCACTAGTAAAAAGTAAACACTGCCAACAAAATAATTTATTTTTTACCTGTGATCCGGTTAGGCAAGGATTTCTCTCATAATTCCGTGTATTAAAACCGCGGTTTTGTTTTCTGTTACGCTGCACCAAATTGTTTAATTCAGGGGTAGGTTTTTTTTGTTTTTATCAAAACTTTATCCTCATAACTTAGGGCACTAAAGTTATGGGATAACAAATATTCCACTAAGTCACCATTGAAATTTTTGAAATTAATTTCAGTAATCAAACTTCACTATAAACAATACGCGTAACGCGAGTTGATTCCGGCGTCCATTAATCAGACAGTACGTATACGAATTACGATCATACTACGATTCGATCAACGACTTTACTCGATGTCAGGGAGATTCTATAGTTTTGATTGGTCGACATTGTATAAGGCTGGAGTTTATCGGTGTTGCCATGTACATGTGTTTTGGTTTTCTATTTCAATGAAGTATTCATTCGGAGTATTTGTTTTTAAGTGGTGTGAGTTTGCTTTTCTGTGGCAGGCATAATGAACGTTGAGAATATGCCTTTCCATGCCTCCGCAGCGTTGCCACAAATCTTGAAATGAATGAAATGCAGTAAAGGTTCTATCTTAATTAATAAATTATATTATATAATGTAGGTTGTAAGGAAGGTAGGTGCATAAAACAATATGATTTTGATTAATATGAATATGCTGAATGCTGACTATTCAATATAATATATATATTAGTGATACACGGAATATTATTGAGGAGGCTTAGCCTCCTTAGCCTCCTTTGACTAGCCGCCCCTGATATATATATATATATATATATATATATATATATCTATATATATATATATATAATATATATACATATATACATATACTATATATATATATATATATATATATATATATATATATATATATATATACATATATACATATATATATATATATATATATATATATATATATATATATATATATATATATATATATATATATATATTTTTTCAATATGTCATAATTTTGAAGAATCAAACATACTGCCTCCTAATTTTAGATGTGGACATCACTCAAATGTAGATTCATTAATGACTTGAAGCTGGTTTTTCTATATTAAATATTTTGCAAATGAATTGAACTAAATAAACATTTAAAACTCTCCTAATTTGTAGTTTGTTTGAAGTTAAGGCACTACCAAAGAGAGGAAATGCACTTGTGAAGTTTTATTTAAGGCAAATTCTCTTTTACATATAATCCATCTATGTGTCTGATATAAAGAGAAGTTTCATGAGTGTGACACTAAATTTATACCCGTTTTTGATTCGATAGGTGTTATTGTTGTATTTATAGATATGAATGTTCTAACTGCTTTCATCAATCTAAAGCAGAGTTTATTTCTCTCATGATGAAGGAAAGGAAATACGGAAATGAATTAGATTTTTAATTGATCTTGGTATATAATGAATTATACTTTATTAAGTAGCTTTTTTAGATTTTTTCGACTGATTATTCCTCAGCAGATATCATTATTCGATTGTTTTCTTTTCATACAAATACATAAAATATATAAATAGTGAATGGCTTTCATAATATAGGTACGTAATACTCCATATTTGTTTATGGTTTTTTATTTTTTTGCGTCCTACTTATATATAATACTATTCAACAAAAATTACTGTTGTGTATCAGTTATGTGAAACTGGCGATATTTTTAGACAGCCGATTGTACAGAAACTACTGTCTAAAACACTATTAAACACCATTATTGAGACTTAATTCCGAGCTCAATTGATCAAATTTTAAATTTTTAAAAAGACGGAATTATCTTTTTCTTTATAGAAGATATGTACTCACCTGAAGTATTGCATTTTGCTCCACCAACTTATAAATATATTCCTAGATATTCATTAATTTTAAGTTGAACTTATCAGAACAATTTCCTCATAGAGTTTTATAGACGTGATCATGTTGATTGTCTGAGAAAATCGAAACCAGAACACTTACGGTGAACTGCATCCAATGATTAATCTTGTAGATTCAGAACAAATAAAATTATCAACGAGATTCTAGTTCAAGTTTCGATGTCAGTATTCCAATGTTGTTTGCAGTTATATCTTCATAGTCACGTTATTTGCGGTTTTGCAGGTTTATTAGAAAATTATATTTACTTATATCTCATTTACCATTATTGATATTTATTATCTTCTAGCTCATTTTTCATAAGACAGACCGTCTTCGAGCGTTGTTACACCGTTACAAATTATTTGAATTTTCATTCGAGCTAATATCATTTTGTTAACTTAGGTAGTATATAATATGGAAATTCGAAAGTACATATAACTCAATAATTTTTGTTTCGAAACCTTTATAAGCAAAAATAGTGGACTTTCATTTGAGGAGAAGCTGGTTCAGTCATTACAGCGTTGAAACTACGTATCGTTAGAAAATTTTTGTCACAAAAATCCGCAAATTGAATTAATGCAATTACTAGTAGGTATATCTATAAACTTCACAAATTATCCCCAGCTGTCCAGGGAGTGTAGTAAGTATCCCTTTATGTGGTAAAGAAAAGCAGTCTACGACGGTATCCGGTTTTCTGAGCTAGTCAGTAACTTTCTTTAATAACAATCCAACAGTAGGACCTATATTATTCGGGTTATGTCAGAAAAGATCGTCTCGATTGATGTAGAAACGAAGAAGAAGAAGAATCTTCATAGAAAATTGGTAGCTCCTATATACCAATAATACATCAGTAAATTATAGACATTATATAAACAACTATGAAATAAAATGTAAACAACTCGATAATCATCACACACATAGGAACATTATTTAAATACTATAGTTATTTTAAATAGTTATGAAAAAGCTATGTACAACTTCAATTACAATTTGAAAAATCATCGCACACCCACTCTATCAAAAAATTACAACAAACAGCTCCAGTATAATATTAAACTCAAAAAACACACAAATATAATAATAAAAATATATCAAAATAATCTAACGTTTTGAATGAATTACAATAACTGTTTTTTAAAAATGCGCAGTGATTGACTAGACTTAACTATGCCTGCTAGTTTTTTGTATGCAGCAAATTCTTTGAAAAACAAAGTATTCATGGTACTTCTCCTATTAGACAAGTAATAGCTATAAAGAGTCCATAGTTGAAAAACTTATATCCAAAAAAGATCGAAAATTGCAACGCAAGTATGTGCACCCGAATATTTAGGATGTAGTTGTAGATGATCAAAGAATTCTATACAATTACAAGTTTAATTGATTATGGACACTTGTTTCACTATCTAGATGAGCGCTATTATTTTGATTATTTTTAACTACCTTTGACAACAGATGTTCCGCCTTTGCAGCAGCAGCAAAATAATTATTTTCAAATTATTTGCGTTCATCACCTTCAATCTCATTTTCATCAATAACTTCAGTTTGATCTTGTATATCGTTAAATTTATCGAAGATCATTTCTAACGGCCTTAATCTTTTCTCTGTCTCATTACCCAAAACATTGGTCCTTCGAGCCGGATCAATGTACTTGAAGAACGATTAACATTAACATACTTACGCGGGAATCGTAGTTCCTGAATTGTTCTTCAAGTACATAAGGATACGCGTACCCAGAACACCTACAACGAGTTTTTACCTTTGAGAAGAAAGAGAAAAAGCTTCAGTCTCTTGTTTCAACAATGATGAAACAAAAAAAATTGATGAATATTTTCATGCTACATAAATTTATGGGTTCATATAAGTTCATGGTATCCTCTAAATAACTTACACTTTTATGTATGTGTAATTTAGTTCAATTATTTTGTATGAATAGCATTAATGATGTTAATTTTATAATACACCATATGCTGTTTATTTTGTTCTTTAATTCACTAAATTCCACAAATTCAGATTTTTTGGCATATAGAATCGTACCACAGTGATATGTAATTTGTCGGATTACAAGATACTCTGTTTCAAAAAGTTTCAGACTGCAGGTGGTCTGCGACGGTACTCTATAATCCGACATATTCTAAAGTTCGACTCCTCCTTGCAAAACGTTGTCGGATTACAGCACACTGTATATGGAATTGACGATGGTCAACTAGTATATTTTTCATGAGCTGACTACATATAAGTAAAATGGAGGAGATACAAATCAAATATCCTGTAGTACGTATATATTAAAATGAATAGAAAGATAACACATTAACTAATAGTAGTATAAATTTTCTTTTGAATATTATCTCCAAGACAATCAAACCCATTATATTTGCGTATGAGCAACTAAACTTATTAAATTAATATGTAAAAATTGACAAATTAAACGAAGACAAACCAATTATAGAACAGTTGAACAGAATAGCGGAAATTCAAAATGTAAAATAAATATATTAACGTCATTCACGTTTATTTCCTGTCAAAACAGTGGAAACACTACTACGAAGATAATCTCATCATCAACGCATTGTGGAATGGTAACCATATTGCTCATTCGCGTCAATATAAATAACGGGTGCAGCTGTGGATTAGTGGATGATGTAAAAATTCAGTGAACTTTGCCGCTGCGGGCTTGAGACAGTGTTTTATGTCTCATTTGCTTCAATAACTTTAATAATCATTACATTCTTTTTGATGGCATTTAGTCTGCTACGAAAACTATTTATTCATATAATACGTAACGCTTTAGGCGGGTTACACACGGACGTCGATGTCTTAATGCATCGACGTGCATCCAAAAACGTGCAATCTGATTGCGTACACACGTACGTTCAAAACCATAGTTTTGGCCAGTCTGCTAAAATGTTTGGCCAGATGTCTGAGCAGGAGGAATATTAAGCTCTGATGGCAGTGGCGTGTACGAAAAAAAAGGAAAAAGAAAATCGTCGCCGAATGTGGTCCAAAGGTTGGTTTCTAAAGTGATAAAATTTTTCATACATTCACCTGTTAGAAAAATGGAGGTTAGAACTAGAGGACTCTTGTAATTACGTAAGGATGGACGAAGAAACCTATTCGTAACTCTTGGACATGGTTATTCCATTAATAAAACGTCAAGACACAATGGTGAGATTGGCAATAACTGCAGAAATTACTGCTAGAAATTACCAAGATTTAAAATTCACTTATATATACTTTACTATGGGTGAGGCTTCCGAAAGCCCTACCACTTCTCTTCGAGATAAAAACTTTCTCATTTTATCTCCGAAACCCACCACGAAGACTATTAATTTTAGCGACAACTGTACTTTTTGTAGCATTTGGTTGAATGATTTGCAGCTTCTCTATCAATATTTTGTATGCTGAATTTTTTTCATTTTGGTCTAAATTGTGCTTCGATTTTGTCTGCCACAAGCAGGGTAGGTCCCTGTACAACTCCACAAATTCCCGTAGAAATTCCCGGGACATTATTCTGCAGTCAGACATAATGATGAAACTATCTGCAAACATTTTCAGTAAATATTATACAAATTCATGAAATATTTAACTTATTTTATATACCTACTGCAGTAACAAATTGTTTCATAAACATAACCACCGCTACTGCTGTAAAAACGCACACTCCACGTTGATTTGCATCCACATCCGAATGTATGAATGCATTCGTTGGAATGCGCATCTAAAAATTCAAGGGATTCCTGAAAACATCAACGCGGCATTCATCCGGGTTGTGCATTCAAAAACGTGCGTGTTTTGTATCCACATTAACGTTATTGGTTACACGTTCTTGGATGCATGTTCATGTATTCAGACATCGACGCCAGTGTGTAGGGGCCTTTAATGTCTGAAGACATGTACCTGTATCGAATAATCTCGGTTAGAGTAAGTATGTGATGATCTTATGAATTGTGGAATTTTTGTCTAGTGGTCATAATGAATTATCCCTGAAGATAAGCAGTGACTATCATGTTTCTTAGAGTTTAATATTTTATATAACTATATACACAATGTAGATTGGTTGCAATTTGGATAAAAAAAGTATAATCAATAAATGCAAACATGAAAATTATTGTCTCATTCGATTGTATGTAACTACAGCAAATTTAAATCAAAAGTCAAAATATTGTAATATCCTTGTTAATGTAATGAGAAAAAACTGGTGAGCAGCAGAGCTCCATCACTGAGGTCGTATTTTTCATGTGAAATGCATCGCATCGAGAGGAGGTTCTAACGGATTGAATTATATTTTGAAAAACCACGCTCAAATAGCAAAACGAATTAAAAAGTAGAAAATAAATTATTTTATAAAAAAGAAATTCGCGAAGTGCATCGTGGTTGAGGAAAAAAGTTGAAATCAACGAAGAAACATACCTCAACATCAACTCAATCCACGTACTGAATTTCAATCCTCTATTGTAAAAAAAATTCACGTAGTGCATCTCGTACTGATGGAGAAACAGATTGAGATAGAATTTGAACGGAATAGTCACTATTTGTGTCACATGGTGTCTATTCCGTCAATCTGTTTCGCGTTTGACAAAAATAGTTGAAATCCACAAAGAATCGTATTTCAACATAAACTCAACATACTTATACCAAACTTCAATCCTCTAACTCAATTTTTCAAAAGCTACGATAAAACAAGAAATATCTCCTTAAAAATGGTAACGGTTGCAGAAATTTACCCAAATTTTGATACTTTCGTTCTGCAACGAAAACAAATTTTTGAGATGAAATTTGATCTCATTTGACTCGATGAGAGCCGCTGGAGATGTCAATATATGCTAGGGTTAATATATATATATATATATATATATATATATATATATATATATATATATATATATATATATATATATATATATATATATATATATATATATACAGGGCGTCTCATTAATATGTGTAAATATTTTCACTGAAGTTTATTGTGCTCAAAATATGAAGATCTAACCCAAATTGCTTATACAAAATATTTCTCCTTACTGATTTACAGGGTGTTTTATTTAGATTATAAAAAATGAATTTTGTTCATTATTTTATTGCTCCTTGATATTTCTTTATGATATTTGGCAAAAAGTTAAAGTAGTTTGGGACACATCAAATAATAGTAAAGAAGACTTTCTCGCTATCACCAGTGGCGTACGGCAGGGGCACGGGAAGAGTTCTCGTTTCCTAAATTCTACGCCACTGGCAGAATTATCATTTTAGTATAATTTTTCGATTCTCCAATATTTTCTCTGTAAATAAGGCTTTTTTTTTTCGTAACGCCAGAGCCACTATTTTTCGAGATATCTAACGTTGAACATATGGCTGCACAATTCTTTCGATTTTTATGTACGAGTCATGTCGGTGTTTTTTGTCATACGATTGCATGTATTACGTGAAATAAACATTATTAGGTATTTTTTTTCAATTTATAATATTAACAAACAATTTAACAGAACAACTACAAAAATATCCCAAACGATAAATACTCGCCAGGAACAATGCCAGCAAATTGTATATTTCGCTAATTTTATTGCGAATCAGCCAAACATATTTTTTAAAGTTCGAAGATCGTTTAGCGAAAGAATGGATAAACTTATTGAGGTAAACGGAGATCACATTGAACATTTGTTAAAAATTGTTTCTAAGTTTTGTTCATAAATTTGATATTCTTCCAAAAATTGTAAAGAAGATCTTGATAATTAAGTATTTATTTTGAATTTTTTTTATGTAGCGCTGGTTATTTTTGTAGTTGTTCTGTTTTTAATTGTTTGTTAATATTATTATAAATTGAAAAATACCTAATAATGTTTATTTTTCGTAATACATACAATCGTATGACAAAAAACACCGACATGACTCGTACAAAAAAATTGAAAGAATTGTGCAGCCATATGTTCAACGTTAAATATCTCGAAAAATAGTGGCTCTAGCGTTACGAAAAGAGAGTGCCTTATTTACATAGAAAATATTGGAGAATCGAAAAAATATACTAAAATGACAATTCTGCCAGTGGCGTAGAATTTAGGAAACGAGAACTCTTCCCGTGCCCCTGCCGTACGCCACTGGTGATAGCGAGAAAGTCTTCTTTACTATTATTTGATGTGTCCCAAACTACTTTAACTTATTGCCAAATATCATAAAGAAATATCAAGCAGCATTAAAGTAATGAACAAAATTCATTTTTAATAATCTAAATAAAACACCCTGTAAATCAGTAAGGAGAAATATTTTGTATAAGCAATTTGGGTTAGATCTTCATATTTTGAGCTCAAAATTCTCCCGTTAAAATATTTACACATATTAATGAATCACCCTGTATATATATATATATATATATATATATATATATATATAAATATATAAATATATATATATATATATATATATATATATATATATATATATATATATATATATATATATATACAGGGACTTATTATGGGATAATTAGCCTTATATGGAAAAGTACAAATGATACGCTTATAAAAATTTACACACGAAGGTTCTCAATCATGAGCTACTTTTTTAAAATAGTGGCAGTTTTCTACCTCTTCCAATATACCGGAAGTAGCTATCAACTTCCTTTTTTTTAATGGCAAACCCCATTTTTTATTCCACATTTGGTTTCCTTTTTGAAAATTAATGTCAGTTCATGAAACAATATCTATGACCATCTATAACTGTTTTGGAGATATTTAAATTTTTAATTTTTTTTTGACATTTAAAGGTGGTACTTTGACGCTTTGTATCTCAGTGATTATCAGACATAAAACATTGAAATTTTGGGGGAACCTACAAAATATGCTGGTTATTCTATAATTTATTATCATTTTCCACAATAATTTACAGGGTCTTCACAAATAATTTTTTTAAATTATTTTTTTATTTATTTGTCTGTTCAGTTTTTTCGAAAAAACTCGGTTATTTCAAATGGAATGCCATTTTTTTAACTTCAGATATTAATTGTAGACAAAATTTCATTTCGATTGATGTGGCATTGTCGAAGATTATTCGAACCTAATAATAATTTATGGGGAATGACATAGGAACATAAATCGCACTTTAGATATGTTCAATATGCGTTTTCCCAACAAGAAGAAGGCCAACCAAAAAATATTTGAATGCCGCGTTGAAAAATTGCCAAACTTCGGGAAGTTTTACTACTAAAAGGGTCGGAAAGAATACCGTAAAAGAAGATGTAGATGTGGTAATCAATGTTTTGGCATTTTTTTTAAGCTTATCCAACAGCATCCATAAACAATGCTGAAAAACATTTCGATATGCCAATTTTTTGGTAAATATTAAGTAAATGGAGCGATGAGGCAAAATTCATGTAACATAGGATATTCAACAGGCATGATAGTCATTATTGGGCAATATGAGACCATTAGGTAGAAAGAGAAAAAAATTTCCAAGATGTGTGGAGCTTCAATGTCTTCTCTGCTTTGAAAGGCGACCAAGTTATTTGATACGTAATTTATGATGAAAATTTAAAGAGTTGAAGGCTTCCCAAAATGCCATTCCATGTTTTTTTTAATTTATTTGTGCATTGACAGTTAAGTTGTAATTTCTATTGCTACAGCATGTTTTTGTTCCTGGCAATCATGATTTGTATACAAAAATAGTTTTTTAAGGAAAATGTAAATAACTTGAAAAATATCAATTTTAGGTATATATCAATCGAAATGAAATTTTGTCTACAATTAATATTTGAAGTTAAAAAATGGCATTCCATTTGAAAAAACCGAGTTTTTTCGAAAAAACTGAACAAACAAATGTTTATAATTTGTGAAGCTCCTTTAAATTATTGTGGGAAATGATTTTAAATTTTAGAATAGCCTGCATTTTTAGGTTCCTCCGAAATTTCATTGTTTTATGTATGATAGTCACTGAGATACAAAGCGTCAAAGTACCACCTTTATATGTCAAAAAAAAATTTTAAATGCAAATATCTCCAAAACGATCAAAGAAGACCATAGATATTGTTTCATGAACTGACAATAATTTTCAAAAAAAAATCCAAATGTGGAATGAAAAATGGGGGTTTTATAAGCGAATAATTCGTACTTTTCCATATAAGGCTAATTGTTCCATCAAAAGAAAGACCCTATATATATATATATATATATATATATATATATATATATATATATATATATATATATATATATATATATATATATATATATATATATATATATATATATATATATATATAATATATATATATATATATATATATCAATCAAATCATGAAAAACATACTAGTCGACCATGGTCAATTTCATACATTACATAAAGTGAACAAGGAAAATTCTTTAATAATTTAAAAAAATATCAAACAACTTTCCAAGGAAGCTGGTTATACGTATTCAGCAACGCAAAATCTGCATTCACAATCGAACGGTGAATTATAGAAATTGTCAAGTCACCCCGACTCAAAATCTGCATACAGCTGTTTCGATCTTATTAGATCTCATCAGTGCAGCTTATTTGATTCGGAGTGAATTAACAAATTTCTAATTGTTCCCCAATTGAAGAACAATTCCCCCAATTTCCCCCATGGGGGAAAGTTGTTTGATAATTTTTTAAATTATTAAAGAATTTTCCTTGTTCACTTTATGTAATGTATGAAATTGACCATGGTCGACTAGTATGTTTTTCATGATTTGATTGTTGTATTTTGCGTATTAAGCGACTAGAATATTCGGAGCGCGCTCTCGTGAGTATATCCAAAGGTTTTAAATCACTATGTTAGTGTGCCTTGGAATCATATACACCACTGTTGTAGAGTAGATATCTTCATATCAGGAGGTACGTGTTTAGGCGACGAATTTCTGCATTTTCAGTCTAAGCGGTGAATTGTTGTTTCCCAATATCTTTGGTGGGATGGCGCTCTGGATTGTTATCCAGCCAGTGTTACTGACCACGATTTGTATTGGAGAACAATTAGAAATTTGTTAATTCACTCCGAGTCAAATAAGCTGCACTGATGAGATCTAATAAGATCGAAACAGCTGTATGCAGATTTTGAGTCGGGGTGACTTGACAATTTCTATAATTCACCGTTCGATTGTGAATGCAGATTTTGCGTTGCTGAATACGTATAACCAGCTTCCTTGGAAAGTTGTTTGATAATTTTTTAATTTATTGAAGAATTTTCCTTGTTCACTTTATGTACACTGCCCAAGGTATTATATTAGTAAACAAAAGTATATGGGCAATGTTGCCAGACATTTTAGGTCAAAAAAATTTTTGTATTCCTTATATAATTTGCATGGTTTAATGCAAATCCTGACTTTATGGTACAGAACTAAATCCTGGGACATATATAGTGGTGCAATTTCCTACAAAAAACTCTATAAGGCACTTTATAGGAACCATTTTGGAAGTCTCTCAGATTGATGACAATTTTACTGTGAAATTCCTTAGGAAGGCTGGAAAAGGTTCCAAATTTCCAGATATTAATGGCATTTAGACGTGACATTTCTAAATATTGTAGAACGCCTAGGAGCCCCTACTGAAAGCAGGAGAGGCTACTATTTTTTTAACGAAAACCTCCAACCATATAATTTATTTTGATTTTTGTTGATGTTCCTTTTTTAACTTTAAGGATTTGTATTATTTTGAATACTGAAATATAATATCTTATTGTATCTACTTACATGATTATATTAATTACCTGATAGATTACTAAGAAAAAAAACCTTATTTTTTTATAGAATAATATTTAGTTTGAAGAAGTTATGTTTTTGTTGCCATTTTGACGACAAAATGGAAGATTTTGATATAAATAAAAATACTTTCTAACATATTGTTTTTTTTTAAATATAATTTCAACGTCTGCTTCATGCCAAACCTTTTTATGAACTTAATTGATGGGCAAAGTTTGATAAACGTTTGCCAAATTGTCTCCAAAAGGGAATTCTCACAGCCGGGTAAAGTTATAAGATTGACAGGTAACTTTGCCCACCCCTAATTAATATTTTTTCCTAGTACATGAAAAATGCTATAAATAAAGTGATGATTAAGAATCATTTCCATCATTTAGGTTGTTCTCCATATTCATGTAGAATGTGTTTTAGCATTTCATTAAAAAAGATAAATTGAAAAATTCTGATTTTGCTGGGCAAAGTTGGCAGGTTTTACGGTAATATATTAAATTTACAATGGTCAACTTGTATGTTTTTCATAATTTGATTTTATTCAATAACTATCCTTTGTATAAGAGCAACAAAAGGTGATCTAAAGTAATTGTTTGATGAACATAAATGTCACAAACCGCGCGTATTATAAATTTCAATTTTGCTAATCACATAATGAAACCAGAGATTAAACTATGCAAACTGAAACTAATTTATTATTGAAAAATGAACAAAAATGGAGAAAATAAAAATTTGAAGAATTGACTAATGTTGACCAAGAGAATGAAATGAAATCTCAATTTTAATGTATATAAATTATCCTGGTGCTTCCTTCAATATAATATTCATACTTTGAGTAAAGTTTTTCAATCCATTTTTTCATCATACTATGATTGCATAATTCCCAAAGCTCGGCACTGTTCAATTTTTCGAATTATATCTGAATTAATATGTGCAGCCAGTTAACGTTTATTTATTTATATCTTACTTAATTTTCAGTCGTATTTTTCCCGACAATACATACTATTGTAGTGTATAGAAGGATATTGTAAGGTACGGGAGTAGTTTTTTATCTATTTCAGACCTCCTAGACTACTTCGAGAAAAATTTCATTTAATTTATATATATATATATATATATATATATATATATATATATATATATATATATATATATATATATATATATATATATAACTGAGATTGAATTCTCGCACATCACTTGGTGAAACATCATAAAGAATAAAGTATAAACTTTAAAATAAACACTTGGCTTATGTTTCACAATATAAAAAAAAAAAAAAATCTTTAGATACTGTACTTAGCAGTAATAAAAAGTCGACATGTTTCGAGCTATGAACTCATTATCAAGACTGACAACAGGAGAGTATTGCATCGTAATTTATAAATCAGACAAAAGCAAAGGTGATACCTGAAAATCAATTTGTTCGTTTACAAGGGGTAATTGACTTTTATGGGCGGAACTTATTTCGAGAAGGTCAAGACGTTTACCCGTGTTACCTGAATGTAACAATTTGGTTTTGTTGAAATCCAGGAAGTGATTGAATTTTATACAATGTTCAGAGAAGCCAGTGGTATTTTTGTTTTGTAAAATTGACTTTTTATGTTCTTCAACACGAATATTTATATTCCTTCCTGTCTGTCCAATATAGAAAGCAGAACATTCGTCGCAAAATATTTTATAAATACCACTGTTTTCTCCGATGTTAGATTTTTCTTTATTATTGACCAAGAGTGACTTCAAGTTTCTTTTATTTGTACAAATTGTTTTAACGTTATTTTTCGATAGTCTGCCTTAAACTTATGTTTGAAACAGAGTTATTTCAAATTTAATAATATAATATACAAACAAGAAGACGGATTGCCCATGGGCTCACCGTTATCGCCTTTGTTGAGTGAAATTTTCATGAATAACTTAGAAGAAAACATTTTCAATACTGATAATAATTTAATTACTAACGTTTTATTATGGAGACGTTATGTAGATGATATTTTTTGTATTTGGACCGGTACAGATAGGCAGTTAGATAATTTCCTTAAATATATAAATACTTTCTACAACTCGATTCAATTTACAAAAGAAGTAGAAAACGAAAACGGTACCTTGAATTTCTTAGACGTTCAGATTGCTAGGAATTTGAATTCTCTTACTTTCAACATTTATAGAAAACCAACCTTCACAGATACTTTAATTCACAGCGACAGTAACCAACACATTAAAATAAAACTCAGTGCTTTTCATTCGTTCATACATAGGTTGTTCACGATTCCATTATCGGAAACAAATTTTCAAACTGAAGTTAATACAATTAAATTATTAGCCATCAATAACGGTTACAATGAAAGTCTTATCGACAAGCTCATTGGGAAAAAAACGAAGAAAGTATCTGTTGCATTCAATATACCCCACGCAAACTATTAATGAAGAACAAAAATACTTCCCAATAAATTATGTGCCTAATTTGAGTAGCAAAATTTGTAACAGACTATCGAAAAATAACGTTAAAACAATTTGTACAAATAAAAGAAACTTGAAGTCACTCTTGGTCAATAATAAAGAAAAATCTAACATCGGAGAAAACAGTGGTATTTATAAAATATTTTGCGACGAATGTCCTGCTTTCTATATTGGACAGACAGGAAGGAATATAAATATTCGTGTTGAAGAACATAAAAAGTCAATTTTACAAAACAAAAATACCACTGGCTTCTCTGAACATTGTATAAAATTCAATCACTTCCTGGATTTCAACAAAACCAAATTGTTACATTCAGGTAACAAGGGTAAACGTCTTGACCTTCTCGAAATTATCGAAATAAGTTCCGCCCATAAAAGTCAATTACCCCTTGTAAACGAACAAATTGATTTTCAGGTATCACCTTTGCTTTTGTCTGTTTTATAAATTACGATGCAATACTCTCCTGTTGTCAGTCTTGATAATGAGTTCATAGCTCGAAACATGTCGACTTTTTATTACTGCTAAGTACAGTATCTAAAGATTTTTTATATTGTGAAACATAAGCCAAGTGTTTTTATTTTAAAGTTTATACTTTATTATATATATATATATATATATAATATATATATATATATATATATATATATATATATATATATATGTGTGTCACCGTAAAATTGTAATATATATATATATATATATATATATATATATATATATATATATATATATATATATATATATATATATATATATATATATATATTTTTTTTTTACACATACACATATATATATATATATATATATATATATATATATATATATATATATATATATATATATATATATATATATATATATATATATATATATATATACATACATATATATATATATAATAAAGTATAAACTTTAAAATAAAAACACTTGGCTTATGTTTCACAATATAAAAAAATCTTTAGATACTGTACTTAGCAGTAATAAAAAGTCGACATGTTTCGAGCTATGAACTCATTATCAAGACTGACAACAGGAGAGTATTGCATCGTAATTTATAAAACAGACAAAAAGCAAAGGTGATACCTGAAAATGAATTTGTTCGTTTACAAGGGGTAATTGTCTTGTATGGGCGGCACTTATTTCGATAATTTCGAGAAGGTCAAGACGTTTACCCTTGTTACCTGAATGTAACAATTTGGTTTTGTTGAAATCCAGGAAGTGATTGAATTTTATACAATGTTCAGAGAAGCCAGTGGTATTTTTGTTTTGTAAAATTGACTTTTTATGTTCTTCAACACGAATATTTATATTCCTTCCTGTCTGTCCAATATAGAAAGCAGGACATTCGTCGCAAAATATTTTATAAATACCACTGTTTTCTCCGATGTTAGATTTTTCTTTATTATTGACCAAGAGTGACTTCAAGTTTCTTTTATTTGTACAAATTG
This sequence comes from Cynegetis impunctata, assembly GCA_030704885.1. NCBI lineage: Eukaryota > Metazoa > Arthropoda > Insecta > Coleoptera > Coccinellidae > Cynegetis > Cynegetis impunctata. The sequence continues at coordinate 147,589 of JARQZK010003035.1, read as the reverse complement.
TTTTAACGTTATTTTTCGATAGTCTGTTGCAAATTTTGCTACTCAAATTAGGCACATAATTTATTGGGAAGTATTTTTGTTCTTCATTAATAGTTTGCGTGGGGTATATTGAATGCAACAGATACTTTCTTCGTTTTTTCCCAATGAGCTTGTCGATAAGACTTTCATTGTAACCGTTATTGATGGCTAATAATTTAATTGTATTAACTTCAGTTTGAAAATTTGTTTCCGATAATGGAATCGTGAACAACCTATGTATGAACGAATGAAAAGCACTGAGTTTTATTTTAATGTGTTGGTTACTGTCGCTGTGAATTAAAGTATCTGTGAAGGTTAGTTTTCTATAAATGTTGAAAGTAAGAGAATTCAAATTCCTAGCAATCTGAACGTCTAAGAAATTCAAGGTACCGTTTTCGTTTTCTACTTCTTTTGTAAATTGAATCCAGTTGTAGAAAGTATTTATATATTTAAGGAAATTATCTAACTGCCTATCTGTACCGGTCCAAATACAAAAAATATCATCTACATAACGTCTCCATAATAAAACGTTAGTAATTAAATTATTATCAGTATTGAAAATGTTTTCTTCTAAGTTATTCATGAAAATTTCACTCAACAAAGGCGATAACGGTGAACCCATGGGCAATCCGTCTTCTTGTTTGGATATTATATTATTAAATTTGAAATAACTCTGTTTCAAACATAAGTTTAAGGCAGACTATCGAAAAATAACGTTAAAACAATTTGTACAAATAAAAGAAACTTGAAGTCACTCTTGGTCAATAATAAAGAAAAATCTAACATCGGAGAAAACAGTGGTATTTATAAAATATTTTGCGACGAATGTTCTGCTTTCTATATTGGACAGACAGGAAGGAATATAAGTATTCGTGTTGAAGAACATAAGAAGTCAATTTTACAAAACAAAAATACCACTGGCTTCTCTGAACATTGTATAAAATTCAATCACTTCCTGGATTTCAACAAAACCAAATTGTTACATTCAGGTAACAAGGGTAAACGTCTTGACCTTCTCGAAATTATCGAAATAAGTTCCGCCCATAAAAGTCAATTACCCCTTGTAAACGAACAAATTGATTTTCAGGTATCACCTTTGCTTTTGTCTGATTTATAAATTACGATGCAATACTCTCCTGTTGTCAGTCTTGATAATGAGTTCATAGCTCGAAACATGTCGACTTTTTATTACTGCTAAGTACAGTATCTAAAGATTTTTTTTTTTTTTTTTTTATATTGTGAAACATAAGCCAAGTGTTTTTATTTTAAAGTTTATACTTTATTTTTTTTGTTGTTTCTCCAAAGATGTGTGAGAATTCAATCCCTGTTATATATATATATATATATATATATATATATATATATATATATATATATATATATATATATATATATATATATATATATATATATAAATTAAATGAAATTTTTCTCGAAGTAGTCTAGGAGGTCTGAAATAAATAAAAAACTACTCCCGTACCTTACAATATCCTTCTATACACTACAATAGTATGTATTGTCGGGAAAAATACGACTGAAAATTAAGTAAGATATAAATAAATAAACGTTAACTGGCTGCACATATTAATTCAGATATAATTCGAAAAATTGAACAGTGCCGAGCTTTGGGAATTATGCAATCATAGTATGATGAAAAAATGGATTGAAAAACTTTACTCAAAGTATGAATATTATATTGAAGGAAGCACCAGGATAATTTATATACATTAAAATTGAGATTTCATTTCATTCTCTTGGTCAACATTAGTCAATTCTTCAAATTTTTATTTTCTCCATTTTTGTTCATTTTTCAATAATAAATTAGTTTCAGTTTGCATAGTTTAATCTCTGGTTTCATTATGTGATTAGCAAAATTGAAATTTATAATACGCGCGGTTTGTGACATTTATGTTCATCAAACAATTACTTTAGATCACCTTTTGTTGCTCTTATACAAAGGATAGTTATTGAATAAAATCAAATTATGAAAAACATACAAGTTGACCATTGTAAATTTAATATATTACCGTAAAACCTGCCAACTTTGCCCAGCAAAATCAGAATTTTTCAATTTATCTTTTTTAATGAAATGCTAAAACACATTCTACATGAATATGGAGAACAACCTAAATGATGGAAATGATTCTTAATCATCACTTTATTTATAGCATTTTTCATGTACTAGGAAAAAATATTAATTAGGGGTGGGCAAAGTTACCTGTCAATCTTATAACTTTACCCGGCTGTGAGAATTCCCTTTTGGAGACAATTTGGCAAACGTTTATCAAACTTTGCCCATCAATTAAGTTCATAAAAAGGTTTGGCATGAAGCAGACGTTGAAATTATATTTAAAAAAAATCAGTATGTTAGAAAGTATTTTTATTTATATCAAAATCTTCCATTTTGTCGTCAAAATGGCAACAAAAACATAACTTCTTCAAACTAAATATTATTCTATAAAAAAATAAGGTTTTTTTTCTTAGTAATCTATCAGGTAATTAATATAATCATGTAAGTAGATACAATAAGATATTATATTTCAGTATTCAAAATAATACAAATCCTTAAAGTTAAAAAAGGAACATCAACAAAAATCAAAATAAATTATATGGTTGGAGGTTTTCGTTAAAAAAATAGTAGCCTCTCCTGCTTTCAGTAGGGGCTCCTAGGCGTTCTACAATATTTAGAAATGTCACGTCTAAATGCCATTAATATCTGGAAATTTGGAACCTTTTCCAGCCTTCCTAAGGAATTTCACAGTAAAATTGTCATCAATCTGAGAGACTTCCAAAATTGTTCCTATAAAGTGCCTTATAGAGTTTTTTGTAGGAAATTGCACCACTATATATGTCCCAGGATTTAGTTCTGTACCATAAAGTCAGGATTTGCATTAAACCATGCAAATTATATAAGGAATACAAAAATTTTTTTGACCTAAAATGTCTGGCAACATTGCCCATATACTTTTGTTTACTAATATAATACCTTGGGCAGTGTAACCTAAAAACAATTACTGCATTGTGAAAATCACATATCCACCTTCCCGCAATCTTAATTTCATTATCATAAACTTAGTAGACACTGAGCACTGATGCTTAGCTTTTCACCCTAAAAATACTAAAATTCAATCAAAATTTCCTTACCTGTTTATTCACAGCAACCCACCTAAGCGTTTTGGACGATATAATAACGGAAAACAAGAACCTCGCTCGGCATAACAGCCAAGCGGTGTTGTTTCACAACGTTGCCAAATTTAAAATTATCCATGTTTTTATAACGCCTACATTTGGCAAAGTTGGAGCCTTTGGGCAAAGTTGGCAGGTTTTACGGTACTTAAAGTGAACAAAGAAAATTCTTCAACAATTTGAAAAAATATCAAACAACTCTACAAGGAACCTGGTTATATGTATTACGCGAAGCGAATTCCGAGTCAAATAAGCTGCATTGATAATAACTAATAAGATCGAAACAGCTGTATACAGATTTTGAATCGGGCTGACATGACATTTTCTATAATTCACCGTTGTATTGTGAATGTAGTATTCACATCGCGGAATACATATAACCAAGGGCGTCGCCAGCCGGTGGTTCAGGGAGGGGCAGTTGACATATGGAGGATGGGAAGAGTATGAATTTTGAATATATAATATAAAAGCAAAGTTATTAGTAATAGAACAAAAAGAATTTGCGACAAAATATTAAAATAATAATAGAATTCAAAGAATTTGCAGGCAATCAAATTGTCCATCATTGACAGTTATAATATTTTAATGATAAAGTAGTCAAAGGGTTTTTTAAATTAAGTTAATTGAAACATAATGTTCGTGGGTTTTTTGTAAACTTTTCGATCACTTTATTATGACAATCTTGTAAGTTTTCATTAATATGTTTTCTGTGCACACATATCATGGCCAGACCATTGAGGCAATATTCCCCCATAGTGCTTGTTAACCAGGTTTTTAGTCTCCTGAGGCTGCTAAACGATCGCCTTACCGTATATGTTGTGCACAGTAGAGCGATCAAAATTTTCAACGATTTTCTTTTTTCAGGGAAGAAGGTTTTTGCCTCCTTTAGGACATCAATAACGGTTAGATCAACTTCCTTCTCAAAACTGATTCCTGAAAAAAATCTAATAATATCTTTCGTGATACCAGATTCAGTTTGTGGGACGAGCAATGAAAGAACAAAGCTCTCGTGTATTTTTTGCGTAGAATTGCTTGTACCCCGGAGTCTTTTCCGAACATTGTCGAACAACCGTCAAATCCAAAACCGACGTATTTATTTGGATTAGGGTCTTCTTTTGTCAGAAACTCATCGATGCTATATGCAATAGATTTCGCATCCAGACCTTTCAGCTCAACACATCCGACAGACATTTCCAACCAGGAATAATTAAATTTTCTCTTTAAATATTTGGCATCTTTCGCAATATTGTATGTCGCAGAAGGGGATCAACAGTTTTCCAGCAATTCCTTCTTCTTTTCGGTTGATAACAACGATGCTCGTCTAATAAATCGACCGATGCCATTTTCGTTGCAGTCATCTATTGAAGAATCGGGATCCGAGTATGGATGGATGGGCAAGGTATCGGCAGGTCAGCCTCGGAATCATCATAAGGACTTGTGCCTATATAAGAGTCCGGAACTAGTTCCTGAGACTGAGTATCTCCCGTTGTGGTAACTGACCTTCATGCGATATTGTTTCCATTTTGTTGTCTTTTTCCTTTTGAACTTTTTCTTCCTGTTCATCGCTGTCACTGCTTCTTCCGCTAGGCTTTTTTAAGATTACAATAATTATGGACACCGTAAACGCTCGCGACGGACTTAGTCTTAACTCCGACTTTGATTTCTTTGACTTTGATTTCTTTGCATTTGACTACATGAATCTCTAGGGGGGCAACTGCCCCTACCTGCCCCCCCTTGGCGACGCCCTTGCATATAACCAGCTTCCTTGGAAAGTTGTTTGCTTAGTTTGTCTTGATTTCCATAATATATGACTAAGAATATAATTTTGAAATATGAGATAATGTTTTAAATAATGCTTAGAGCGTAATAAAAGTGAAGCGACCGATAATATTCGAATTTGGAAAGAATAATTCGAACTCATTTTTCCTTGTACCTTCTTCTATACCTACGTATGTAAAAGATATATACGAAAACTAGCGAGCACACGGTAGGTTAGATGCTTATAGATCAGTGACTTCATTGTAATTGAACGAATTACATAGTTAAAAAATATTGATAATTGAAAACGTAAAAAATCAACCCCTCAACGATTTGTAAGTCACCATTAAGAGAAAATACATTTTTTGCATTTCATCATATTATTTGTAATAAAGCCCTTTATAAAAACAGTTTAGTAAGAAGTTAACTCAATGAATCACTCTTCATTGTTATCTGATACTTTGTCTTTGCACACATATTCACAAAAAGACAATTAGTATAACAAGAAAGAACCAGAAATAAATACCCACAATTCAAAACATTGAATTAATTTAATTTCAGGAAGATATAACAAGTATTTTCTCTGGTTTAAATACTGTAACTTGTTGAATATACGAAATAATTCAGAAACAAAAATATAATTTTGGAATTGTTTGCATTAACCTATACTAATATTATGAATATGAAAAGTTTGTAAGTTTGAATTTAGGAGATAATCCCCGAACCTACTCATTCGGTTTCAAAAATGTTTTTAACAATATTTAGACTGGACTTGGTAAGAAATAGGCTATATATATTCCGTTGAAATAAAATGTCTCTTGTGGCGATAAATTTTTTAACTAAATTCGACGAAAAAACGATCGAGCCAATGCATTTCTTACGAATGCTGCTTTAACGGTAAGATATATTCAAATGTTTTCTATATAATATTATTATAATATATATATATATATATATATATATATATATATATATATATATATATATATATATATATATATATATATATATATATATATATATATATATATATATATATATATATATATATATATATATATATATATATATTTATATATATATATATATATATATATATATATATTTATATATATATATATATATATATATATATATAAATATATATATATATATATATATATATCACGGTCCTGCAACAGTGGCGCGGTGCTCCATATCTCTATTTGGGAAATATAAATACTTGCCATTTTTCGAAGAACAGCTGTTTTAAGAAAAACTAGTGAATTAAAGCACAGGGAATACTTGATGACATTTGTAGAGCCTTTGTTGTCGATTCTTATGGGTCGATAATATACAAGGTGTTTCATTTAAAATAAGAAATATTCTGCATTCTGCAAATTTTTATTCGCAATATGTGGCTAGCGGTTTTTCATACCCTGTATATCACAGGTCGATTTCAGAATTATCGTTTCAGAGTGTAACCAATGTAGAATATTTGACTAAAAATGACAACATTCTGATGAAATTATATCGAGAGTTCAACTCAACGAATCACTAAAGATTTCAATACTTATTTGAAGGCAAATAATTTGATCTGTTATTTGCCAGACTGCTCGATTTCCAATAAATATTTTATTCGCTGAAAGGTTGTTTTAGATCGAAAGAATATGTCTCAAATTTGGAGAGTATGGAAATTATTTTAAATATACAAAGTATATTTTGTGGTGTAATTCACAACTTGTTTATCTAACCAACAAGTTATTTTTGAAAAAATCCGTTCATTGAGATTATAGCGAATAAATAGGAATATTTGCCGTTTTCCGCTGTTTTAAAAAAAGCTAGTACGCTTAACCATAGGAAATGCTTCATGACATTTGTAGAGCCTTTTTTGGCGCTTCTGATGAATCTATAATATACAGGGTGTTCCATTTAAAATAAGGAAGATTCTGAACATTTTTATTTGAAATATGTGGCAAGCGCTTTTTCATACCCTGTATATTGCAGGTTGATTTCAGATATATCGTTTGAGAGAGTTACCAATGTAGAATATTTGACTAAAAATAAACTTCAATTGGACTTGCCACAACTTTATAATTTGAAAAGTTCTGAGTGACAAATATTGGAAAAAAAAAACTTGTCATGCTAGAAATCTCGAAAACCGTCAATATTTTCGAAGTGAAGATATACACAATGTATCTTTTATTTTCTATGTAAAAACCAAAAAAGCGATAAAAAAATATAGGTTGCTGTTTGAAAAAACATAGTTGATATCCGCCCAGAAGAAATTGAACACCCTGTGTGAACGACAATATTTTTATTTTGTCGAGCTCGAGCAACAAGATAATATTATAGAAATATAGATTTCTATCTGTTTCCCAAATAGAGATATGGAACACCGCGCCACAGTTGCAGGACCCTGTATATATATATATATATATATATATATATATATATATATATATATATATATATATATATATATATATATATATATATATATATATATAATATATATATATACTATATATATATATATATATATATATATATAATATATTATATATAGTATATATATATATATATATATATATATATATATATATAATATATATATATATATAATACTATAATATATATATATATATATAGATATATATATATATATATATATATATATATATACATTTACATCTATAGAAAATTTCTCAGCGAGATATATCTACGGTTAATATACAAATTCAAAAAATGGCAGCTCAATTTGTGTATTAACGTTAACATGTAGATATTTCTCTACCCAGAATTTTTATAGACCTTTCTGAGTTCTGCAACTTATCTATAGAAATCATTTTGAAATCTCTTTCTATTAAGTTAGAGTTTGTAAAATAACGTATTCGCTCGACTGATTTTTTGCCGAATTTAATTGCAAACTTGGTCGCACGAAAAAGTCTTTCATTTTAACGAGAAAGTATTATCAGAGCATTTTAGAAATCGGATGAGTCGTTGCCAAGTTGAAACGAATTTTGATTGATATATGTACACAAATTGAGCAAAATCTTAGTTTGAAATACTCAATAAATAGTTTCCTCGCTTAACATTTCAGGATTTCATGAACAAGTATAATAATCTGGTAGAAACTAGCATTGCAGGTGATTCAAGTCCTGTACTCTTCTTGAGCCGGTTTCGAGAGTGTTGGCCCTGAACTTGTGATTTAAAAACGCTGACAGTAACCTCCGCCAAACATGGGCAAGCAGGGTGAACATTCCGCAGGGTATATTTATGCGTCCAATATATGATACATCGGCAGATAAATAACTGTACTCAATTGCAGATTGGCGAAATTGAGGAGCCGAATTGATGATGACGGATTCAAGGTATTTTATAAAATGAAGACTATATAATTGAACACTGAGTGTTACTAATATTTCAGGAAATATCAATTTTAAAGAAGGGAAATTCAAGTTTTCATGATCTCATGGTGCGAATGTTGAACATTTGAACATCTGGAAGACATTGTTGAATATACTTTGAAGATATTCATGAATGGCTACAAGTACAATCAAGTATAATCTACTAATTTGATTGAAAGTTGAAGTAAAGTAACTTTTCGTCACATTCTATAATTATTGATTGTTTTCGTGATTTGAAAAATGACAAGAAAGTTTTAAAATACTAAGAAGCATTCATATATTATGTTAGATATTTAGGGGGTGGGGTGGTGAGGGGGTCGAGCGGAATCTCACTCAATCTCACGTGATGGAGGGGGTGGTATCGGCAAACATCACGTAGTTTTTTTTCCGCCAGAAATAGTATAAAATTGTCAGTAAACTGGGTTAAATTAGGTGAAAAATGTTTTACTCCACTAAAATAATATGGCTAAATCGTACATAATTTTATTCATCGCGGTTCAGTTATACACTGAGAATTTATTAACTATAAATAATTTCATTTGTTTGGAAACAATTTATTCATTTGTCAAATATGAACGAGTATTCTTCTCAAATTATTCTTTAACTACTGATGAATATTTATAAACAGTATATTATATTGGCATCTCCATGGGCTTTCTTTAGACCAAATGAGCTGAAATTTGGTATCTGGGATTGTTTTCGAGGCAGAACGAAACTACTTGAATAAGGATGAATTTTGGCAGCTCCAAACTTTGGGACGAGAAGTAGCGGAGGGCGGAGAGGTGGACGGTCGGAAAATTCAAACTGGTGGTGGAAGATATGGAAATGTATTATAAACAACATCCAAATTCAGTTCAGATAGAGAGTCGAAATGTTTAGGTGTTGTAACCAACCTCCCTTTTAAGATTTATTTATGCCCGAGCTAGCAGGGAGATTGGTTAAACATATATGGGTTCTAGTTTGTTCTCAGTAATAACAACAAGATAAAATGAAGGTATTTACTATTTTATTATTACATGTAATGAGACTTATCTCTTCTTTTTATATTATTTAATTTTCTATCGACGTTTTTCCTAGGTGGATTGTACTCTTGACTTCTGCCCTGGTTCAGCTGTGGTTTCCAAGGTGAATATTAGCCCCAGATAAGGTGATTTTTAGCTCCAGTTAAGGTGGTTCTTTAAACTCCAGACAAGGTGTTTTTTTTTCAAACTCCAGAACAGGTGGTTTTTTAAACTCCAGACAAGGTGTTTTTTTTAAACTCCAGACCAGGTGGTTTTTTTTTAAACTCCAGACCAGGTGGTTTTATAAACTCCAGACAAGGTGGTTTTTTAAACTCCAGACAAGGTGACTAAAATAATTCGGGGCGAATCAACATACAATCTCAAACTTAATATTTTCCAAGAATATCTGTAGGGTATCGATGGCCAATTCAAATTAACATTCAGATTTATCTCAAGCAAAGATGCTAAGAAAGACAGTATATGTTCCAACATTAAACTGAACATAAGATATGACCACGTGAAATTTGCCATCGTTAGCCTACAAAAATCTTGTGTTGAATTGAGAGAATGAAATAAGCAAATAAATTAAAAATATTTTAAATTAAGAAATGTGAGATGATTATTTCAATATTGAAAGATAAATAATTTAATATAGATAAATGAAAAAAAATGAAATGGCGGAAAAATGAAATAAGGAATCAATTCAGATTTTCAAGATAATGCATTCATACGAAATAATTATATTTCTTCTCATAACTTACCGTCTATCAGACGCCACAGATACTTCAAAATTTTAATATATTGAATAGTCGTTCAATAGATATGGAATATAATTCTTATACTTAACGATGTTACTTCTTCAACAGTTATTTGGCAAGAGAGATCTTATACGTGCACGTGCAAATTTAACGCTCTCTCGATACTCTCATTGTACGCAAGTCATTAATCATAAAGGAAACAAAAGTGACGTATTCCAGTGTAGAATTCAGTGGCGGCAGCTAAGTGGAGAATTTACACGTTACAGTGTGTAGATTGAGTTGATCTTAAGATACGATCCATTGTAGGTTTTTACTATTTTCCTCAACCGCGCAGCTCTTCGCGAGATTTAATCAGGTTAGAATAGCATCTCGTCCTGCTCAAATCAATATAAGATGCAGTTCACAAATTTTTCTCACAATAAAATGAATCATTTGGTTCTTTTTAGTTCTGTTTGTTATTAAATCGTATTTCATAGTTTTTTTTTAAAGTATTATTTATTCCATTCGAATTCCTTGTCTATGCGATGTTCTTCGAGAAAAATACAACTTTAGTGTCTGTACTCTGCTTTTCGCGCGTTTTTTTATTTATTGTTGTTTATATGTTTTGGCTGAACATTTGCTCATACGATAGTTATGCGGTATTGTTATTATGCAATACATAGGAGATATAACGAACACTTCACCAATTTCCAATTACATAATATACGATTTTCAAAATATCATTGATGATATAGGTACATATTTGATTCTCTATTGCTACATAGTTTCCTAGACAGCTGTTACGAACTCATGAATTTCGTCGTTGTTATAAAATGCAGTTCAATTATGCGCAAAAAATTAGTTCACTTATATAACACACTTCTCGAATTATTCTATAGTATAGTGCAAAGCGAAGGCTAAGTCGCAAAGCGAAGGAGCTATTGACACAAATTAAATTGCAGATTAAGTCGTTTTCACGTCATACCATAACAATTGGGGATTTTCAACCTTGAAATTGTGTACCTACTTCATTTTGTCTACAAACTTCTTCTCAAATATGTTGACAAACATATTTAAAACAAATTTAATTTTATGATGTGTATACAACCACTGTTATCGTGTTATCATGAAATATTTCAACGTTATGCTGTCATAAAGAAATTAGTCTCATGATGTAAATTCAGTAAGATAATTCTTACCGAATATTACTTAACTTAGTATATCATTGCAATGATTTATTTTCTGTTTTATATTCATTTAAATTCTAACCGAAATTGAATTGAAAGGTAAAAGTTTTCGTCAAACAATGTTGTTAGTATTTTCCCCGAAAATAATAAACTATTGTACTCTCACGAAAATGAACATGGAGGTGCTTGAATAATTTTCATTTCCGTTCAGACTTCCTGAAACAGGATTTTTGTGATGTCTGGTTTATTGAAAAATATGGTGGATATTGAATGAAACACATTGAATGTAACTTTTCTGTTACGTTTATTGTGGAGACCTAAATCGTATTCCTTTCAGCCGACAACTTTTATATAACTCTAAGTTCTTCAGAATAAATAGGTAAATAATCATTTTCAATAAATTTGAATTAAGAATAGTTTAATTAATAACAAAATCTCTTTTATTGTAGAAAAGCTTTGCAGTCAATTGTTATGATATTTTCATGATAGACATTGGTGAAAGTAGAGTCAATATGGAAATATCTTAAAAAACACCTCACGCTTTTCTACAATAAATTTCTTAATTTCAATTCATTGAAAATTATTTTCTACTTTTTAGTTCAGTTATCTACAGAAGCGTGTATTTTAGTTTTTTCAGCTAAGTATTATTTATTCTCTACTTTTTAGTTAGCTTATTTATAAAAGCGTTTTTTGAAGTTTTTTTAAAACTATGATTTATTTTAAACGCGTACTTGACATAAAGACACTACTGGGTATCAAATTTGGAAAATCAATAATCCTGAAAGTCCTGATCAGGATAATGGGACAGACTTTTCAAATGATTGCATTGTCATATGTCCTTGATAAGTGTGCAAATTTTCAAATAAATCCGACGTTTTGAAGGAGGTGAAAATCACATTCAAAGATTCCGTTACATATGTAGATACATACATACATACCAAGCTAATAAAAGCGTGTTAAGTTGAAAGTATTCTTTCATTAAATAAGAAGTGGAACTATAACTATGGAATCACTATTTTAGACAGTTGATTTTATTGTTTGTTGTTCTGATTCAAGATTTGGTTTCCATGAGGGATAAGAAAAGGCTCAATGAATCTTGATCTGAACACCGATACACTGTGTGTATATATATATATATATATATATATATATATATATATATATATATATATATATATATATATATATATATATATATATATATATATATATATATATATATATATATATATATATGTCTGAAGCACGTCCGCTGAATTTATAGTAAATCTGAATTTCCATTTTTTCATTTAAATAGAAATGCTGATCTGGGCTCATCTACAAAACTGAAGATTGTAACTGTTCCAAGTGATTGCTGTTTTTCATGAAGCTATCCAAAATATTGACAGCAAAACCAGTTCATTAAATTTTCTCCGATAACTCAACTACACATTATGAAGTAATTTTGAACGTTTTAAATATTTTAAATATTATGCTGTTACTTTCAGATTCCAAAAAAATTTGATCATCCATCGTAACACTCTTCAGAAGCTATCATTCCTTTTTCTATCTAAATTCACTCCTGAACTATGTTCGCATATAGTTTCAGTGGACGATTATGCGTGTAATGTTGATGACCTCATTTGTTATTGAGCTGTGAACAAATACACTTTTCATAACCTCAACCTCAATTTTAAGATGATTTTTTTTGATAGTTTAGTACGTCATATCTGCGATGAAAATTATATTCAATTATGCATAATTCAGATTTTTAATGTTGAAAAAATAATTATTTATCCTCACTCAGAAGTTTTATGGCAGTTGTTCTTGGATCAACCGATACATGAACATCAAAAGATTCTTCTTGAATAAATGGATTCATATAGTAGGTATTCAAATATTTTGAAAATATCAGAAAACACAAAAAAGGATATATTTATTTATTTATTTGGATAAACATGTCTCGACATCTTGGCCACTGACACGAGTTACAGTGGGTTTACATTAGTATTGTATCATATTATATATTATATTATATTATATTCGATTGCAAAGTTGATATTCTTTGAGGAATTTAAGTACTGCTTTAATTTGGCTTTCTGAGCTAAGGATATCTCTGAGGTCCAAAAACGATATAGAAAATAACAAAAATTCAAATATTTTTAACACTATTCAGAAAAAGAAATTCGGTGAAGATCAAATATGATTCAATTCTATAGTGACTCTAAAGAAAAATATTGTGCTGTAAGACCTTACTTACTGGAATTTGTATGCAGGAATATTGGAATAACAGACGTTTTGATGAAAAAATATTTTATTTACAACCATGCATGTAATAATGACATTTCACCTATCTTTGAAAGGTGGAAAGTTGAGGTTTTTGACTTCTACTTTCCACCCGGGTGGAAAGTGAGCACTTTCCACCAGGTTGTGAAGTATAATGATTTTTTGTAATTTTGTTGAATATTGATATTTCAAAATGGTATAGTGACACACCAACATACATATTCTAATACGTTCACACTGATTACAGAAAAACGACAATAATTTATTTTTTATTTTTGGAAGGTTTATTTCATGACTATTTGAAGTAAAAGTAGAGTTTGAACTTGTCTTTGAAATTACTTTTGCAGTATTAACTTGAGTAGCGGCAGAACTATCTATGTATCCCTCAGCTACTGTGCTAGATTTACAGCCCCCTAACCGTTTAATTTGCATGAGGTCGCCACCATTGTCTGCGAGCAAAGTAGCCACTGTTCTTCTGAAACAGTGGCCAGTAAAATTTTGAATATTGGGTAGCTTCAGAAAAGCTGCAATTTTTTTTTGGAAACTGACTTAAAGCGTTGTGCCCAATACATTGTCATGTACTTCCTAAGTGGTGCAATCCATTTCTTATCAGTTATCATAAATGATCGTGGCTGGTAAGTTTTGCTATTCTGTATTTCAAACGCGACCTTTTCTTCTAAAAAATTAACTTCTGTTGCTTTCATATTGTATAATTCATCCGATCGGCAGGCGCCGATCATTGTAGGTTGCATCATAAGCAATGCAACCTACAAATGTAAAAATAGCAAATTAATATAGAGATGGTCAATCTTTTGGCCTAAAATACCTTTTGAACAAGAAATTCCATGGGCGCTTGTTCCAAAAAATTTTCAATATTTTCCTTAGACAGTGTGTTCGATTTTTTATGCTTGTATCCTTTATTTTTCCTTTTTAAAAATGCCAATAACTTTGCGTGTTTAGAAGTCTACTTTTTCTCTAATTGATAGAGTGGTCCTTAGCATGGAATATACTGATCAAAGCGTTGATATCTTCATTGTCTTGGCAGATTCGCTAATACATACATGGAGGACTCTGTATAACTTAGCAATACCTTATATCAAAAGCTTCAAAAAACTGTGAGCAATTCGAATTCGATATAATACACAGGAGTTCTCATTCAAAAAACCATATGTTTAGTTTGTCACGGTGTTATGCAACACTCTGTATAGCTCGAGATAATTTCAAAATATGGACCTTAAAGACATCTACTATTTTTGTTGATAACAGTTTTTGATATCTTTTCAAATAACACATATACCGAAGTTTGTCGTTAGATTGGTACACCCTATATATATATATATATATATATATATATATATATATATATATATATATATATATATATATATATATATATATATATATATATATATATATATATATATATATATATATATATATATATATATATATATATATGTATGTATGTATGTATGTATATATATATAAGTATACACAAAAATAATTTTGAAACAAACTTCAAAATATCAGAACTGAATGCTTTGTATAATCATTTATAGAAGCTCTATATAATTCACTTAGAATTTCTGGCAAATCAATTGGCTTCTCCTTTGCGGTTGAAAGCTTTCGTTAACCACTCGAATTTCCAGTTTACTGAACGCTCTTCTCCTGTTCATTAGGAACTGACTCAGTGTATAATTGCTTAATGAACATCTACATATAAACGTAGCGGGATCACTTATAACTCATTATACCCTTTTGTAGTAGAAGATGAAAGAGCCTATTGGATTGTATATTCAGACATCATTACGTGTTAGACATATTTTCTGTATTTTCCCAGAAAATAATATTGCACTTCAGCGAAAGTTGAGAGTGAGGTGCGGGAGTAGTTCAAATCCGTTTTAGACTTTCCGAACCACAATTTTTGAGGTTTTTTAATGTCTGATACACACACATATATATATATATATATATATATAATATATATATATATATATACAGTGTGTCCACTATAAGGACTTACCACCCCTATAAAATCGTTATTATTTGATCGATTTTGAAAAACTTTTTTTGTTAGATAGGTATTAGAAATGTCCATCCAACAACATACACACACATACATATATATATATATATATATATATATATATATATATATATAACATCATCATCATCATCATCGTTTATTAACACAAAATATGATAACATGTATAACAAAAGTAGGTACATTACTGCAAATAAACATTAAAAAAACCACAGAAGCAACAAATGCTGCTTGTACGTGGTGAAAAAATAAATATACATACATATACTAGTAGATCTGAAACAGATCTGCATACAAAGGAATATAACAGCACTCAAATATAAGTTAATCCTAAAATTTAAAGTATATGAAAGTAAACAGCAAAAATTGTAAATGTAAAATGTGTTTACAAAACAATCACAAAACATCGAAAAGGTCCAGGGACAAAATTAACAACAAGGTAGCACAAAAATAAACACTGAATTCATCGAGACCTCCTTGGGACATAAACTTTCAACAACCTATATATGTATATATATATATATATATATATATATATATATATATATATATATATATATATATATATATATATATAGTGTGTCTACTATAAGGACTTACCACCCCTATGAAATCGTTATTATTTGATCGATTTTGAAAAACTTTTTGTTAGATAGGTATTAGAAATGTCCATCCAACAAGAGAGTGATAATATTTTTTGACTGTTATCGTGGCCAACTGCGACCAATTTTATTGACCCATATTTCAAGAAGTACTATTAGGGATTTTTTTTCACGAAAAATAATGATGGATTCTGAATCAGAATCATTGGAAACATACCGATACCGATTTTCATCATCATAAAATACAGGGTATTCGAAGAAACGAATTATTATATTTTTTTCAATATGTCATCAAAAAATGTACTATTATGGTATTTTTGGAAAAAAACTATTATTTAGTATTGCTTTGAACATACCTGTTTCAATTTTCATCATTCAAATATACAATTTGTCTGTCGGAAAAAAAATTAAAAAAAATTAAAATGGGCAATATTTTTTCTGTAATAATAAGTGTTATTCTCAGTCAACACTTACAACTCCATATAAGAGTATGAACCTAGATTATATTCAGTCCAAACACAGATATTCGAGTGAAATTGAACTGGGTTTAGTTGATACTTAGTACCTATAACATATTTTCTGTTGTACATTATTGGATGTCCTATATCTGCCTTGAGATTTTATGTTGTAAAGATTTTGTGTGGAGAAGAACAACTTGATAACTCTGAAAAAATATCTAGAATCAAAATCGTCTAGAAATTAGAATTGTTCGTGTTTAATGATTGCCCAGTCATTTTGGTTGTCACAGTAACAGCATCATGAACGGGTACTCCACTAACGTGCTGTGAAAAATATTATGTTATTTATTAGCTGCCAATTAGGTAAACATAGTTTAGTAGTTTATTCTGTTTCAAAGGCGTGGAAATACGAAAAATGTCATATTCTTTACGGGAAAGAGTGGAATTAATGAGATTAGTTGGTGATTCTTTTCGTGAAGCTGCTAATGAATTCAACAGACGTCATACAGAACGTAACATTAACCATGTAATAGATTTTGTGATCAACATGGGAACAGTAGAAAGCAAACCAGCATCTTAATAGTCCAAGATCCCATGACCGCCAGGCGTTACTCATTTTCTCAGCAATAATATCTATGGGATGAAATAGTGTTCTTATGTACTTTCAGTGTATGGGTACCTGCTACCTTGTGCCGACGGCCAATTTCCAGGTATCAGGTGCTAAAGATGGAAGAAAACTCAACTCACTATTCTTATTTTTTCAGTCTTGATTTTTATGATACTCAGGGAACTATTTCAATACCTTATGCAAGCAGCCAGACCGATCGTATGGGCCAAACATCCCGCCAGATACAAATAAAGTGTCCCTATGAGTATGACTCAACAAAGGATTCAAGAAAAATGACACCATTTCTTGTTATATACCTGTGATGTAGCCATACGCTAAATAAATACAAAATTACCTTTCTTGATTTTTATATAAAATGATTTTCACTACGATATTTACTAAGGATAACTTGTTGACATAATTATAAATTGGTTTATCATCATTTTCGTGTTATTTTTTCTCGGGCTCCCTGTTCAGAGATAAGTTACTTTCAAAATCATGAATAATAATTAACCATGAATAATAAGAAACCATAATTACTTATTTCCAAAAATACTACAATAGTTTATTTTTTTGAAGACATTCAAAAAAAATAATTATTCGTTTTTCGAACACCCTGTATACTATGATGACAAAAATTTGTACAAGTATGTTTCAAGTGATCCTGATTCATGATACATCATTATTTTTTGAGAAAAAAATCCCTAATAGTACTTTTTGAAATATGGGTCAGTAAAATTGATCGCAGTTGGCCACGACAACAGCCTAAAAATATAATTACTCCCTTGTTAGATAGAAATTTCAAATACCTTTCAAACAAAAAAACAATTTCAAAATATATCAAATAATAACGATTTTACAGGGGTGGTAAGTTCTTATAGTGGACACACTGTATATATATAATATAGGTACAGATATATAGATATATAGATATATATATATATATATCTATATATATATATATATATATATATATATATATATATATATATATATATATATATATATATATATATATATATATATATATACTAAATATGTGATTGTTTATTTGCATTGAATAGGCACCGAAACTACTGAACCGATTTGAAAAATATTTCACTGTTGGGAAGCTACACTTTCCTTGGGTGACAAGGGCTATATTATAATCTCAAAAAAATTAGGGATCATTACTAATACTCCACTTACGTAAACCAATCACGATATCCTGTGAGCCAAGAAATTACTACTACCAATTGGATACCAAAGATAGAAAAAATAAATAGATACATTTCATCGCAATATGCACTTATATCTAATATTCAAATCCCCAAAACATATTTATTAATCTAGAAATCTTGGAATAGAATGAATTAATTGAAGGAAATTCATCAACATCAGGAATTGAATTTTTATCGAAAATATTTCGTTAAACGACGAAGATGCTGTACAGTATACTGAATGCATGAATCTTTCAAGATGTGCTCATTGACAGAGAAAAGGTGGCCCATCGAGCAGGGCCGGCCTAAGGGGTGTGCGAAGTATGCAGCCGCACACTCAAGCCTTTTGGAGGGGCATTAAATTGACCAATTTTTGTAAAAAAAAAATTAATTATATATATATATATATATATATATATATATATATATATTTATAAATATATATATATATATATATAGATATAAATATATATATAATGTTCGTATGTATGTGCTTATGTGTTTTAGCGTTGTTTACACGATAACGGGCGCAATTGTGAAGCAATAGGGTTGAAAGATTGTAATTAAGTAGTTTCGTACGATATCTTGAGATTGTTCTTGGTTCGAATTGGTTGGGGGGTTGACCCCCCTGGGGGGAAAATAAATCTGATTTACACGATAAAGGTCGCAATTTTGTAGCAATAGGGTTGAAAGTTTTTATCTAGGTAGTTTTGTATGATATATTGAACGGGATATATTTTGGTTCGAATTGGTTGAGGGCTTGACCCCCTGGGGGAAGAAATAAATCTTGTTTACATGATAAAGGGCGTAATTTTGGAGCAATAGGATTGAAAGTTTATGGGTGGGTAGTTTCGTATGATATATTGAATGGAATAGGTTTCAATGCGAATTGGTTGTGGGGTTGACCTCCCAGGGAAATAAATCTTGTTTAGACGATAGAAGGCGCAATTTTGGTACCATAGGGTTGAAACTTTGTAGGTAGGTAGTTTCGTACGATATCTTAGATGCTATTTATTTCTTTATAAATTGGTTGGAGGGTTGACCCCCCGGAGGAGGAAATCAATCTTGTTCACACGATAAAGGGCGCAATTTTATAGAAATAAAGAACGTAGTTTCGTATACCTTGAATGTGATTGGTTTTGGTACGAATTGGTTGGGGGGTTGATCCCCCGGAAAGGAAATAAATATTGTTTACACATTATAGAGCGCATTTTTTTTTTTAATTTGGAAATATATTTTTTAAACTGGATACGTTATGAAAACCTGCTATTCTAATGCAGCTCACTGCGATAGAGTTTTTTTTTTCGTTTCTATGAAACGTACGCACCATATATGACAGCATTCATCCATCGCTCATTTGTGAAGTTAGTGGTAATTTCATATTACATTTCCAATATTAAAGATATGAGTTACATAGTAATATGAAAGTATTGAACAAGCTCGTCTCCAGTTTTTGGATAATTAATTTTATTTTAATTTATTCAATTTTTTTATGTGTCGATTGAATAATTAGTTTTTCTTCACATTATTTTCCTTATCTTTATATTTCATTAACATTCAATATGGTTCTTGTTTTAGTTTTGGAATTTTTTCCATCATGTTCTACAATTATTCCAATACACAGTCCTCATTGTTTGTTGTACTTCCTTTGTTTCTATAATTCAATTTTTACGTCTCTGAAAATTATGGTACCTACCTAAACTTTTTCCGAATTTCTTTTCCCATTCACAAATTTTTCGGGTATATTCTCTTATTTTAACTAGTGTAGCTACGTTAGTTCTTGTTTGATTATTAGCAGCTTTTCACTTTGCAATCCTGCTTATTAAAATGGGTGCGATTAGCAAAGTTCGACCTGGGACCAAGATAGTTTTATGACTTTATATTATGCTTGGCACCAAAAATTCAATTTCATATATCTATATATATATATACTTTTTGCGTGTATATATATATATATATATATAAATATATATATATATACGCAAAAAAAAACAAAAACTGTGTTTTTGGACCTTAAATTTCAAAAAATTCCATACCCCCCAGACCTCCCGGCAGGGGCATAAAATTTGAGTCTAGCACACTTGCAATTTTCGCCTTAGGCCGGCCCTGCCATCGAGAAAGTTGTTTGTAAATAGGATGCAAATTTTTGCTTGCTCATAACGAAATGATTTGTGCTGTGTGAAAGGAAATGTAATACTATTCTGTGAAGCTGAATCGCATATTTCAGTTATTATGTCTATATGTTAATTCAGTAAACTTCGTAAAAACATACTCTAAGAAAAATTATATCTAGAAAGATAATGTCTCAGAATAATAAAAGAGCACTTTAATCGAAAATATAATATGAATGACGTATGTGTAATGTGATGTGAGATATGTTATTGGGAATATGGTCATTTAGATAGGATAATGTCAGTGAAGGATTGTGAAACTATTATTTAATGTAATATTCTATGGTTTCCTGAAATGAAGAAAGAAATCATCTTTTCTGATAATCTACTTTGAAGTCGTCTAACCACTTCAATTTTGAGAGAGTTGATGGAGATATGAAAAGTCATGAAAATATTGGAAAATTAAATTAACTACATTTACTATCAAAACAAAACAAATCAAATATGCTTTATTGTCTTAAAATTATACACTTTATTGACAAAGCGAAAGAATAGTAACTAAATAATGTAAAACATAAAAATAAACAGACATCAATCAAAAAATATACTAACTAAACATTGTAGTGCCTAGAAATAAAAATCACACCACATTTCCATAAAAAATACATACAAACTTCACAATAAATCCTCCTCAATCGAAGCTGATGCCTGTGTTATTCAATTTAGTCAGATCGATCAATCAATGCTTAGAATAGTAATCCTCTATAGTGTAATAAGGTATATCAAGAAAATGAGATTTTGTTTGTTTCTGAAAATTGGTCAAGGAAGTTATAGATTTCAACTCCTCTGGAAGGTGATTGTAAATTTTCTTAGCATTGTAAATGATGGACTTTTTTGTTAATTCAGAGGAAGGAATAAGGAGGTGAACATGATGTACCGAAGATCTGGTGGAATACCCGTGCTGTTGCACCAAGGGTACGGCATAAAAATACTTATGAATCAAGCACACAGATTCAAGTAAATATCAAGAAGGAAGCGTCAAAATTCCATTTTTCTTGAAGTAAGGTTTGCAATGAGCCCTATTTTTCAGTATGTAACTAATTGCCCTCTTCTGCTATTTGAGAATGGTGTCAAGTTGTGAAGAATTATATAGACCCCAGAAGAGATGAGATTCGAACAATGCAAAATAGGCAATTCTTGAAGATACCGTATCTAATTCACTTGAGATGGATTTAATGGCGAAGCAGGCCGATGATAATTTTTTAGCTAAGATATGCACATGCTGTGAAAATTTGGGATTATTGTCGATAAAGAGGCCTAAAAATCGGACAGAATCGACTATTTTAATGGCATAGTTTTGCAGGAATAGTTATGGGAGCTATCTCTATAAAATAAGGCGACGGTTTTATCTACGTTGAAGCAAAGTAAGTTTGCATCAGACCAGGACTTGATCTGTCGACGCAGAATCAGGATTGCTCCAAGTAATACTGGTATCATCCGCAAAAAGCGTAATTTCTCCACTGATCTTCAGATACGTTATATCTTTTATAAATAACAAGAAGAGGACAGAAACTAAAACAGAACCTTGGGGGATACCGCTAGTGATAGATTTACAAGCAGAATTGAAGTTATTTGTCCTTGCAAATTATTTTCTACTTCCAAGATAAGACTCGAACCAGTGTTGTGGAATACCTCGGACGCCATAAAACTCCAGTTTCCGTAATAAAATTTGGTGACTAACGCACTCAAATACTTTAGCATAATCACAGAAAACCGTAGCTGTGTAGTGTTTGTTATTGAGGGATGAATAGATATTGCTCAGCGTAGAAAACATAGCATCAGTAGTATTCTTTTTGGATTGAAACCCATATTGATGTGACGAGAGAATTTAATGATTTGAGAGGAAAGTCAGAAGGCGGGTTTTCATAAGTTTCTCTATTATCTTGGATAAAAGAGATAGAAGCGCTGTGGGCCTGTAATTGGATGTGTTAGATCTGTCTCCTCCTTTATGAGGTGGGCGAATTATTGCAGTCTTTAGAAAATCAGAAAAAATACCAATTTCAAATGATTCATTAATGAATGAAACCAAAGTATTGATAACAATGTCTGGAAGATTCAAAAACACTCTCAAAGACAGACCATCCGTCCCACAAGAGGACTTATTCTTTATTTCATTTATTGTTAGTAAGAGTTCATGCTTATCGAAAGGACTCAAGAAGAAGCTGGAAACGACATGGGCAAAGAGAGACAGGAATGAAAGAAGATCATGGATCGGTGCTAATCCAGCGGCAACTGTATTGTACATAATATATTAATAATAATAATGTTTATTCCAAAAATAATATATGATTTTATAATATTTTTACATTTCAATCCAATATCCAACATTTAGAAGGAATAAAGTAAATTGACTGTTCGCTTAACGCTGGGTGGAACATTTTTTGAATTATTAATCAAATGAAGTAAAACACTTGGCTTGATTCCACTAGAATTAGTTTAGTATACTGGACATATGTTTCGGGCTATTAATTAACCCATTATCAAGAGCACAAGGGCTGGTAAAAAACATCAGTAATTCAGTATAGGTCGGTAGGTTGTTTTTGAAACTGGCAATTGCACTTTCTGTGCAATTTACTTTAATATTTGCCATTTTGTTGCCATAAAAAAATAGCAGTATCATCCGTGAAACTGTGTTTTTCTCTATCCATACTACATTGAAAAGGGTTGTTGACATGGGCGCCGGCAGCAGGGTTCAAGGGGTGCACTTGCACCCCCTGTCAGGAAAAAAAATACCTACATAGAAACAAATACATATTTTTTATCAGTTGCTGTTTGAATAAAAACTCAAAAGGTCTAGGTTACTATTCAAATTTGTTCATCACCTTGTCAAAAAACTGAACAAAACACTGATCCTGTACAGGCCGCTTAGCCTCGCGTCTCCTTAACCAATTTCGATTGCCTCACATACTGCTGGGTAAAAAACAGACAATCTAAAAAAAACAGAGTGGCTTGAACAATTACATCATCGTATTCATCAATAACAGAATCAATCAAAAACGCTTAATTTGTCTTTATCATCTCGTACCATTTGATAGCCTCAGCAATAAAAATATGTAGAAGATCACCGTAGAGGTTCTGTATATCTTCTGCTATCCCTAAAAATGCTGATTCGTCTCATTTTCTGGGTGAAGCTGCACAAGTTAAAATGCTTTTTTGTGTGTTGAAGAAAATCGATTTTTTAGTGAAGAAATAATATAATCTAAGTATGTATGGACTGAATAAAGATATTCTGATAAATTCTCACATATTTTCGGTGTGTTGATTTGATCTGTGAGTCAGTCTGCTACTCGAGGACCCTTAAATTAACTATACAGTTTTTCGTATATTTTTTGAGCTTTCTTGAAAATGACCGCAAACTTCATGGAGTCATAATCGCAGTGAGATTAAAGCACATCAGTTAATTTATTTACGTGATCGTGTATTACTTTTATATTCATATTTACTTCTTGTAATTCACTGCATACGGGTTACAGTTTGCCAGAATATGCAGCAATTACTAAAAGTGTTTTAATGTATGTTGGAGTAGTTGTAGTGTATAGAACTGATACGCTTTGGTTTCCGTTTAAGAGTTCGGTGAGTCCTGCGAAAGTTCTTCTAAACCTTGTCAGATCTGATACTTTTGTACTTTGCTTCCCAACGGGTTCAATAAAATATAGCTATATTTGGAATTTTATTCCGCTCTAAAAAAAAAAGTATAAGGTCTTTTGGAATTTTATTCCTCTCTAAAAAAAAATTATAAGGTCCTTTATAGTCCCAGCAGTATTTCTCACTTCACTGACAGTCTTCAGGTCATCAATGACCAAATTCAATATATAGCTTGCATAGTAGGAAAATAGGGCTGAAGGATATATTCAAATACCAGCGCGATTTGAATTTGACATTACATTTATCTACCTAATATACATGTATAATTCTTTATTTCATATTAGTTAATAGTATTATGTTCAGATGCAGATGCACCTTCCTAAAAGTAATGCTGGCGGAGCCCATGGTAGTTGACATATATTGAGGGAAGTATTAGCACTGTTCCCTATGGTACTCCATATGTACCTTTTTCTATCATATTATTATTAAAATTTCGGAACATTTTTTTAAGTAGCTCTCTATAAGTTGTTTAGAGAAATTCACTTAACTTACCAGTTTTAGGAATAAGTAGGTTTAGTATATATGCTGAAGATGGACATGTGTCCTTGATTGTACCTCTTAATTTACTTCTTACAAAATAAATTCATGATGTCACATAGAAAAAAATTCATAAATACATACAGAATATAAAAAACAATTCATCAGTTTAATACATATATATTTGAGTATGTGTATATATATATATATATATATATATATATATATATATATATATATATATATATATATATATATATATATATATATATATATATATATATATATATATATATATATATATATATATATATATATATATATATATATATATATATATATATATATATATATATATATATATATATATATATAAGCAGGGTAGTCTTTGACTAGTTAGGATACAATCAGGATAAATTATTTCGGTATAGCAGGAAGCAAAAAGTGTACTCTCTTAACACTATATTTCCGATATTTCGACAATGATTACTGTAATCTTACTTAATTTACTTCTTACAAAATATATTCATGATGTCACATAGAAAAAAATTCATCAATACATACAGAATATAAAAAACAATTCATCAGTTTAATACATATATATTTAAGTATGTGTATATATATATATATATATTTATATATATATATTTATATACATATATATATATATATATATATATATATATATATAATTATATATATATAATATATATATATAATATATATATATATATATATATATATATATATATATATATATATATAAGCAGGGTAGTCTTTGACTAGTTAGGATACAATCAGGATAAATTATTTCGGTATAGCAGGAAGCAAAAAGTGTACTCTCTTAACACTATATTTCCGATATTTCGACAATGATTACTGTCATCTTCAGGGAAACTACAAACATAAGCACAAAAGAAATTCACAAAATGATCCATAACGGCCAGCAGTCACTGTGTCTTTGAGAATGATTGCAAAAGATGTAAAGATCGAGATACAGCATTATCGATTTATATAAAACATTATTGATCGAGAACACAACATGTGATGATCATCTACTAACATTATATATTATATGTTGAAATGTCGCAATAGAATAAAACAGAACATAATTAATTTAGAGGTATGAACATTGTTGAAGACATAAAATAAAAAATTTGTGTTTAAAAACTAAAAAATAATTATCTACTTCGTCATTGACTGAAAAAGAGACGCGACCAGCCATCTTGATCAAGAAAGTAGACATAGATAGAATCAAAAAAGAAAACTCTTATATGACTATGACAAATTACGGTCCACAAATTGGCCACTGCTAACAAATAAATTAGCCAGAAGTATAAATAACTCAAAAAAAGGAAAAAACAACTCATTCCTCACACATTATTTTACATGGATGTTTTTATCCAAATCTAACAAAATCGAATAAATTTCACTAAGATGATTTAAATCTGTTCTCTTATTTAAGCAATTTGCCGATTGTGAAATATAAGGCATCTCCATAAACAGTCTCTTGGTGGAATTTGTTTTCCTCGTCAAAATCCTGGTGTTACTGAAATTCATAATGTGACCTGTAATATTCACATTTTCACTCAGAGCATCCCTTTCGGGATGACACCTACAATCACTCTTATGTGAGGTAATTCTATCCTTAAGGTTCAAAACGTCTATAGAGCCCTTAAGGATAGAATAATCCTAAGGATAGAAGATTTTTCTGTTTCATTATTATTTTCAATCCTTGATTATCATTAAGATAATAGATATTATTTTATCTGTAAAAATTATTATCAATTCTCCTCTTCAAAGTCATACGTAATTTATAATAACCCACTTATGTCTCATTAAAAATATTAGGTACCTCAGAATATTAGGCATTCGGGAGATCCTCATTCGTACAACCGAATTCATAAATATGCGTATGTGTTTGAGTAAACAATTTATAGTAATAAATAAATAATAATAAAATGAATAATAATAATAAGTGAAGTCACTGTAACAAGGTATATATATATATATATATATATATATATATATATATATATATATATATATATATATATATATATACATCTTGTGCTGTCATTTTTCCGTAGATGAATGTGCTCATATGTCGATTTACGGAAGAATTAAATCGAATGTACTCTGAATAAATTAGGATAAGTAACATAACTTGATTGAGAAAATAAAATTATTTTTAATATAAAAATAAAAGTTTTTCACAAAAGTTCAAAATTATCATCGGCAGTCGGGGGAAATAATTCAATTTCGGGTGTCTCCCGATCGAATCGGGAGAGGTGACAACCCTGAAAAAAACATCAATAAGCATATACAAATACAGCTGACTCGCAGCCTAGCAACGATTTCGTGATGGTAATAGCGGACACAGGCTCAGGCCTAACTTTAATTTGCCAAGTATCTGGAGGGTAACGTTCCTCTGAAGAGTAACTCTAGACTGGAGTTTATTCTTTGAGTAATTTTCCAAATGAAATGAATCCCTATTATGGTCAATATTGCAAAGCGTTTATAATTACTCAAAATTCAACTTTCCTCAATGAATAATTAATAATATTTAGTAGAAGAAATTCCGAATAATTTCAAAAATAATTATAACAACAATGGCACGTATGTTAAGTGGAATTAATTGTTCAGTTTTATTTCAAATTGTAGAAGCTATGTCTAGTTGAATATCAACATGAATAGGTCGATCTCCAAATCGCAACGGTGAATAATCCAGCAAATCAAACTGAAAAAAATTAGGATTGCTCCGCCAATAAGTTTTGTTCGTTCATAAATTTCTTAAAAATACTAAGTTGTAAACTTTCTTTAGTGTTATTAAGAAAACACAAGACTTAAGGAATAACTATAGTTGATGATGATTTCCTTCAATATTTATAATTATTTTTGTGGTATGAAAACATAGTTATCGACAATGGTCACTCATATAACTAAATATTATGGAAACTCATTCGATGGTTATTGAAAAATAAATAATACTATTTTTCATATTATGGTCGCCAAATAACATATGATATAAATAAACAACGAATTTTATAGCTACATTTTTTTTTCAGTTAATAACTATTGAAAATGACTTACATGAAATATATGTATAATAAGTCCTCTCAAGAAACATAGTAACAATATTTGTGATTGTGACGAACACTCACTATCTGAGTTATTGATTAGATGAGACATCAATTTGAAGTCTTCTTTGCGTTAGTAATAATTGAAAGTTAGGTGAGACGTATGTGATATTGTTCAGGGTTATATTTCATCACTTATAAATTGAAAAAGAGAACTCATATATATATATATATATATATTTATATATATATATATATATATAAATATATATATATATATATATATATATATATATATATATATATATATATATTATATATATATATATATATATAGATATATATATATATATATATATATTAATATATATATATATATATATATATATATATATATATATATATATATATATATATGTATATATATATATATATATATATATATATATATATATATGTATATACCTGACTTTCTCACAAGTTTTGAAAGATATATGTCGAGTTCATATTTAACTGTTAGTGGAGAAAAGCAAAATACTTCATTTTGAAATATTCATTTTATTGATAAAGATCAGAAAAACACCTTCTTGAAACACTGGATCAATTGAACGAGCCACTTAATTACCTAAATGCCTTTAAAATTAAGACAAAGGGAATAATATAAGAATTAAACATATTCCTTGAAATATTGCTACATATTCAGCATTACATAGATCATTTCTAAATATTGGAAAAACTTTGTACATATCCTATTTGTCCTATACTGTGATATCGTTCGAAAATATATTAAATTAGAAATAATAGGAATTTAACTAAGAAGAGTTCCGTGTTATGAAATACGAAATAATTGAGTATAAGTTTTGACTGTCATTTGATATGTGATGCCCATTATCAAAAATACTCAATACGTTATTTTCATATTTGGTGACTTGAGAAGATCATGAGATCTGACACTCTTAGATTGATATTCTATATGTTTTTTATAGCGTTATTAGTTAAGGGACTGTTTATTGGCGTGGAGGCTATGAAAACTATAAAAATTATTATTGAAAATATAAAAAATACTTTTTAGATTAATTATACTTTGAATATGAGACAAATGTTAGACCTGTGAACTGATACAAAACTTTTATGCCATTCTGAGAGATATGTATGTAACATCCTACAGTTGTACAAGAGAAAGGAGCATATAATTGCCTAATTTCAAGAAAACTATTATCAATAAGATGAGCTATGTGATTGATAGCTATTCGTGCATTAAGACTTCCTAAGACAGCGGTTCCCAAATAATGGTTCACGGAACTCTGGGGTTCTATAGCAGGGGTTGGCATCAAGCCAAATTTTAGAGTAATCTATAGGAAATAGGTTTGAAAGTTTTATTGTTCCCAATGAGATAAAAACGTGATATAAGGATTTCTATCCTTCAGAATCGCCATGCAGTTTCTCTCTGAGATAGGCAATTAACAATACCACGGATTGTATGAATATTCATATAACTCAAAGATAATATATTTATATATATATATATATATATATATATATATATATATATATATATATATATATATATATATATATATATATATATATATATAACTGGCATATATTCTGGTGTTAAAGTTTGTCAAGATTATCGGCATGACTCATTGAATGTGCTATATAGAATTCTGAGAGAAAAAGGTTATCCGCATGGCTTACTAAAAAGATTGATCTTTTGTACATCGACAGCCCAGAATGATTTAGGCAATTTGGAGACTGCGGCCTCACATCCTGTTTCAGCAGTTGTTCCTGTTTCACCTGCCACTAGATCTAAATTTGGTTCTTTGTCATAAGGTTCCCCTTATGTCCAGGTCAGATTGTGTCTACTCTGTTCCATGTTCAGATTGTTCCAACGTTTATATTGGCCAAACCTCTTAGGCCCTAAAGAGAAGAATCAATTTACATAAGAGTGATATTCGTCTCCATCCCGATAGGTGTGTCTTGGCTTTGCACGCGAAGAACCTGTTGCATAGTTTCGATTTTTCGAACACTCCAGTTTTGTCTTTTGAATCTAATTATAATAGGAGATTGTTTTTGGAAATATGCTATATCAATGAGTATGACAATGCCGTCAACAAGAGATCTGACATTAAAAGTCTTAGCAATATTTACAGTTACCTTCTTTCCATTAATAACGGTTTTGCCAATTTAAATTGCAGCTCAGTCTCAGTCTAAATTTCTTAAGTTTTGAGTGTTTGGTTAGTTTTTCATTTTGTTGTCACAACTGATTCTGTGGTTTGTTCTTTATCAATTTTCTGTGGTCGGTCTGTCAAGACTGTGACTGTCCAGTTTCGGTAATTGTCAACTATTGCATAACCTGACTTGGCCATGTTGACGCCGGTCTCTTTTAATTTTAATTTTTAGTTGATTATTATGTACCAGAGATTTAATAACTAACATTTTATATTGCCATCATTATGGTTTTTTTTTTGCTTTTTAATAATTTTTTAATGCTCCCTCTGTGTCATTCGACTTTCGCCGCTCTATTTTCACACTTGTAAGTTGCGTTTTACTTGTAGTAATTTGTGTCTTTTCCACTGCTTACATTTAAGTTTGTTGATGTGTTACTATTTGAGTTCTTTAACTTTTAGCATCCTGATGAAGGTCCCAAACTAAGGACCGAAATATAGATGTTCATGACCAATGGTTGTTTGATTTAAATCTGGCCTCCCCTTTTGCCGAGTGCCCAATATAACCTTTTTATTATATATATATATATATATATATATATATATATATATATATATATATATATATATATATATATATATATATATATATATATATATATATATATATATATATATACATATATATATATATATATTAGTTATTATTTATGAGTTATATGAATAAACATACAATCCGTGGTATTGTTAATTGCCTACCTCAGAGACAAACTGCATTGCGATTCTAAAGGATAGAACGTTTTTATCTCGTTGGGAATAATAAAATTATTCAAACCTATTTCCTAGAAATTACTCTAAAATTTGGCTTGATGCCAACCCCTTTATAGAACCCCAGAGTTCCATGGATCAATATTAATTGCCTACCACAGAGAAAAACTGATTGGGGCGGTGATATGGATATATAATTTATACTGGTTGTTGGAATAGTATCAAGATAAAACACTAATCTAAAATAACTCTTTTACGCGTTGAGTTTGTTACCAGCAAAAAAGCATTTAAAATATTCTTGAGAAGACAGATAAACTATTTGAGTGTTAATTGAAATGAGTTACACATATTACTGTTAAATGTAACGTACGTTTCTTCAACTATGCCGTAACGAAGCAGCAAAGTACCATAAGAACTTTTCATCTTAAAAGAATACCAGCATCATCTATTTTGTAAAAGTATGATTCAAAAGTGAATTATTATGTATATAGTTAGTTATGAATTTTATAACGAAACGTTAACTGATTAATAAAGTCGAGTGTTCCAAACGAACGGCCCGTTATATATACGTATATATATATATATATATATATATATATATATATATATATATATATATATATATATATATATATAATAAAAAGGTTATATTGGGCACTCGGCAAAAGGGGAGGCCAGATTTAAATCAAACAACCATTGGTCATGAACATCTATATTTCGGTCCTTAGTTTGGGACCTTCATCAGGATGCTAAAAGTTAAAGAACTCAAATAGTAACACATCAACAAACTTAAATGTAAGCAGTGGAAAAGCCACAAATTACTACAAGTAAAACGCAACTTACAAGTTGTGAAAATAGAGCGGCGAAAGTCGAATGACACAGAGGGAGCATTAAAAAATTATTAAAAAGCAAAAAAAAAACCATAATGATGGCAATATAAAATGTTAGTTATTAAATCTCTGGAACATAATAATCAACTAAAAATTAAAATTAAAAGAGACCGGCGTCAACATGGCCAAGTCAGGTTATGCAATAGTTGACAATTACCGAAACTGGACAGTCACAGTCTTGACAGACCGACCACAGAAAATTGATAAAGAACAAACCACAGAATCAGTTGTGACAACAAAATGAAAAACTAACCAAACACTCAAAACTTAAGAAATTTAGACTGAGACTGAGCTGCAATTTAAATTGGCAAAACCGTTATTAATGGAAAGAAGGTAACTGTAAATATTGCTAAGACTTTTAATGTCAGATCTCTTGTTGACGGCATTGTCATACTCATTGATATAGCATATTTCCAAAAACAATCTCCTATTATAATTAGATTCAAAAGACAAAACTGGAGTGTTCGAAAAATCGAAACTATGCAACAGGTTCTTCGCGTGCAAAGCCAAGACACACCTATCGGGATGGAGACGAATATCACTCTTATGTAAATTGATTCTTCTCTTTAGGGCCTAAGAGGTTTGGCCAATATAAACGTTGGAAACAATCTGAACATGGAACAGAGTAGAACACAATCTGACCTGGACATAAGGGGAACCTTATGACAAAGAACCAAATTTAGATCTAGTGGCAGGTGAAACAGGAACAACTGCTGAAACAGGATGTGAGGCCGCAGTCTCCAAATTGCCTAAATCATTCTGGGCTGTGGATGTACAAAAGATCAATCTTTTTAGTAAGCCATGCGGATAACCTTTTTCTCTCAGAATTCTATATAGCACATTCAATGAGTCATGCCGATAATCTTGACAAACTTTAACACCAGAATATATGCCAGTTATATATATATATATATATATATATATATATATATATATATATATATATTATATATATATATATATATATATATATAAATATATTATCTTTGAGTTATATGAATATTCATACAATCCGTGGTATTGTTAATTGCCTATCTCAGAGAGAAACTGCATGGCGATTCTGAAGGATAGAAATCCTTATATCACGTTTTTATCTCATTGGGAACAATAAAACTTTCAAACCTATTTCCTATAGATTACTCTAAAATTTTGCTTGATGCCAACCCCTGCTATAGAACCCCAGAGTTCCGTGAACCATTATTTGGGAACCGCTGTCTTAGGAAGTCTTAATGCACGAATAGCCATCAATCACATAGCTCATCTTATTGATAATAATTTTCTAGAAATTAGGCAATTATATGCTCCTTTCTCTTGTACAACTGTAGGATGTTACATACATATCTCTCAGAATGGCATAAAAGTTTTGTATCAGTTCACAGGTCTAACATTTGTCTCATATTCAAAGTATAATTAATCTAAAAAGTATTTTTTATATTTTCAATAATAATTTTTATAGTTTTCATAGCCTCCACGCCAATAAACAGTCCCTTAACTAATAACGCTATAAAAAACATATAGAATATCAATCTAAGAGTGTCAGATCTCATGATCTTCTCAAGTCACCAAATATGAAAATAACGTATTGAGTATTTTTGATAATGGGCATCACATATCAAATGACAGTCAAAACTTATACTCAATTATTTCGTATTTCATAAAACGGAACTCTTCTTAGTTAAATTCCTATTATTTCTATTTTAATATATTTTCGAACGATATCACAGTATAGGACAAATAGGATATGTACACAGTTTTTCCAATATTTAGAAATGATCTATGTAATGCTGAATATGTAGCAATATTTCAAGGAATATGTTTAATTCTTATATTATTCCCTTTGTCTTAATTTTAAAGGCATTTAGGTAATTAAGTGGCTCGTTCAATTGATCCAGTGTTTCAAGAAGGTGTTTTTCTGATCTTTATCAATAAAATGAATATTTCAAAATGAAGTATTTTGCTTTTCTCCACTAACAGTTAAATATGAACTCGACATATATCTTTCAAAACTTGTGAGAAAGTCAGGTATATATATATATATATATATATATATATATATATATATATATATATATATATATATATATATATATATATATAATATATATATATATATATATACATATATATATATATATATATATATAATATATATATATATATATATATATATATATGAGTTCTCTTTTTCAATTTATAAGTGATGAAATATAACCCTAAACAATATCACATACGTCTCACCTAACTTTCAATTATTACTAACGCAAAGAAGACTTCAAATTGATGTCTCATCTAATCAATAACTCAGATAGTGAGTGTTCGTCATAATCACAAATATTGTTACTATGTTTCTTGAGAGGACTTATTATACATATATTTCATGTAAGTCATTTTCAATAGTTATTAACTGAAAAAAAAATGTAGCTATAAAATTCGTTGTTTATTTATGTCATATGTTATTTTGTCGACCATAATATGAAAAATAGAATTATTTATTTTTCAATAACCATCGAATGAGTTTCCATAATATTTAGTTATATGAGTGACCATTGTCGATAACTATGTTTTCATACCACAAAAATAATTATAAATATTGAAGGAAATCATCATCAACTATAGTTATTCCTTAAGTCTTGTGTTTTCTTAATAACACTAAAGAAAGTTTACAACTTAGTATTTTTAAGAAATTTATGAACGAACAAAACTTATTGGCGGAGCAATCCTAATTTTTTTCAGTTTGATTTGCTGGATTATTCACCGTTGCGATTTGGAGATCGACCTATTCATGTTGATATTCAACTAGACATAGCTTCTACAATTTGAAATAAAACTGAACAATTAATTCCACTTAACATACGTGCCATTGTTGTTATAATTATTTTTGAAATTATTCGGAATTTCTTCTACTAAATGTTATTAATTATTCATTGAGAAAAGTTGAATTTTGAGTAATTATAAACGCTTTGCAATATTGAGCATAATAGGGATTCATTTCATTTGGAAAATTACTCAAAGAATAAACTCCAGTCTAGAGTTACTCTTCAGAGGAACGTTACCCTCCAGATACTTGGCAAATTAAAGTTAGGCCTGAGACTGTGTCCGTTATTACCATCACGAAATCGTTGCTAGGCTGCGAGTCAGCTGTATTTGTATAGGCTTATTGATGTTATTTTCAGGGTTGTCACCTCTCCCGATTCGATCGGGAGACACCCGAAATTGAAATATTTCCCCCGACTGCCGATGATAATTTTGAACTTTTGTGAAAAACTTTTATTTTTGTATTAAAAATAATTTTATTTTCTCAATCAAGTTATGTTACTTATCCTGATTTATTCAGAGTACATTCGATTTAATTCTTCCGTAAATCGACATATGAGCACATTCATCTACGGAAAAATGACAGCACAAGATGTATATATATATATATATATATATATATATATATATATATATATATATATATATATATATATATATATATATATATAACCAAATTATGAAACGTAAGTTAAAAAGTAAACCTTGTTACAGTGACTTCACTTATTATTATTATTCATTTTATTATTATTTATTTATTACTATAAATTGTTTACTCAAACACATACGCGTATTTATGAATTCGGTTGTACGAATGAGGATCTCCCGAATGCCTAATATTCTGAGGTACCTAATATTTTTAATAAGGAACAGGAAGGAATATAAACATTCGTGTTGAAGAACATAAAAAGTCAATTTTACAAAATGAAAATACCACTGGCTTCTCCGAACATTGTACAAAATTTAATCACTTCCTTGATTTCAACAAAACCCAATTGTTGCATTCAGGCATCAAAGGAAAGCTTCTTGACCTTCTTGAAATTCTTGAAATAAGTTCCGCCCATAATAGTAAATTACCCCTTGTACGCGAACAAATTGATTTTCAGGTATCACCTTTGCTTTTGTCTGTTTTATAAAATAAGATGTAATACTCTCCTGTAGTCAATCTTGAACTTGAAACATTTCGACTATCCTTTACTGCTAAATACAGTATCTAAATAGGTTTATATAGTGAAAAAACAAGCCAAGTGTGTTTTATTTTAAATTTTAAATTTTATTGTATATATATATATATATATATATATATATATATATTTATATATGTATATATATATATATATAATGAAGTGAACTAGGACATTTATTTGAAACTAATCAAACAAACCTCCTAGCGGAGCTGGTTATAAGAGTTCACGAAACATCGAAATGCCTCCATATACCTTGGATGGTGTATGTTAGAAACATTAAGTTGTTTATCACAATCAATGGAAATGATAGACAGTCTGTTTCGCCCTTATTTGGGGCTCATCAGTATCATCCATCCATCGAAAGTGATAACCAACCAAATATTTCTAACGGCGTTATATTTTCCTTCCAGTGACTATATGGCATATAAATATGACACAGCGCCACCAGTCGGAAACAAATGAACCACATCTTACAGATAGAAGAAAACATTTCGGCAACGAGAACTCGTACGTCCTGACACCCGAAGGTGGTTACTATATTCGCTAAGCAAGAGTAAAGTTGATACATCAATTCGATGTAATTCAACATTCACACGCCGCAAGTAACAAGCGCTCCAATTTTATTCCTTTTACAGGTAGCAAATGAATAGAATGGATGGATGGATGGATGATACTGATGAGCCCCAAATAAGGGCGAAACAGACTGTCTATCATTTCCATTGATTGTGATAAACAACTTAATGTTTCTAACATACACCATCCAAGGTATATGGAGGCATTTCGATGTTTCGTGAACTCGTATAACCAGCTCCGCTAAGAGGTTTGTTTGATTAGTTTCAAATAAATGTTCTAGTTCACTTCATTTTATTGCCACGAACGTGTATCGTCAACACGAAGAATTCTGTTTTCTATTCATTTGCTACCTGCAAAAGCAATAAAATTGGAGCGCTTGTTACTTGAGGCGTGTGAATGTTGAATTACATCGAATTGATGTATCAACTTTACTCTTGCTTAGCGAATATAGTAACCACCTTCGAGTGTCAGGACGTACGAGTTCTCGTTGCCGAAATGTTTTCTTCTATCTGTAAGATGTGGTTCATTTGTTTCTGACTGGTGGCGCTGTGTCATATTTATATGCCATATAGTTACTGGAAGGAAAATATAACGCCGTTAGAAATATTTGGTTGGTTATCACTTTCGATGGATGGATGATACTGATGGGCCCCAAATAAGGGCGAAACAGACTGTCTATCATTTCTATTGATTGTGATAAACAACTTAATGTTTCTAACATACACCATTCAAGGTATATGGAGGCATTTCGATGTTTCGTGAACTCGTATAACCAGCTCCGCTAGGAGGTTTGTTTGACTAGTTTCAAATAAATGTCCTAGTTCACTTTATTTTATTGCCACGAACGTGTATCGTTAACACGAAGAATTCTGTTTTCTATATAGATATATATATATATATATATATATATATATATATATATATATATATATATATATATATATATATATATATATATATATATATATATATATATATATATATATATATATATATATAAGGTACTTGCATCAAAGATAGCCCTGCTCCTAAGATATCCCACAAAATTTAATAGTTATAACTGTTCGAACGAATGGTGGAAGACGCCATTTTGGCAGCAGTGGACAGTTTGTCAGTCACGTTGCAAACGACTTATGGTTTATAACCTCACAATCGCAAACTTTTTAGTGTTTCTTTGAAAAAATAAACTGTTTTGGGATTTCTTTAGAATAGAAAGTTACTTAATTTCAAGGGCATTTGTATGCAGGTAAGTGTTGTGTATAGTTTTTGTTCGTTTTAAATTTAATAAAAATAATCCTGGCTGCCAAGAAAAGTGCCTATAAAAGCCCACCGCACGGGCTCCCTAGATGGCCCGATGGGATGTAGAAGAATTTTCATGTCCAGAATGCATCTCAAGCCTACAAGACTTTGATTTGTTTGTTTATTGCCTGCAATACTCAAGTACAAGTAATTATAGTTAGTCATTTTTGTTCCTATTTCATCGATTTCTTTTCTATACCCTTAATAAGGCCCAGTAAAATCATATTTAAAAAAAGTTTCTAATTTGCAAGGTTATTGCAACTCATATATTGAGCTCTGAAGAATTATCAGTAGACCGATTTCGTATATTGATGAATTTCAAAACATTGTTTGATATCAATATTTATATAAACATTCATAGCTTTTGTTCCCATATTTGAAAAACTTTTGATATATACTATCATATTGAAAGCAGTTTCACTTTTTCTACATGTTCTCAAAAAATCATATGAAAGTAGGTAATTCAAGCACAAATCAAATATAAATATAGGTATTAGCGATTCAGTTTATAGACACAATGTTGAAAAAGTAAACCTATTATTGATTCAACGTGAAATCTGTTTCTATTTCTATAGAAATATTCTAGTTGGACAATAATTGTAGAAAGCAGTTGATGAATAGAATTATAAACATGATGAGCCGCCACATTCTATATTAAAATTTTTCATCATCCTCATTATAAATAATCGGATATAAAATAACAAATGTGTCATATAAATAATGTACGCGCAAAAAGCAACGTCCTTGTTTACTTAGAATAATTTATGATAAAAGAATGCATAATATAGTGGTACATATTTTCCTCT
Organism: Cynegetis impunctata; assembly: GCA_030704885.1. Classification (NCBI taxonomy): domain Eukaryota; kingdom Metazoa; phylum Arthropoda; class Insecta; order Coleoptera; family Coccinellidae; genus Cynegetis; species Cynegetis impunctata. The sequence goes on along the minus strand of JARQZK010003035.1, from coordinate 109,260 downwards.
GATAAAAATAGGTAAGGCTCTATTAGATTGATTCTTATTATTCATTGATGTTGATTTATATCAGACTTTCATTAATACCGTAGGCATAACTATATATTTTTCAATATATTATTCTGATGAGATATAATATACATATAGTATGAAATATTTTTTAGTAGAGTCATAAAATTATTCTTAGATTCAAGTATAAGAAGTAAAGGTATTTTCGTAGGATCTGAACTGAAGGAAAAGTGTTGCAGCAGTTTATCGACAGTAAGTTCACAAGAAGTGCATCTCGTCGACATGCGATTCGAACAGAATATATATATATATATATATATATATATATATATATATATATATATATTATATATATATATATCTATATATAAATATATGTATATATATTATTATATATATATATATATATATATATATATATATATATATATATATGAGGTGGAAGTATCGACTTGTAGGTTACACCAAAGAAAGTTAAGTATATTTGGTTTATAAGTCACTTGAGATCTTGCTTGTATAAGGCCTTTATTGTATTAGGCCTTATACAATAAAGAGCTTAACCAAGATCTCAAGTGACTTTTAAACCCAATATACTTAACTTTCTTTGATATATATATATAAATATATATATATATATATATATATATATATATATATATATATATATATATTTTGGATTGATTGGGCCGATACTTGGTGTAAATTAATAAACATATTAAAACAATGGTTAAAAATAACAATTTACACATTTATTATAAGAAATAACGCATGACGCACGTTTCGGTGTAACTTCACCTTCTTCAGATGCTAATGGCAAACTAACTATGATTCTCTGTTATAACGAAAACAAGAAATGACAAATTATGTAGAAGGGGTAAATACAAAGATGGTTACAAATAATTATTAGAAAAGGAAAAACCAATTCTGAACTGCTAGTCAGGTAGTTCGGTAATTTTGAAAAGATTAAGAAGGGGGCTTGAAGTATGATCGATTTGGCTATTCAATAGGAGACCGGAATGCTTGTATTTATTTATCTGTAATGATTCTAAAAAATTAAGTTTAATTCCCTTACTTTCAGTATTTAATATTTTAAAATCGAAATTGAATGTGTGATTTTCTTGGATTAAATGGTTTGCATAATGTGAATCCGACTTCTGATTAACAAAGCTACGTTTGTGTTCTGAAATTCTAGTTTGAAAACTTCTGAAAGTTCTACCAATGTAAAACTTATCACAATCGCCACAATTAATTTTATAAACTCCTGATTTATTATCTTTATGAACTTTGGATTTATTATTTTTTATATGATTTCCTAAATTATTACCGGTACGATAAGCAATGTTAATGTTGTGCTTAGATAAAAGAGATTTAAGTTTTTTACTCGAATTTCCGATGAAAGTGAGGCTGTTGTATTTGATATTATTTTTAGTAAGGGGGTACACCTGGTTAATCGCATTTTTGAAAAACTTTTTATCTATCATATTGTCTATAATATTGGGATCATAATTATTATTCACGGCAATTTGTTTAATTATATTTTTCTCGATGTTAAAATTGGCGTTTGAAAGTGGAATATTTACTAAACGATGTACCATACTATTGAAAGCTGCCATTTTGTGTTGGAATGGATGTAGGGAAGTACTATGTATGACGCTATCAGTGTGCGATGGTTTGCGAAAAATTGAAAAATTATGTTTGTTATCTACTTTTGTTATTTTCAAATCCAAATAGTTAATTGAGTTATCTTTTTCCATCTCTAAAGTGAATTTTATATTAGGGTGTAAAGTATTAATGAATGTTTGAAAGCAGTCTAGTTGTCTAAGAGTACCAGTGAAACAACAAATAATATCATCCACATATCTAAACCAATAAACGAATTGTCGACTAACAGGATGATTATGAATTAACTGTTCCAAATTATCCATGAATACTTCAGCCAACAAAGGGCTCAGCGGGTTTCCCATAATTAAGCCTTCAGTACTGCTGTAAATCTTATCATTGAAACTAAAATAATTCTGTTCCAGGCATAATTCCAAAAGTGACAATATATATGATTTATGAAAGGTTTAACAAGATTGCTATCAATAAACTTTTCTATTAGGGTTAAAGGAACCTTGGGTGGTATACTTGGAAAAAGATTAACTACATCCCAGGACATAAATTTAGAATTAAGTGGCAATTGAATATTTTCAATTTTATTGACTAAATCGTAAGAGTTTTTGATAGAGAATTTAGGCTGAAATTTACAATAGTTTTGAATTATTTCTATTAGAAACTGCGACAAAAACACTGAAGGTGCTGTAGTGAATGACACTACTGGTCTAATTGGATAGCCTGGTTTGTGTAATTTAATTAAAGAGTAAAGTTGTGGTACCAAAGGATTTGAAACAATGAGTTTATACTTGTCTTTATTTTGTATAAGAATGTTAATGTTATCGATAGCTAATTTTAAATTTTTCTGAAATTTACTGGTTGGATCATGTTTTAGTAACTTATAATTACCGGAGTTCAAAAAATCTAAAGTTTTACGTAAATAATCACACTTATTCAAAGCGATAACTGTATTACCTTTGTCAGCTTTGGTGAAAATGATATCATTAGAGAGTGTTTTTTGTTTGATTGATTTTACAATGGACATTTCTGATAAATTGGCGTTGTATTTGTTATACTCATTTTTAATAATATTAGAAGCTAGGTGTTTTACAAGTGGATTATCAGGCAAATTTCTAACAGCTATTTCAGTATCTACGCCGAGTTGTTCGAAGTGACGTGTTGAATGAGTTGGTTGTATATTGTGTTTGAAACCTTTTTGCAATAAATTCACTTCCTTACTATCGAAATTAGTATTGGATAAATTAGTGAATTTTTCGAAAAACTGATGTTGTGAAAATTTAGTTGGTTTTTTCCTTTTTTCTGATACCGGTTTGCTACCACGAAGGTAATTCAATTTTATTTGCTGTTTGGTGAATTTTTTATGAATAATATTGTTAACTGAAAATCGAGTTTGTGAATCAAACAAATCAAATTCTACATTATGCAACCTATAAAGCAGTTCAGAATGGATTACCTTGATATAAATATTATAGATGTCACGTTTCTTGAAGAGAATCTTCTGTTCTCGTATCGGCCCAATCAATCCAAAATTTGAAAAAAGCAACTACTAGCTTTTTGGCCTTGTGGTATTTCAAACTACTACTTAAATGTGCAATATCGAATCAGAATCTGTACTTCTTCTCCATGTGCCGCAAACACAATGTATTCCCGAAATACATGTGTTTGAGAACCAACAATCGAGGTATTCCAGCAGCCAAAGCCATTGAGGAGGGTAAACTAAGATGGCTGAAGGAAGAACAGAAGATTCTCTTCAAGAAACGTGACATCTATAATATTTATATCAAGGTAATCCATTCTGAACTGCTTTATAGGTTGCATAATGTAGAATTTGATTTGTTTGATTCACAAACTCGATTTTCAGTTAACAATATTATTCATAAAAAATTCACCAAACAGCAAATAAAATTGAATTACCTTCGTGGTAGCAAACCGGTATCAGAAAAAAGGAAAAAAACCAACTAAATTTTCACAACATCAGTTTTTCGAAAAATTCACTAATTTATCCAATACTAATTTCGATAGTAAGGAAGTGAATTTATTGCAAAAAGGTTTCAAACACAATATACAACCAACTCATTCAACACGTCACTTCGAACAACTCGGCGTAGATACTGAAATAGCTGTTAGAAATTTGCCTGATAATCCACTTGTAAAACACCTAGCTTCTAATATTATTAAAAATGAGTATAACAAATACAACGCCAATTTATCAGAAATGTCCATTGTAAAATCAATCAAACAAAAAACACTCTCTAATGATATCATTTTCACCAAAGCTGACAAAGGTAATACAGTTATCGCTTTGAATAAGTGTGATTATTTACGTAAAACTTTAGATTTTTTGAACTCCGGTAATTATAAGTTACTAAAACATGATCCAACCAGTAAATTTCAGAAAAATTTAAAATTAGCTATCGATAACATTAACATTCTTATACAAAATAAAGACAAGTATAAACTCATTGTTTCAAATCCTTTGGTACCACAACTTTACTCTTTAATTAAATTACACAAACCAGGCTATCCAATTAGACCAGTAGTGTCATTCACTACAGCACCTTCAGTGTTTTTGTCGCAGTTTCTAATAGAAATAATACAAAACTATAGTAAATTTCAGCCTAAAATTCTCTATCAAAAACTCTTACGATTTAGTCAATAAAATTGAAAAATATTCACTTGCCACTTAATTCTAAATTTATGTCCTGGGATGTAGTTAATCTTTTTCCAAGTATACCACCCAAGGTTCCTTTAACCCTAATAGAAAAGTTACTTAATAGCAATCTTGTTAATCCTTTCATAAAATCAGATATATTGTCACTTTTGGAATTATGCCTGGAACAGAATTATTTTAGTTTCAATGATAAGATTTACAGCAGTACTGAAGGCTTAATTATGGGAAACCCGCTGAGCCCTTTGTTGGCTGAAGTATTCATGGATAATTTGGAACAGTTAATTCATAATCATCCTGTTAGTCGACAATTCGTTTATTGGTTTAGATATGTGGATGATATTATTTGTTGTTTCACTGGTACTCTTAGACAACTAGACTGCTTTCAAACATTCATTAATACTTTACACCCTAATATAAAATTCACTTTAGAGATGGAAAAAGATAACTCAATTAACTATTTGGATTTGAAAATAACAAAAAGTAGATAACAAACATAATTTTTCAATTTTTCGCAAACCATCGCACACTGATAGCGTCATACATAGTACTTCCCTACATCATTTCCAACACAAAATGGCAGCTTTCAATAGTATGGGTACATCGTTTTAGTAAATATTCCACTTTCCAAACGCCAATTTTAACATTGAGAAAAAATATAATTAAACAAATTGCCGTGAATAATAATTATGATCCCAATATTATAGACAATATGATAGATAAAAAGGTTTTTCAAAAATGCGATTAACCAGGTGTACCCCCTTACTAAAAATAATTATCAAATACAACAGCCTCACTTTCATCGGGAATTCGAGTAAAAAACTTAAATCTCTTTTATCTAAGCACAACATTAACATTGCTTATTCGTACCGGTAATAATTTAGGAAATCATATTAAAAAATAATAAATCCAAAGTTCATAAAGATAATAAATCAGGAGTTTATAAAATTAATTGTGCGATTGTGATAAGTTTTTACATTGGCTAGAACTTTCAGAAGTTTTCAAAACTAGAATTTTCAGAACACAAACGTAGCTTTGTTAATCAGAAGTCGGATTCACATTATGCAAACCATTTAATCCAAGAAAATCACACATTCAATTTTCGATTTTAAAATATTAAATTACTGAAGTAAGGGAATTAAACTTAATTTTTTAGAATCATTACAGATAAAATAAATACAAGCATTCCGGTCTCCTATTGAATAGCCCAAATCGATCATACTTCAAGCCCCCTTCTTAATCTTTTCAAAATTTACCGAACTATCTGACTAGCAGTTCAGAAATTGGTTTTTCCTTTTCTAATAATTATTTGTAACCATCTTTGTATTTACCCCTTCTACATAATTTGTCATTTCTTGTTTTTCGTTATAACAGAGAATCATAGTTAGTTTTGCCATTAGCATCTGAAGAAGGTGAAGTTACACCGAAACGTGCCGTCATGCGTTATTTTCTTATAATAAATGTGTAAATTGTTATTTTTAACCATTGTTTTAATATATATATATATATATATATATATATATATATATATATATATATATATATATATATGTATATATATATATATATATATATATATATATATATATATATACGAGGGTTGCTATTTATATTTCTGGCCTAATAATGAAAAAACAATTATGTAGAATCGAAATTGGTTTTATTGTTTTTCAAAAGATTCTCCATGATGATCAATACACTTTTGCATGTGTTTGAACCAATTTTCAAAGCACTTTTTCCACTCCGATTGAGGTAACTCCAAAACATGCGTTTTGAATGCATCAACCGCTTCTTCGGGGGTCGAAAACCGTTGTCCGCGTAATTTATTGTTGATGTGTGGGAATAAGAAGAGGTCATTGGGTGCCAAGTCAGGGCTGTACGGCGGATGACCCATCAGTTCGATCTTTCGCTCCGTCAGAAATGCCTTTGTTTGAGTCGATGTGTGAGAGCTCGCATTGTCATGATGAAAAATGATCGCCTGTTCTTCTGCTTTTTTCGAATTTCTCCGATGACTTCTGGCAAACAAATGGTCGTGTACCATTCAGAATTGACGGTCCTGCGTTGCTCTAACGCCACTGTTGCCACATGACCGTTGATGCCGAAGAAACAGGCAACCATTTTTTTCGATGCGCTTCTTCCTCGAACAACTTTTGTTGGTTTTGCCTCGTCTTGGGAGACCCATACAGTTGATTGCTGTTTTGTTTCCGGCTTATATGCATAGATCCATGATTCGTCACCTGTGTAGGTGTTATACGCAGCCTTTGATGTACCTTGAACATATTTTTCCAACATTTCCTTGCACCAATCGACACGAGCCTTTTTTTGAGCGTTTGTCAGATTATGCGGGATCCAACGCGAACAAATTTTTTTTACGCCCAAATGTTCATGCAATATCTTGTTGATGCTAGTCATACTAATGTCCAAAGACACCTCTATATCACGGTATGTCACATGACGATCTTGCTTTATCAGTTCACGCACAGCATCGATCTTTTCTGGCACAACAACGGATTTTGGACGACCTGCACGGGATTCGTCCTGGATCGAACATCGACCACGATTAAATTCTTTAAACCAGTTTCTTACAGTGCTGTAGGATGGCGCTTTATCGCTGTATAAAGAATTAAGTTCATCGAAGCACTCTTGTCTTGACAATCCACGTCGAAAGTTATGAAAAATAATCGCACGAAAATGTTCACGATTCAATTCCATTTTTTGAAAGAGAAGAACTTTTCAATTCACTGTCAACAACACAAATAAAGCTATAATGGTAAATTGTCTGCATAATTTATGTTTAAAAATATTAAATTATCGTTTGGAAACGTCAGCGGTCGCCTAGCAACGCTTAATGTTGCCAAGGCCAGAAATATAAATAGCAACTCTCGTATATATATATATATATATACAGGGTCACTCACGGTGGATGGTAGGTTAGACGTTTACGGAGAACGGGACATGAGATTATTCTGAAAATTTGGTTTCATGGGTAATTGATTTTGCTCTATCGATCTAAAATAATAGTGGCGCTGCGACGTTGCCGCTTATACTAAAAAGTAGTAGCAACTATGAATTTTCAAATGAGACACCCTATATATTATTTCATTTTTTGCTTCTCTACCATTTTCCAATTGTTTTTGTATGATACTTCCCTATACCTATCTCCAGAGGTTTTCGAGAAATTAAATGGTTTCCTTATTTTTTTGTGCAAAACATAGCTTCAATTAAATGTTCATTGCTAAGGTATTCAGATTCGTAGGACGCTGAAATTTTAGGTGTGGTTTACCAAGTTCCGACGTATTAGGAATATTCTAAGGACTTTGTTCTCCATTATACAGGGTCCTTCAAAATTTGCGATTTTAACGATAAATACAAAAATAGCAAAAAGTGCATTTTTTTCAAATGTAATACCCTGTATATTATTGAATATCTCGAAAGAAAATGGAAATCACTTTCAAATGATATATCATGTTCCTATACCTAAAATGTCAGATTTCCGAAATAAAAGCAAGTTTCTATAAAAATCGGATTATTTAGCGATATTTTGTATTAGCTAGCTCTGAAATGTCAAGAAAGAAGTCATTATGAAAATTTGACAATTAGTCCATCAACAATAAAACTTTCGCGCGTTCATTAACGAAAATTTGATTTGAAAACAATCAAAATGGAAGGCAATAACTATTCTCATGAAGTTTTGATGAAGTTATTTATTGTACATGGTTAATGTGACCATATAATAGCAAGAACATGCAGAAAATTCAATAAAATGTATACCTATTGATAACCAATAAACGAAAGAAAATTTGTATGTTAACAAAATAATTTTATCACTTATGGGTCAATACTGAAAGCGAAACGAAATTTACTAAACTAATAAAAAACAATTTGCGTTACGTAAAATAACATAAGTGATAAAATTATTTTGTAAACGTACAAATTTTCTCTCGTTTATTGGTTGTCAATAGGTATACATTTTATTGAATTTTCTGCATGTTCTTGCTATTATTTGGTCACATTGACCATGTACAATAAATAACTTCATCAAAACTTCATGAGAATAGTTATTGCCTTCCATTTTGATTGTTTTCAAATCAAATTTTCGTTAATGAAAACGCGAACGTTTTATTGTTGATGGACTAATCGTTAAAATTTCATAATGACTTATTTCTTGACATTTCAGAGCTAGCTAATACAAAATATCGCTAAATAATCCGATTTTTATAGAAACTTGCTTTTATTTCGGAAATCTGATATTTTAGGTATAGGAACATGATATATCATTTGAAAGTGATTTCCATTTTCTTAAGAGATATTCAATAATATACAGGGTATTACATTTGAAAAAATGCACTTTTTGCTATTTTTGTATTTATCGTTAAAATCGCAAATTTTGAAGGACCCTGTATAATGGAGAACAAAGTCCTTAGAATATTCCTAATACGTAGGAACTTGGTAAACCACACCTAAAATTTCAGCGTCCTACGAATCTGAATATCTTAGCAATGAACATTTAATTGAAGCTATGTTTTGCACAAAAAAATAAGGAAACCATTTAATTTCTCGAAAACCTCTGGAGATAGGTATAGGGAAGTATCATACAAAAACAATTGGAAAATGGTAGAGAAGCAAAAAATGAAATAATATATAGGGTGTCTCATTTGAAATTTCATAGTTGCTGCTACTTTTTAGTATAAGCGGCAACGCCGCAGCGCCACTATTATTTTAGATCGATAGAGCAAAATCAATTACCCAAGAAACGAAATTTTCAGAATAATCTCATGTCCCGTTCTCCGTAAACGTCTAACCTACCATCCACCGTGAGTGACCCTGTATATATATATATTCGAAAATTGTTTGCCAGGAGGTCTAAAACGCATAAAAAGCTACTGCCGCAGCTGCCTGCTGACTTTCGATACGATGAAACAGTATGTTACGATTAAAAAGTACGGTTTGATGTTCAACTACTTATATTAACTATTAATTTGATTACATGTAGATGGCAGTGAAATATCAATTCATAAATTTGAATTGCAGTAATAAATAATGTGTATGGTTTCTGTTTGAAGACAATAATTGTTAATTTTTCTTATGGTGGATATGCAACTTTGGTGTTTCCAACTGTTTAAAACTCTCCAGCTTCACTCTACATCGAGTTAAAAACAATTTGAGAAATATTTTAGTTGACTGATACTAGCTGTATCCACCATCGGCAATGTCTCCGACCGACGATGATATTATGCAAGCTATTTCGTTCGTCCACGTAACGTTAAGAGACATACTTTTATCTCGAACAAATGTTCCCAACTGAAAGTGTATCCACAGATCCAGAAAATATCTGCGACAAGCATATTCTTTTGATGTTTCCCGCCAAAAACGTAAACACGGTTTCCAACATTTGTTTCCAACTTTTGTTGCGAAAACGAGGTATTTACAGAAAGTTTTGTTACCAACACGTGTTGACAACACAAAAGTTGGCAACTTTTCTTCGGTGTATACGCACCATTAAACATTATTCTCCTCTGTGTTATCATAATCATTCAAAAAACCGTTATTTCCTTACTTTCATTTGTGATTATCTATCACAAACCATTTCTTTTTTTCGTGTCGAACTACTGTATGTCTATCTAGTTACTCAAGATGTCTTAGACATCAAAGTGCGTATGTCATATAGGTCTAGACTGCCTTTTGAATAAATCTTCGTCCATATCATCCATATCAGCAGCATCAGTGTAACCAGAATCATCATATCTTGATCTGTCTGGAGTTCTAGAGATTCGGCTACCACCAGTTGGACTTCTTGTTGCCAATCTTAGAACTGGATCATCGTATCTTCTAGAAACCAGTGTGAAGTCATGATGAGCATCCACCAATTTCTGCAGCCTATTTACAAGCTCATATTCTGGCATTGGAAGTGAAACACCCAGAATTTTAGCAATCGAAGACTTGAAGCTCTGTAGCTGTGCTTCTCTCCTCTGAATTTCAGATAAAGTATCTTTCACCCTAACTAGTTCATCACGTAAAAGCTGCATCGAATGCTCGCTGATATTTCTTTCCTGCTCTATCGTTTCTCCTGTACTTCTCACCTGATCTTTCAAGTTTGAAAGCTTTCGATTATATTTTGTACGTAATGTTTCGGATTCAAATAACCGTTTTTGGAGATCTTCAATCTTCCTTCCTCTTTCCAGTGCAGTTATCTGTTAAAAAAATGTAATTTATATTAAAGCATAATGAAAATAAATTTCTATAATTAATTTTCGATACAAAACTGTACCTTAAAATCGGTTGCCTCTGCTAATTGGCTATTTAAATCCCTTATTTGTGATTTAGCTTCTGAAAGTTGAATTTGTAAGTGATCAACTTGTTTGATTAGTTTTTTCACTCGAATATTTGCTTCGTCTCTCTCATTTTGTAAAATACATTTAGTTTTAACATTATCTTCTTGGAGGTTGAGCTTCCTCCTCAGTAGATCTAAGTGTAGGTCTTTCCTTTGAACTTGCTCCCGAAGATTTCGGACTCTTCGCTGTAGTTGATAAACTAAAGCAGTCTGAAAGATAAAATTGGTATAGGTATGCATAAATGAAATTTATTACAAAAGAAATCGAATAGCGGATTTCATGAAACTAATAGAGGGAGAATTGTGAATATTGTATACTAATTACAGTTGTTTGCTAACGCTTTCCTACAACCATTCTCCAAGACAATGAGATGAAGATATGTAGCTGTGGGAGTGTTTATGAGGAAAAAAGCAATTGCGTTCTGGGGTCCAGAAGATTCTAATGAAAAATATATAGTTTCAAGCAGTTGTTCTAGAACAAGTGATTGTCTAAATAAATTCTACAGCTTACTTCGCGTAAAGAGCAATCGTGAACACTTTTTTCACGTCTGAGACGCGGTAAGGTCCCATATCCACAGCAAAGCAGCTCATATTTTAAAGATATAATTAATATTCAACATCAATTCAGATAATAATAATAATAATAATTCTCTGGAAATTCAGTGTCCTTTTCATCAAGTCTAGGAAATTTGAAATATGATGATTTGTATCAGCCTCTTATGAACTAAAAATAGTAATTGTGGCTAACTGGACCTCGAATTTTATTATTCCGATATTATGGTTTCGTGATATTGTTGACATATTTTCTCAGACGCAAAATAAAATTTCCAAAATTAGTTAAATACTGAAAATACCGATGAATTATCATAAAAGATTCATTTCAAATTTTTCTTCAAATTAAGAATCTTTACAATTATTGTTAATACATCAAATCTAGGTGACCCATTTCAAATTTATTAAACTTTTTCACTGTTCCAAAATTGCATCTAGATTTTTTTTCAAACGCGTGAGCTGCAGAGATCTTTCGTTATGGTCGTATTTTCCCTTAATTTTTGTTCTTTTTCACATACAAATACTTAATCCCCTAATTCAATTCGGAGCGGCTGAAGAAATAGACAAAGATTGAATACCTACAAAAGCGCAACAAATTTGTACATGGAAATTGCGGCGGTGAGGAAAAAAACACTTCCTCATATCAATCGTATTCAAGGACAGAATTTCAGCCTTCTAACTGAATTTGTATCAGTTTCAGAAATATTGAACTGACACATAATAGTCTGATACATAATGAGTCTAGAATCTGAAACTGATACATAATAGAATGTACAAAATCCTAGAACCAGGACCTTTATATATGCTTCATTGATTACAACAAAGCGTTCGATACGGTACGCTACGAACTTCTCATCCAGCTTCTTAAATGTATAAATCTAGACACCCGCAACGTCAAAATCATCACGAATCTTTACTTTAATCAAAAAGCAGTTGTGAAGATAGAAGGAAAAAACATAGATGAAATAAAATTCCGAAGAGGTGTCAGGCAAGGATGCGTGTTATCGCCGATGTTGTTTAACCTCTACTTAGAAGAAATAATGAAAAGAGCATTAGAAGACTAATCCAAGGATGTTATAATTAACGGAGTGCATATTAACAATATAAGGTATGCGGATGATACTATTCTGATAGCTACTAGTCTGGTGGATTCACAGGTACTATTAGAGAAAGTAAATAACACTAGCGAAGAATTTGGACTGTCGCTGAATGTAAAAAAGACTAAGTTCATGATATTATCCAAAACATCACAAAACGCCCAAGTCATAGTAAATAACCAAGCCATAGAAAGAGTCAAGAGGTTTAAATATCTAGGTACTATTGTCAACGAAAACAACGAGTGCACTGAAGATATCAAAACCAGGATAGCACAGGCGAGAGCAACATTTATGAAAATGAAAAGGGTGTTTTGCAGCAGTGACCTCAGCCTGGATTTAAAGATCAGGCTGAAGAGATGCTATGTGCTATCGGTACTGTTCTATGGAGTGGAGGCATGGACCCTTAAGGGAATAGAAATGAAATGGTTGGAGGCCTTCGAGCTATGGATATACCGCAAAATGCTGAAGATAAAATGGACCGATAGAATAACGAATGTGGAAGTCATGAGAAGAATGAGAAGGGATAAAGAGATTACTCATACAGTAAAAGAACGCAAGCTGCAGTATTTGGGACATGTGGTGAGGGGAGAAAAATACCAATTACGGCGACTCATAATGCATGGAAAAATACAGGGACGAAGAAGTGTGGGGAGGAGACGCCATTCTTGGTTGCGAAATTTGCGAAACTGGTTCAACTGCGCCACAAATCAGCTATTCCGATCAGCTGTATCACGAATACGTATAGCCTTGATGATTGCCAACCTTCGCAACGAAGACGGCACTTAAAGAAGAAGAAAAAATGAATTTGTAGTGGTCGTAGAGGAGCGCAATGCTTGAAAATCCTCAAAAACGATAGTAAATTTAATACAAAAATTGACCTAGAAAAACAATAAATTGAAACCCACGTGTACGCGTTCCTAAATTAAGCTAATTCCACGTAAGATTTTCCAACCGTCTAACTTAATTTGGAGTGGGTTTGAAAGTGTAAAAATCCCACAAAACCGTTTCTCTTGGGCTAGATAGGAGGCTAGATAATTTGTCCTTTTTTACCCTCATGCTTGCACCTACCTGCCACCCCCTTATCCAAAGTTCGAAAATGCCAGAATTTTCACCGAATTAATCTGAATGTTGATAGTTTAGTTGTGCATCAAGAAGTAGCATAGATACCAAATTTCAACTCGTTTATACCGATAGAAGCCGCTAAAGATGCCAATATATACAGGATTGAAAAACATTTATGTATACCTACCTACACACTATATAGACATAAGAAATATTTTCAAAATCGTGGTCCCGGTCTGAAACGGATATAAAAAATACTCCCGCACTTCAGTGTTGTCTGTCCATACAGTGCAATAGGTAGTGTATATTATTTTGGGGAAAATACGACTAAAAACATCTCTTTACTAGCTAATCGTATTCAGATATAAATAAGAAGTTTCAGTATGGAGTTTATTGAAAATATAGTTCATGCTGCATTAAAATAATGTCAATAATAGTATGATATATATCCTGGGCGCCGCCAGTAGGACAATGGGGGGGGGCAGACACATTAAATTAATTTCTATTGCTAGTTTCAATCAATTTTTTATTTAAATCTGTTAATACCTGAAAAAATAATTAAATTATAATTATCGATTTTTGTTTGAAAAAATACTGAACGTGAAAATGAGCCCGCTGGTAAGCTTGGTAATATCATATTGTATGAAGAATATAATCAGACAGCATAGAGAAGACTGCAAAACAGAATTTAAATATATTCTAAAAAAAAGCAGTAGATGACGCTGGAAAGTTGGAGTTTGTGTTGGTGATGCCTCGCCTAGCATCAAAACAGATTAACCGAGAAAATCATTAATCAATGTCATTGGACGAGTACTATCGAAGATCTAGAAGCTCTACTTCAGTATCTAGAGGATCGATTTTCAGAAAAAATTTCGAAATGGATACAACTTATATGAACTTCGTCCAAAAACCATGCGGAGAATTTTTTTAGAGGTTGCAGTCGCTATTCAAGACTTCTACGGTAATCTTTTGGATAACTTTATGTCAGAGGCACAAACCTGGTATGAGATGTGGAAGTTCTCTAAACTTACTCCTCTAGAAATTGACAAGTTAAAATATATCGACCTGCTTAACTTTTCATTGGGAAATATGCCCTCTGTAACGGAAGCAATCAAAATTGGATAAATTTTTGCAGCCACAACCTGTACCGTTGAAAGGTCCTTCAGCACATTAAGAAGAGTCAAGACATGGCTAAGATCGACTATGAAACATGATAGACTTTCTGGACTTCGCCCCTGAAGGATGAAGTTGATTGTTCAAAGAATGAGTAACTTGAAAAAGTATGTTTATATTTTAAGTTTGACTCTGGTTTTGTATTTGTATGGACAACATGTTTTGATATTTTATATTTTCTGAAAAATGAATGTATGATTTTGATTTTTTTGTAATTCAACTTGTTTTTTCTAAATCCAGGAGGAGGCAAATGCCCGATTTGTCCCCCCTTGCTGGCGCCCATGATATATATATATATATATATATATATATATATATATATATATATAAATATATATATATATATAGATATATATATATATATATATATATATATATATGTATATATATATATATATTATTTTTTTCACTGACGGGAGCAGAAGTCAGTTTTTGAAAAAAATTAATTTCATAAGGAATGAAAACAATTATGCGAAATTTAGTGACTATTGTTTAAGTTGTTTTGATAATACACAAAACTTCACTCAAACAAAAATAAGGTCAAAAGTTCTGAAAAGTGGAACATGAAGAAAATTGCAAAAGGTACCGTTATATCAAATTTATTACATTTAAAATCAGAAAAGTTATACGAGATATCCTATAATCGTTTTAAAAAGTGGTGTGCAGATAAAGATGTACAGGTTTAAACTGAAAATGTTTTGCTAGAACGGGAGTACAAATTATATTCCACTCCCTAGGGAGTAAAAATGATATTCTACTCCCTTACTTCTGTCCATCAGGCGCGTATCCAGGCCCTACTTTTGGGGAGGGGAACATTTGAATATTCAAAAGCCAAAAGGTACTGGTATTTTGGGCAATATTAAATCGAGTAGCTTCCAATAAAAAAATTATGTGGGGCTCGGGCCATTGGGGGGGGGGCGTTCCCCCAGTTCCCCCCCTTTGGATCCGTGCCTGCTTCTGTCACAATTGTGACACCATGAAAACTGACTGAGGCTCCCGTCAGTGAAGAAAACTAATAATTAAATTGATTTGGAATTTCGATACCTATATAAACCAACTTAATAAGTAACATATTTCTTTCATTTTGGATATTAACCGTAAATTTTAAAATTAAATCTCAGGACTGAAAGTTCCATACACCATTCGATTGAATTACAACTATCTGACTTTTCTGAAATTGAACTGAAGATCCGATTTCCCAGAAACTCTATAAGACAAAAAGAACTTTTCTACCTTATCCACTAACTTGTCGCTTTCTAATCTAGTCAGTTGTTCTGCTCGAAGCAAAAGTGACTCTGTATGCAAATCTACACCTATATCGTGGGCGATTTCTTCCATATTGAGAGCCCTGGCGAGACGCTCCAAGAAGTTCATAAACTGAAAAGAATAAAAATTCGTAGTGTACTAGTTATATAGAGAAATGGCTTGGTTGTCCTGTGAATATAAATTTGAAAGCTTCGAACGATTTTGAACTTTCCTTTACATTTTATTTTTTATTTTAATGAATATCTGTTTTGGAAAAAGTACAATGATGCCTTACAAAATAATAAGATGACTATTGAAAATTTATGAGATAAAAAGAATTATATCAAGTCGAACAATGCCATCATTTGAAATTTGGAATGAACTTCAATAAATTGAAATGAGGATCATAAGTGCAGGAAGATAGTTGTATTACAAAGGAATATCTTAAATCATTATCAAATTAATCAGAAAATTCCTCTAGTCCTTTGCATTTAAGCAAATAAAATATATTTGGAAATAATTTCACTCATAAAAACAGCTATCCAACTCAGGCCCTCATTACGGTTCACATCAGTGATCTATTACGGCTAGCAAACGTTTTTCTAAACAAAACTAAATTTGGATTTACTACGTTGATTATCACAAAATATTTTGAAAAATATAACACTGCGATTGCAATTTCGGTCACTAGACCATCATCGGGCAGATTGAGTTAAGAACTGAATACAAAATAATTATAGATTTGCGCTTACGGGTGGGAAAGGATTATTGCAGGTACCTAAATAGACAAGAGGAACATATTTCAAGAAGGGCTAATCGAGTGAATTTCCAAATTGGGTAACAATAACAATGTTCTTAGAAAAGTCATTATTGTTTGATACACTAAATATAGGAGAATATATCAAGTCAATCTGCTGGTCGTTCAGCAAGATATCTTTTGCATTATTATTGAGTTTAAAAAATTCTAATGATTCTATGTAAGTAAGTTTGGTTCCTTTCGGTAATTGTGCATGATTTGAAAATTATCGTGTATTTGTGGAAATGGGTGGTGGTTTTTCACGGCAATGATTTGAAAACGTTGAATCCGTTTTATTTTTTCAAGAAAGATTGTTGGTGTTCTTTAAATCATTGTCTTTGAACGATGCGACGCAGTCTGACCTATATATACTCCTTTACATACAGGACAAATCAACTTATAAACTCCTGAACTTTCAAATTTTGAAGTGATATCTTTGGCATTGAATAAAAATCCTGAGAGTTTAGTCTTAGGTTTGAAAGCAATTTTAATATTACATTTAGGTATGACATTAGCAACTTTTTATAGGTCAGACTGGTCGATCGTTCAAGACAAGATTTGAAGAACACCAACAATCTTTCTTGAAAAATAAAACGGATTCAACGTTTTCAAACCATTGCCGTGAAAACCACCACCCATTTCCACAAATAGATAATTTTCAAATCATGCACAAATTACCGAAAGGAACCAAACTTACTTACTTAGAATCATTAGAAATTTTTAAACTCAATAATAATGCAAAAGATATCTTGCTGAACGACCAGATTGACTTGATATATTCTCCTATATTTAGTGTATTCAAACAATAATGACTTTTCTAAGAACATTGTATTGTACCAATTTGGGAAATTCACTCGATTAGCCCTTCTTGAAATATGTTCCTCTTGTCTATTTAGGTACCTGCAATAATCCTTTCCCACCCGTAAGCGCAAATCTATAATTATTTTGTATTCAGTTCTTAACTCAATCTGACCGAAATTGCAATCGCAGTGTTATATTTTTCAAAATATTTTGTGATAATCAACGTAGTAAATCCAAATTTAGTTTTGTTCATCATGTTAAATTATCACGTAGTAACGACGGATTCCATCAACTGTTTATAAACCTTCAAATGTATATTCGTTAATTTTTTCAATATCTTGAAAAAACTATCAATGTTGTTTCTCATTATTTTTAGTCAAGACGATTGGTGGACCTGTTCCTCATGACTTGATGAAAATAATTCGACCATTTTCTCCTATATAATAATTTTTTTAGATTAAGTGATTATGAAACTTTGTTATACTACTAACAACAATTTTTTCATTTGTTATGAAATCAAATGACAGCTTCAGAGTAATTTGATACATATTTTGTGTACATCATGTTCAAAGCTCATAACATACTTATTTCATTAAAAAGTATAGTTGCAATGAAAACAAGAGCAGTTATTTAATATCTGGAATTCACCTTTTCCATTCTCGACCATAATATATTTTTATTTCTAGATGGCCGAGATGAGGCAGCCACCAACAAAGTTGTGAAGAAAGATATTACTGGAAAAATGCAAAACACAAATTTTCACTTACAGCACTCATTTTTATATCTTGCAAAAACACCACAAGAAAATAAATCCAAAGAATGGATACACTTTTTGAATTCGAAGAAAACTTCAATTCAATCTTTTGTGTTCGCAATTGGCGAAGATATAACAAAAATTCAAGAAGAGTATACATACTTCGATGGAATTAGATATAAGTTTCTCAATGTTATAAGAGCTGTTGATAGTTGTTCAAAAATTATTTATGTTTCCAATTCAAGTTTTCCACCAGAAAGAATCATGTTTTGGTCGTTTATTGAATACTTTTTCTTGAACCTCAATCCAGGAATTGTATACAGCAAAACACATATCTTATGTCAATATTTGAGAAATTATGAATGAATTGTATTATTGTAATTCAATGAATCTTTTGTTTCTGTTTGTAGTTATCTTTGGAACGTACTCGTTCGACAGTGTCATCATGATTGCTTGGAGCATAATATATAGAAATTTTTCCATATTTTCAATTATATACCTGTTTATCTATATATATATTTATATATATATATATATATATATATATATATATATATATATATATATATATATATATATATATATATATATATATATATATATATATATATATATATATATATATATATATATATTTATATATTTATATATATATATATATATATATATATACAGTGGCGTAGATAGCTTTTTGCGATGGGGGGGGATATGACTTAGTGCAAAATTTCTTAAGTTTTTCTTCTAAAGTTCTATTTTCAATAATAAAAATAATCTTTCATGTAGGTAGTACAAAATAAGCTGAAAAATTTAATTAAATTGCAAAAAATTCAAATTATTTGAATTAGAAAATATTAATTAAAAATCAGTGAAAAATTGACTTTTATTTAATTGGATTTATACATCATTGAAAATATTCTTGGGAAAATAATAGCAGAATATTTAGTTTTTGGCGTTTTTTGAGAATCCATTTATGACTTCGTCAGCTGTGATTCCAATATCACGATGAATTGCCAGAGCAGCCAAACCTTTCAATAACAAAAAATTGGACAAACATGAGTTTTTTATTTGCAATGAATTTTATACATTCAGAAGGGTCATTGCAATTCTTTTATCGTGCTCCTTTGAATCTTTTTTATTCGCTTCAAACTTCGATACCGGCAGCGTAGCTAATATTCTGAGAAACATGATTTAAAAAAAAAAATTTCTAGGCAATCATCGCCTCTACGAATTAAATATTTCTTCCACACTCTCAACTAACGAGAATAGCAGGTGTGGCAGTAACAAATTTTTGATAAAGCTCATCAGTTTTGATGAATTTATCAGCTGCTTTGTTAATTTCGTATAAATCATGCTTGAAAAATACCGAAAATCTTTCTAATATATTTAGTATAGTCAACAAGTGCTTTTATGTTCAACTTTTTTCAGCAGTCTCGAAAAAATAAGAGCAAGGTGTCACTCGATTCGAAATGGCATGCAGATGTTTTTTGAGAAAAATAAAAATTCGCTCGCGAATATTGTGAAAGTTATAAACAATATACTGAAAAAAGGGGGTTTGTTTTTTTTCCAGTATTTCAAAAATTGATTAAGATTTTTGAAATCTGAAGAAAGATTCGAAAAGAAGAGAAAATTTCCCAAAAGAAAGACTCGACTTCCGGATTTGTGGGATCAATATTTACAATTTTCTCAGACAGGTAAAAATACGGCAGAAAACGGGTTATTTGGTTTCAACAATAAACATTATTTAACCATATTAAATATGAAAATTAAGGAATTAAAAAATTCAGACAGTTACTAAATCGTTGAATGAGCAATATTCCGGCGATAATAGTGATTTTTCAGTTAGTTATGCAATAGTTATTAACAATGTTTTGGCACTTGAGCATGAAAATTGTAAGTGTGATAATTATTCACTATAGATCTGAGATTTTTTTCATTCTTGGAGCTATTATTATAACGATTCAGAGTAAATCCTTGTTGAAAAAAATTTTCAGTTGTTTATTATTAATTTACGTAGTTTTGCAACATCAAAATGCAATTTTCTTTATAATTTTAATGATCCGTTTTTTATTAACGGAAGCTACATGGAAATGGTTTTTTTAATGTTCAAGAGAATCAAGAAAAAAAATTTATGATTAATTAAAGTGTTTTATTTTTCAACTAAGTAAATTGTTATAAAAAACTAAAAAATTAAATTTTAAAATTTTTTTAACGGGGATCTATTCTGCAATCTTTTGAAACTAGCTCCAAGAAAGAAGAAAAAAATCAGATCTATAGTTTAACAGTTATCACACATGCAATGTTCTTGTTCAAGCAGCAAAAAACTATTGCATAACTAATTGAAAAATTGCGAAAAATGTTTTGTCGCTGTATTATTGTTCATTCACCTATCCATTAAGAACCTGAAATTTTTCATTCCTCAATTTAATATTCAATATAGTTAAATAATGTTTATTGTTATAGAGTCCCAAGTGGGCGTTACTTTCCAAGCCAAGATTACCCGTTTTCGGCCGTATTCTTACCCCTCTGGGAAAATTATAAATATTAATTGTACAGTTCCTGGAGACTTTCTTCTAGAAAATATCCTCTTCTTGTATCTTCATTTAGATATCAAACATATCTATCAGTTCTTGAGATAATTTTTTCTTTCAGTAAATTGATTATAACTTTTACAATTTTAGCGAACGGAACTTAACTTTTTCAAAAAATATCTACATGCTCTTCCGAATCGAATGACAACTTGTTCATAATATTCTTTCGAGACTCATGAAAAAAGTTTAACAAAAGAAGCACTTGTTGACTAGACTATATTCTCATGATTAGTAAATATTTCTCCATGATGTATGAGTCCAGAAATATATTGAACGCCATCACAAGAAAATTTTTACTAACTCGACAATTTTTATTAACTTCTAAATATTATGGAGTGATTAAATTGACAATCAAAGCCAAGAGTTAAACATATTTTGATACCTACTCTACCTCAAAAAATATTCGAAATATTAAATATTGATTGAAAATCTTCTATGAGCAAAAGTCACGCTCCTCGAATGTAAACAGGAATTTAATCCGTCACTAGGACTAAAAACGTAAGTGAAATGGAAAATTTTATTTACGAAGGAAAAAGTCAACCAAAGCCTCCTCGTACTTCTTCCCTAAATTTTTCTAAATTTTATACTACCTATACTATTAAACGAAACTGCTCGTGCTTTAGATATAATACTACACAAAAGCTTGAGCAGCTTTGTTTGATAGTAAGTACAGTATACAATTTAGAAAGAGAAAAAATGCGAGGAGATTTTGGTTGACTTCTTCCTTTCAAAATAAAAATTTTCCTTTGGGGCAATTGTAACTTTTTTAAACACGTTTTTTGCTCATAGTGACCGATTGAACTTACTAAATAAACATTGAATAAAATTTGCTCAAAACTACTAGTTACTTTACCCAAAATTAGAAAAACGATTCAATTTCTTGGTTTATTATTATGTTAAAATTATGAGTAGATATTCACTTTACATGTGCTCAATCTGTCCATAATTATAGCGAGCGTCCATTTCGTGGCTTCTGATTGTTCGAAGCTCGGAAATTATACAATACTCAATTGCACAGCCGTCACAAAGATATATCTAGATGATTTTTATATAATTGCACATACATAATATCAAAATAGGTGCTAGTGCTTAGTAAATTTCATGAATACTTAAATACGTTTAAACGAAGACTTTTATTCAATTCTATTATAATTTTCGTAGGCTCATGGGGGGGGATTGATCCCCCCCTATCTACGCCACTGTATAAATATATATAGATATATATATATATATATATATATATATATATATATATATATATATATATATATATATATATATATATTATATATATTTATGTATAGGTGTAGTATATTTTATTCATGAAAAAAATTTTTTATGGGGGTGCAACCTGTAGGCTCAGATCGATATTTTTTCACATTATATTAATGTCTTCGGACATTGAACGATGTTCGAGAGTCATTATGAGCATGGCTTAGAAATAGTGTATCGGTGATTGAGTCAATTTCCTGGATTCCTTAATTCAATGACTGCAATTGATTGGTTGATGTACGGAAAACATTAATATCAAGCTGAATGTTGATGTACTTTTGGGATGGTTTTTATGAAAATGATGATTGACTGATACACAATGGTCATTAGTAGAATAAACTTTATTTTGAAATCCAGCTCATGAAATTAATGTCTCTCAGGGATTGATATAATCACTTGAACATCAAGCGATTAATAATAATACATTGAATCAATGAACTCGAGCATCGGTTGTAAATTGATGTCCGAATACATTATCACGATGGTTTTATTCATTATATTCACGTACGTTTTTCGCTCTGTGTATTACGGCTAGCAAACGTTTTTATAAACCTTCAAATGTTTTTTCGTTAATTTTTGCAATATCTTGTAAAAACTATCAATTTTGTTTCTCTTTATTTTCAGTCAAGACGATTGGTAGACCTGTTCCTCATAACTTGATAAGAATAATTCGACCATTTTCTCCTATATAGTAATTTTTTTAGATTGAGTGATTATGAAACTTTGTTATACTTCTAAATATACTTGGTTGGTTTGATGGGAATGCCAATATGTGCCAGTGAAAAAAATCAAACAAAAAATTAAAAAAAAAAAATATATAATATATATATATATATATATATATATATATATATATATATATATATATATATATATATATTATATATATATATATATAGATATATATGTGTGTGTGTGTGTGTGTGTGTGATGAGAGCCATCAGTTTAAAAAATATATAATTATGATTTTTGTTCCAAATCCAAAAAACAAAAATTACGTCCTCTGTCGTGTAAACAATATTTATTTCCTCCTTCGGGGGGTCAACCTCCCAACCAATTCATATCGAAATAAATACCATCCAAGATATTATACGAAACTACCTTTATACAAAGTTTCAAAACCTATGGTCCCAAAATTGCGCCTTCTAACGTGTAAACAAGGTTTATTTCCTCCCCCGAGAGGTCAATTCCCCATGCAATTCTTACCAAACCCAATCCCATTCAATATATCATACGAAACTACCTACTCACAACTTTCAATCCAATTGCTCCAAAATTACGCTCTTTATTATGTAAACATGATTCATTTCAACCCCCCAACCAATTTGAACCAAAACTAATCCCATCCAAGATATCGTACGAAACTACCTATTTACAAACTGTCAACCCTATTGCTACACAATTGCGCCATTTATCGTGTAAACAAGAATTATTTCTTCCCCCAGGTGGTCAACCGCCCAACCAATTCGAACCAAAAATTATCCCATCCAAGATATCAAGCGAAACTACCTATTCACAAACTTCCAACCCTATTGCTACAAAATAGCGCCATTCATCGTGTAAACAAGATTTATTTCCCCCAGGGGGCCAACCAATTCGAACCAAAACCAATCCCATCCAAGATATCATACAAAACTACCTGTGTAAACAACGCTAAAATACATAAGCTTATGCATGCATTCAAATGAAAAAAAAAAAATATATATATATAATATATATATATTATATATATATATATATATATATATTATATATATAGTATATATATTAATATATATATATATATAAATAAATATATATATATATATATATATATATATATATATATATATATTTATATATATATATATATATATATATATATATATATATATTATATATATATATATATATATATATTTATATATATATATATATACCGGGTGTCCACGGAAGGTGGCTCGCCCCTATAACTTTTTTCTTTTTGGAGATAATAAAATGAAATTTAGAGGATCTGTTTAATGCATAAAACTGCATTTTTGACAAGTAACTCAACTTCATGCAACTTCCGGTTTCACCGGAAGTGACATAAACTTTCGTTTTTCAAATGGGGCACCTGGTATATTTTCAGTTTTTCGTCTCCATATGACACTTGGAATATAATCATGTATCATTTAATACTTTTTTTAACCGTTGTTTCATTTTTTTCCGAAATGAATTTTTATTCTAGAGGGCTATAGATGCGTTCAAATAAATTATTTCGGTACTAAAATGACCCCGTTTACCGTCTTGGGACGTAAATTTGTAGGCGTGGCTTCGGACTTATTTTGTTTCAGTTGTGTTGGTCACAGGCTACTCGATGATTTCAAATGTTATTTTAATCTCAATAAGATTCTTCATTTAAAGGAAGTTCTAAGGTTATGGGATTTCAGGTTTTTTTTGAAAGTGTTGTTTCAACCGAATACCTTGAGTGTGGTATCAAATTAATCGTAATAAAATTATCTTTTTTTTAACCCGACGAGCCACCATGTTGCCATTTGAAAAAAATTAGTAATAAAAGTTTTAAAATCAAACGTCACATAGCTGAAACATTTTGATCGAAAACAGTGAAGTTGTATTTTGACATACATTTTAGGACCGAAAGTAGTTATTTGAACGCATCCATAGCCCTCTAGAATAAAAATTTATTTCGAAAAAAAAATAAAAAACTAGTCTCAAAAAGTAACAAATGATACATGGTTGTATTTTAAATGTCATATGGAGACGAAAAAACTGAAAATATACCAGGTGTCCCATTTAAAAATCGAGAGTTGTTGTCACTTCCGGTGAAACCGGAAGTTGCATGAAGTGCAGTTACTTGTCAGAAATGCAGAGATATGCATTTAACAGATCCTCTAAATTTCATTTCATTATTTTCGAAAACAAAAAAGTTATAGGGGCCAGCCACCTTCCGTGGACACCCGGTATACATGAAATTGAGTTTTTGGTGCCAAGCATCATAAAAATTCATAAAATAAAAAACTATCTTGGTCCTAGCTCCAACTTTGCTAATCGCACCTATTTTAATAAGCAGGTTTTCAAAGTAAAAAACTGCTAAAAATTTGACAAAGATGAATGAAAGTCTTTACTCCCGTACAAAAGAGTTATGCATTCACAAATAGATGTAAATCCATCTATTTGTGAATGAATTACGTAAAATTTAACCAAATGTGGTATTCGTTTTGCCTCGAAAATAAACCCAGATACTAAATTTAAGCTCATTTGGTTTAATGGGTGCCGCTGTAGATGTCATTAAATAACAGGGGGGAAATATATCTATCAGAGATCAAAAAAATTTTGGTCCAGGAGGTCTCAGTCGAACAAAAAACCACTCCCACGCCTGACGGTTTATTTTTGATACGCTGCAATAGTGTAATATTTTATGGAAAAATAAGTCTAAAAACTTGATAGGTAGATATACCCATGAAAGAATTTTACTCTAATTTTCTTTACCGTTTGTCTATCTCGCTTTAATCCATCCTTTGCCATTTCACATGTTGTGATATCGTTCTCGGCCTTATTCAGGCGGGAATCCAAGTGGGCCTTTTCCTCTTCCAAACTGCGTATTCTAGCATTTGCTTGATCGTAAAGGGATATTTGACGACTTAATTGCTGCTGTTCGTTAGCCAGGGCTTCCTTGGTTGCCTCCAGTTGCTGAAAATATAATAAAATACAATTCCGTCTATTATGTTATATTTTCAGTTATAATATCAAAAGAGCATCGAAAATAATCGATTATACTTCCGAGCCACGAGACGTATTTTGCAAAAGATCCACGAGAGCGCAGCTCGAGTGGTGTTTTAAGAAAATACGTCGAGTGACGAGGTCAGTATAATCGATTATTTTCGATTGCAAGAAGTGTTATTCGTTACGATTATATAACGAATAAAAAATTTTAATTTTTTTTGACAAATGTCAAAACACCCTCAATATGAAAACATTCAAATTTTTACACGAGGCGAAACACCAAAACGATTATATCACGTCGTCAAGGGTATATTCACTTATCAATACGCGGTAGTTATTCACGGATTCTATTGGCTTAATCATACATGAGTTATTTATAACCATTAATATGACGAATGAGCTAGTAAAAGAAAATCGTGAAAACGGCTCAACCTCGGAGAATAATTCATCATAACATCATACTAAAACCATACTGAATTATTTATTTTAATCTAGATTTTTCTCGAAAGCAACAAAAATTCTCAATAGTTTGTCCAACGTCACTATTTTTTCTAATTGGAAATAGCAAGTAAAAATCAATAAAATATTCAATTCTTTTACAAGGAATAACTAATTATTTATTTTCAGTTCACGATCCTACCTTCCAAGATAATAATGAAATTATCTAAGAATCGAAGTTATTAAATATACACAGAGATTGAGCGCGACGTCAAGGGGGACATGGTGGCAGTGATGACCACTTATAGAGAATGGAGAACGTTAATTCAAATGAAAGTAATTTATTAAGCAGTCCGTAATTTATTAAGTAGTCGAAAATTTTTAAGAACATATTATCTTTTAATTGAACTTTTTTTGTCGTGAACGATTGGTACCTACTTTCAAAATCGTATTTATTTTACCTACAATTCATGTACTCTATATAACATCTTGTCCCTCCTGACAGAGATTCGTGAAGGCTAAATAATGAGGAAAGTGAAGGGTAGAATTTATTTATATCTTATAACGAGGCAGCAGCGATACAACGATAACACTCGACAAAGTATATAATCATGTGTGAATAAGTCGATAGAATCCGTGAATTTTGCATAGTTACTGCGTATTGATAAGTGAATATACCCCTGACGACGTGATATACCTGATCGTTTCGGTGTTTCGCCTCGTGTTGAAATATAAATGTTTTCATATTGACGATTTTTTGACGTTTGTCAAAAAAAATTGATAATTAAGTTTGGTGAAGTTTTGTTCAATTTTTCAATATGCAACGCTTTGGTTATAGTTCTGGCGGTGTTATTTGTTCGTTATATAATCGTAACGAATACCCACTCAAGGAAACAGAAATAATCGTTATACTGACTTCGTCACCCGACGTATTTTCTTAATAGTACGGTTATCAGCTGCGCTCCCGTGTGCGAAATTTCTTTCAGGGAATTTTTTGCATATTCTTATAAGAAGTGGGTCCCTTTAACATGATCCATCGGGTGCCAGAGAGTTCTATCGGTAGTTTTTTGTTTAAACAATTTTTCGTGCAATCGCACGCGAAGCAAGTATTTCGCATTCGCACCATAGTCCGCGAAATTCAATTTCGCAGCCGTTACCCATTAGCAACGGCCGCCAAACCAAACGTCACTTATACCAAAAATTAACAACAATGATATTTCAAAAGAGACATCCTGTATCTCAATGTATTTTGCGTTCTGTCAAAATATTTTGTATACCTATATTCGAACATGGTTATTTCCATAGCAATGCTGTGACTTGTCAATTACTGTTGATTTTAAAGCACTAATATTTTTTTCTCCGATCGTGGGAAAAGTGACACTATTTTAACCTGTTTTCTATGCGCAAAGCTCAACATTCCAGAATAGTGGTCAGTTGCTAAGCAATTAGAAAATAACAGTGCGGTAATATTCTTACCGCACTGCTGTAGCGTGCGGTAATGTAACAAATGGATTATTACATTAAAATGAAACAAATTATGATTTTAATTTTTATAATTGTTGTTAATATTTACATTTTTTGTATCCTGTAGCTTGACGTTTTAAAACTGCTCTCAGTTTTTGGTACTGGGCAATATTAATATTATTTTTAACAGACAAAGTTGATCGAACCATGGAATAATGTGCCCACAACGTCGAAGATTTCATTGTTTTAGCCAATTCAGCAACATACGCCATCAGTACATTCTCAGAAAAGGATACACTGTTGTTTTCTCTACAAACATTCATGAAGCGTTGGTACGCAAGTTCATACTTCTCTCTGGATTTCGCCGGAAGTAAATTAAGTGAAGCCACGTTCGCGGCTTCTACTAGTTCAGGAGCCGTGCAAGACAACAAATAATCACTATCAGTGTTCCTGATTACTAATTCTTTTTTAATTCCTCATAAAATACAACGAATCAAACAAAACCGGCTTTAAAATTATTTTACTTTTGTCATAACAGAGTAATTTCCATGGTTACCACTTCTATATTTCAATATGAACATAGAGAAACCTATTTAAACTTACTTGATTACATCTTGGATGAAATATTTTTTAATTAATTTTTTAAATGTAAATCAACGATCGGAGAAAAATAGTATGTATAATTCGTGGGAAAAACTTATTCCCAAACTCCTGTGTTACCAGACTCGTCGCTACGCTCCTCGTCTGGTAATTATCACAGTACCTCAAGATTATCCTGCCTCGGCCGCAAGCGGCCTCGGTGATAATTTCTCTTTCGGTACGCTAAAAAGGTATTTCGCCGCCTAGGTATACAAATAACTATTTTTTAAACAAATTATTTTTTGCTTCTGAAAACATATTTTTAAGGTTTCTTGGATAATTTTGAAAAAAAAGGTCTTCTGTGATTTTTCTCTAAAATTGATAGTTTTTGAGATATTTGCGTTTGAAGATTGAAAAATCGCGATTTTTGCGATTTTCAAGGTCGGAAAACAAAGGGAAAAAATTTTAATTTGGAGGGCGCCATCGTCCTAAGATGAAGTGTGGACATTGTTTAACAAAACCCTGATGCGTATTTGGCCATATTTTAATTATCAAGCCTTGTTTATTAATTGTTAAATATAGATGCGCTCGACCTTTTTCTAACGCTTACGTATGCAGCGCGCCGCGGCATCGCTCTCTCTATGTATATATATATATATATATATATATATATATATATATATATATATAAATATATATATATATATATATATATATATATATATATATATATATATATATATATATATATATATATATATAGATATATAAATATATATATAACGCGCTCGCTATGTATACGTGTACCCAACACCTACTTTTGTGATTATATTTCAATATAATTTATTGATATTTTTCCGTCTGATAATAGCATATTTACAGATTGAATATTATGAATGGTGCGCTTTATATAGAAAAAAAAAGGTCGAGCGCACCTATATTTAACAATTGATGAACAAGGCTTGATAATTAAAATAAGGCCAAATACGCATCGGGGTTTTGTTAAGCAATGTCCAAACTTACGGTTTTTCCCCCTTGTTTTCCGACCTTGAATATCGCAAAAATCGCGATTTTTCAAACTTCAAACGCAAATATCTCGAAAACTATCAACTTTAGAGAAAATCCCAAGAAACCTTTTTTGTTCAAAATGACCTTGTTAATATGTTTTCAGACGCAAAAAATAATTTTTTCGAATTTGTTTAAAAAAAATTGTTTAAACAAAAAACTACCGATACCCCCTGGCACCCGATGGATTATGTTAAAGGGACCCACCCCTTATAAGAATATGCAAAAAATATCCATGAGAAAAGTTTCGCACACGGGAGCGCAGCTGATAACCGTACTATAAGATTACTCAAGCTGCGCTCTCGTGATGTTTCGCAAAATACGTCTCGAGACTCGAAAGTATAACCGATTATTTTCGATGTTCTTGTGATATTATAGCAGAATATATACTTCTTTCATTAGCTCAGAAATTTTTCGTTATAATATGTAATATTCAAACATGTAAACTTCATTCATGAGTAACGTGACCAGACGTCCCGTTTTGAACGGGACTGTCCCTTCTTTTGATTACCTGTCCCGGTGTCCCCGAAATGAATTCCGGGACGCAAAATTGTCCCGTTTTCGGAAACCGCGCGAAAATTGGGGATCCGGTCGGCTGAACGCGAGCGGTGTGCGAGAGCGAAACCGCGTCGTCGGCCGACGCGACGATAGCCGATACGTCATCGCTCGCGCGCGCTATTGGTTGACTATTGTTTGACAGATTGATCAAACTTCTCGCTTTTGTTGTTTGTTTGATGCTCGTGTAGTAAATAACTTAAAGTTCTTTTATTTTGAAATCATAAGTTAATATGCCGAAACGCAAGTGTTCGTTCAATGTTAGCTTACAAGAAAAATATCCGTTTATCAAGCAAATAAATACTTCCTCAGATGTCAGATGCGAAAAGTGTCGTACAGAATTTAGTGTTTCCCACAGTGGTGCCGGTGATATTGAACAGCATTTGAAGTCTGAAAAACATAAAAGTGCCGATCGTGCCGCCGCTTCCAGTTCTTCAGTGTTAAACTTTTTCAAGAAATCTGACGCGCCAACATCAGAGGATTTGGATATCGCCGCGGCAGAAGGCGTCTGGGCTTATCATACGATACAAGAAAACCATAGTTCTCGCTCTAATGATTGTGCTTCGAAATTAATTCAATCATGTTTTGAACCCAAATTTACGTGCGCTCGTACGAAATCAGAAGCTATTGTAGTAAATATTTTGGCGCGTACAGCGATGAAAGAATTGAAAGATGAACTTGATAAGTCCAATTGTATTACAATTCTAAACGACGCTTCAAATCACGGTAACAAGAAAATTTACCCTATTGTAGTAGGCTTTTTTCAACCTTACGTAGGCGTGCAAGTAAAAATTTTAGACCTCCAAGAGCAACCTGGTGAGACTTCAGAAATCATTGTCAATTATTTAAACAAAGTGTTGATAGATAATATGTTGGCAGCAAAAGACGTGGCATTTTGTGGGGACAATGCCAATGTCAATTTTGGGGGCGCAGCTAGGCGAGGAACTAATAATGTGTTGACGAAATTACAATCATCTCTGAAAAAACTAATTATAGGTATTTGATGTAGAGCCCATGTAATTCATAATGCAATCAAATCCGCTGCAGATGGGCTACCCTTAGACTACGAAAGCATTATTGTGAAGATATATTCATTTTTTTATATTTACACGATTCGAGTTGAAGCTCTAAAGGAGTTTTGCGCCGAAACTGCAACGGAATATCAACAAATGCTCGGCTATAGCAAAACCAGATGGCTTGCTCTTGCGCCTGTCTTGGAAAGAGTTTTAAAAATGTACCAGCCATTAAACAACTACTTTTTGAGCATTGAAAAATGTCCCTTGTTACTAAAATACTTTTTTGAAGATCCCACATCAGAATTGTGACTTAATTTTTTACTCGCTCAGTCAGCAAGTTTTCATCAGGCTGCATTGAAGATTGAAGGTCAGACTGTATCGGCAATTGAAGCTGCAAAAGAAATCAGTCAACTAAAAGACAATTTGACTCAGAAACAGACCAATCAGTTTCTCCCATTCACAGTCCGTCAATTAATGGCGACATCGAAAGATAATGGTACTGTTATCGATGAAGAGTTTGTGAAGAGGACGACTACAGAATTTTATAAAACAAGGCGTGAGTATTTTGAGTAGTGGACAAGCTCTCTTATCAAACAAATGAAGAAATTTTATTGGGCAGATTTCAAACAAGTATCCGCATGGGAAGAGGTTCAAAAATCTTTGGATGTCTTAATTGAAAACGAATATATTGACTGTAATAAAGATACAGAAGTTTTTGACGAATTTTCATTAATTTCTAACTATATCACATCGCAAAAAGTAACCGAATGGAATAATCAAAATGTTTCTACGGAATCTCGTTGGGTTGAATTATTCAAAACTTTCACACCAACAATCGTCAGCATGAAAACTTTTGTATTTTGATTGAATATATTTTATGTTTACCTGCTACAAATGCTCCAGTAGAAAGAGTATTTTTGTTGATGGACAATTTGTGGGCAATGTAAAAAACCCAGTTACAAACTCCAGTTCTAAAGGCGATGTTGATAACTAAAGTCAATAAAAAAACTTGCCAAGAGTTCTATTCTTACTTAAAATAATTACCAGCTATATTGAAGCAGATCTGTTCCTCTGATAAATATTATAAATACAACAAAACAATTTGAATATATTTTTTAATTTGTACTAATAGATAACTTTTTCTAAATAAATAGTTTTTAAAAAAACTTTTTTTTCCATTGACTACCTGTTAATTGAAATAAACTAATGACCCGTTTTGAGTCAAAAAATAAATGGTCACGTTATTCATGAGTTCATTTATCAATGAAAATGAAAATATTACCGCCGTTTTATCCTTAACTTCGGTTGTTAGATCTCTTATTCGGTCCTTGATGGTAACTTCAAGGGATTCGACGAATCTTGAAGGTGTGCTCAATAAAATTGCGAACGATTCTAAAGTATGACGATTTTCGCTTTGTATTCTCTGGATTCTTTCGTCTCGAAGTTTCAGCTCCTCTGAAATAAAGAAATTATTAATCACATCAGTTAAATTCTTAACATGCCTGCCTAATATATTTTTACAAATCTCCATCGAGTATGTTATTCTCTAACATGCATGTAAACTTCACAATATTTGTCCATAAAATTTAAAAATAAAATACTCATACGCATCGGTTAAATGATTACAGAGGACAACGATGACTATGATATATTATATTGATACCTTAATGATAAAAAAACAAAAGTTTCAAATGATATCATTAAAAGGATATACAATGAACATGCAGCCTGTACCTATAATCTAAGGAACGTTTTTTAAAGCTTCACATGAAGACATTATATTTTCACAGTGTGAGTCAAAAATTTAACTTTTAAAGGATGATCTTTTCAAATTTAAATTTATAGAAGAATATATTAAAAATAATTCTGATATCCAGTCTCTTAATCATTCACGTGAATAATATAATACCAGAAATAATTTAGATCCAAGATTATTTCAAATTTGAATTTAAGGTAAAATAATTCGATTGATTTGTTTTCTTCGGTAATTAAGTATATTTACAACTGATGGTATATCTATATTTACATACACATTTAATTAAGACATGTTTTAACGTTTCAGCAATCACTGTTGCCTTCATCAGAACAATTTTTTGTTCTCATCCAAAGCTAAAATTTAAATTAAAACATAGTATGATACACCTAATTAAGTCGACAAAAAAAACAAAAAACACACAAAATGAAACAAACTACCTTTCTTCCGTACACAAGAGTATAAATTCATTTAAAATTACATGTATTAAATATAAAACGAAAACACTGTTGAAAGAAGGTGGGACAGTATACGTTCGAATTAAACTGAAAAACATGATGTGCAGTGAAATAGATATATTTATCGAGCGATTTTGAACACATTTTTTGTGAACAACTTAATCGGATAGTCGGTATATAACATGTGAGCTGGTTATATAGGAATTATTTCTTTTGTCATGGTTCAATGTTTATGTAAAATTTTCTCATAAGATTTGTATCACTTTTTGTGTTAACAGTATTTTCATATTTCTTTTGAATTTTAATCATTTCCATAATTTCACGATTTTTGGTGTTTCCTTCGCTCCTTAAGAATTCTTCTTTTTTAACTCGAGGGACCTACAGTTTAACGCCGGTTCCGAACGGCCAATGGGCTTGTAAACAATGTACATTACCCAACACTCAATCTCATAACTAGAACCACTAAATTCAGGACATACACAACGCCCAAGAGCAAGGTGGGACCCGAACCCACATCCTCGGTCAACAAACGGTATAAGGCGGTACTCGCTCACCGCTGGTGTACCGAGGCCCCTTTAAGAATTCTTGTTTCTTCGTAATTAAATTGATGACACTCGATAATATGTTTAGTTAATGCCGTTTTATTTCTTCTATCATATTTGTGGCTGTTGAGTCGGGACTTCAAATATTGGCTAGTTTGACCTATATACACTTTATCGCAATTAGAGCAAGGTATTTCGTAGATAACATGGCTTCTCTTTTCTTTTGGTATTTACGTCTCCAGTTGACTGAATAGTTTCCTACTTAGAATGTGTCCTCTGTGATAAACTGCAATATCATATCTCTTCAAGGTAGTGTAAAAACTTTCTGACTCTCGATACATATGGAAGGAAAACATAAGTTTTTATTTCCTTCTTTTCATGATTGCTTGAATTGGTGTTGTTGTAAAATTCATGTACACGTTTTTTGAAAATATTATCGAACAAATATATGGGATAGTTCTTTTTCGTAATGCTTTGTGTCATATGTAATTGTCGGACCTCGAATACAGAGAACACGCAATTAATAAGGCAGAACAAGCATTACGAAAAAACCACTATCGCATTTTAAATAAGCGACTTAGGATCTATTTCCGGTATAACCGGAAAAGCCCAATAAATAAAATTATTTTAGATGAATAGGCCCCAAGACATCTAGCCAGTGTCCAAAATTTCTACATTCTTACATTCAGTATCTGAGATACTGATATATATATATATATATATATATATATATATATATATATATATATATATATATATATATATATAATCTTTTGATAATTATTAGCAATAACAGGCTTGTTGAATCTCAAAAATTCGATTTTATTAAAAAGTTGACATTCGTGGCTCTATCAAAACTTTTGAAAAATTTGAAATTTCTTTGACATTTATCGATTTGAAAAAATTTGAATAGAAAAAGACTACTATGTCTCACTAAAAATTTTTTCGGCTGTGGCCGTTCTTTGTTATTTATTACGTGCTATTCAGTCCAATATTAACATTCAAATCTGTTATTATTAGATGGTAAGGGAAACCACAGAAACTTTTACCCACGTAATATTCAAAATAGGTTCAAATTATTTTGATTTTGAAAAGTCAAAGAATAGGGTACCATTTATCTTGTTTTCAAAAATTTCTCATTGTGGCTGTGGCCGTCTTCAGTTATTAATTACGTGCTATTTAGTCCAATATCAACAGACAGGTCTGTTGATATTAGATGGGAAGGGAACCACAGAAACCTTCACCCACGTAATGTACAAAATAGGTTTAAAATAGTTGATTGCTGTCTTTAAAAAGACATTACTTGTAATTTTGGAGATCACATGTTCTAAACTATACTTTCTTTTTAGAAAAATTGAAAATTCTATATGTTTAGATTTTGTCTAAGAAGATGAGTTGTTATGGTTAGAGTTTGTTTGTTTTGATTTATGTTGTTTCTTAGCAAAAATTAAAGAATTAAATCTGCGTATATTGAACTCAAATGTTTGATATCTGTTCTATCATTTACGACTTTATTTAAAAAGTAATGTCTTTTTAAAGACAACGATCAAATATTTTAAACCTATTTTGTACATTACGTGGGTGAAGGTTTCTGTGGTTCCCTTCCTATCTAATATCAACAGACCTGTCTGTTGATATTGGACTAAATAGCACGTAATTAATAACTGAAGACGGCCACAGCCACAATGAGAAATTTTTGAAAACAAGATAAATAGTATCCTATTCTTTGACTTTTCAAAAACAAAATAATTTGAACCTATTTCGAACATTACGTGGGTAAAGGTTTCTGTGGTTTCCCTTACCATCTAATAATAACAGATTTGAATGTTAATATTGGACTGAATAGCACGTAATAAATAACAAAGAACGGCCACAGCCGAAAAAAAATTTAGTGAGACATAGTAGTCTTTTTCTATTCAAATTTTTTCAAATCGATAAATGTCAAAGAAATTTCAATTTTTTCAAAAGTTTTGATAAAGCCACGAATGTCGTGGCGAAATGTCAACTTTTTAATAAAATCGAGTTTTTTGAGATTCAACAAGCCTGTTATTGCTAATAATTATCAAAAGATTAGAAATAGTTCACAGGCAACAACAATTCGAATGAATAATTATATATATATATATATATATATATATATATATATATATATATATATATATATATATATATATATATATATATATATATATATATATTCATATATGTATGGTAGCATTCAATATAAATGATATAACTCTCTGATGGAATACCATAACAAAATTAGTGAATTTTGATTCATTTTTACAATTTTACCTAAATAAATAAATATTTATTTAAATTATTCAGTGATGATATAAACCTCATCAATACATAACTTTTATTGCATGATTTGTGTTGAAATTTTTAATTACAATAAATTAATAATTCACAGTCTTTTAAGCAGAACTCATGTTAATAGATCATTTAAATTAAGAAGAAATTTCGTGCAAAACACTAGCATTCCTTTGATATATATCAACAAGTACACAAACACCATTAAGTAATTCACTGATTTCTCAGAAGTCAATTATGAACCTTTGCAAACATGTTGTTGACAATAAATACTGTATTGAGGAATAATATTGCTAATTCAAATTATTATGCTTATTCTTGGAATCTATTATGAAGATCGTGAAGTCGTTAGATCTAATTCATCTAGTTTGTTTACTGTGCTATTACAAATAAATTCCTGAGGTTCTGTTTTCAATTGTTCATGTCAGGAGAACATTGATACTGAATGGTTTCAGGGAATAATTGAAATTTTATCCTCTTTTCAGTAAATTATTTTCCGCGTAAATACATTCCATTGCAGTGTATCGAAGGAAAGCAGTTAGGTGCGGGAGTAGCTTCTTTTTCCCTTTTAAACAATTTTCGAAAAAATTTTCATGTCTGATATATATATATATATATATATATATATATATATATATATATATTGGCTACTCCGCCAACCGTACTGCTTCCTCAACTCTGAAGTCTCAACCTGCCTACTCTTCAGAGTCAACTGACGGGCCGATCGTCGCGTGGTCGTATTTATAGGGGAGGGGGCGGATACTCCATTGACGTACTTATTGACGTAGTATTGACGTCAATGCGGTATTCACGCTCATCAGTGCGGGATACACTCTGATTGGGTGTGACATGGCGACCACTGAGAAGTGGTTTCCATGCTGATGGGAGTCTGTGACTGTCATCTCTGGTGTTCAAACAATTTGGACGTTTTTCTATTTCTACAGCTTCACGAAAAATTCGGGAAGTCTCACCACCATCCCTCTCAACTTAACTCTGTAGTTAATACCCTAATCTACCGCTCCATTCGACTATCTGACGACGAACACCGTGAATCAGAACTCAATACTCTAAAACATATATTATTACAGAACGGTTACAACACATATCAAATCAACAAGAACATACGCCAACACACAAATATCACCCCACCTCTACCACCCTCCAATCCCACTGACCAGGAATCTACACCTAAATTATTCCTTCCTTACATCAAAGGAGTAACAGATAAGATCGCAAGATCTCTCAAAAACACAAATATCAAAACAATATTCACCACCCAACAAAAACTCTCCCATCTGGTCTGATCCGTCAAGGATAAAATTCCTAACGAAAATCACGGTGTTTATGAGATTCCCTGTTCCAATTGTTCTCGTTCTTATAAAAGACAAACGAACCGACGAATTCAGGTCCGTGCCAAGGAACATTCACTTTCAGTAAGACACTCAGATATCACCAACGCCCTTTCCCAACATCACACCCAAACAGGCCACATTATCGATTTCCCCAATACAAGAACTATTGCTCACGTCCGATCTTTCAAATCCCGAATTTTTCGTGAAGCTGTAGAAATAGAAAAACGTCCAAATTGTTTGAACACCAGAGATGACAGTCACAGACTCCCATCCCAGACCTTTTTCTTTCATATGATTCAAATTGCGTCTGTGTTGGTAAGTTTTTGATGTATCTAATGCCGTACGGTGACATGTTAGGTAAATTAAAAATTGAGCTTGCATACTTCCAACATTCAATAAATAATCTATATATAAAGATAGAATAATAAAAAAAACTTGTGAGTAGCGGAGCACCATCACTAAGGTCGTATTTTTCGTGTAAACTGCCGAGATACGATTTTAACGGATTCAATTAAATATTATTTCATTTAATAAATGTGTAAATTGTTTATAAACCATTGTTCCAATATGTTTATTAATTTACACAATGTATCGTCCCAATCAGTCTAGAAAGATTCAATCATATTTTGGAAATACAAGCTTGAATATCAAACCGAGATAAAAAGTAGAAAATAATTTGTTTTATTTAAAAAAACAATGAAAGAACGTACCTCTACATCAACTCAATCCACGTAAAAAGTTTGAACCCTCTATTGTAACAAAAATTCGCGAAATGCATCGCGTACTGGTGGTGAAACAGATCGAAATGTAATTTGAAAGGAATAGTCACCACGAAATGCAGCGCGGTTGAGAAAAAGAATTTAAAACTACATAGGATCGTATTTTAACATAAAATCAATTTGCAGAACAGTGTAATTTTAACAAACTTTTGATAATTTCGTTCTGCCTTGGAAACCACTTCAGATACCAAAACTCATTTCGTGTGATGCGAGCCGCTGCAGATGTCAATATGTAACGGAAAGGATATTTATATGAAAATAAGATATATCTAAATACTTAAAAATGGTGACGCTTGCAGAAATTTACCCGAATTTTGATACATTTGTTCTGCGACGAAAACAATCGCATGTAACAAATTTCAGCTCATTTGATTCGATGGAAGCTGCTGGAGATGCTAATATGTAACGGAAATATATATATATATATATATATATATATATATATATATATATATATATATATATATATATATATATATATATATATATATATATATATATATATATATATATA
Source organism: Cynegetis impunctata (assembly GCA_030704885.1). Lineage (NCBI taxonomy): Eukaryota > Metazoa > Arthropoda > Insecta > Coleoptera > Coccinellidae > Cynegetis > Cynegetis impunctata. Next base: position 70,774 of record JARQZK010003035.1, on the reverse strand, counting down.
TATTATATACTATATATATATATATATATATATATATATATATATATATATATTATATTATTCAAATCAATAAATTTAATTCAAAAGATTCGAAAAAAGCCACGAATGTCGTGGCGAAACGTTAACTTTTTCAATAATATCGAGTTTTTTTGAGATTCGCCAAAAGCCTGTTATTGCTAAATAATTTTCAAAAAGTTATATATATATATATATATGTATATATATATATATATATATATATATATATATATATATATATATATATATATATATATATATATATATATATATATATATATATGTATATATTTCCGGTACATATTAGCATCTCCAGCAGCTTCCATCGAGTCAAATGAGCTGAAATTTGTTACCTGCGATTGTTTTCGTCGCAGAACAAATGTAAATTTCGAAAGATGTTTTAATTTTTTTCTTACTACGAAACAACGCATCCTCCACGAAAGGATCTCTGATGTTAAATAAAAGCTGATAATAATTCCTAAGAAATTACAACCAGCTCGCTATTCGTTTTTTTGCTGCTAGAGTGCGCTAAAGCTTGAACATAGATTCGAGTTATCCAAAATCTTCGTGTTTCTTAATTTCGAAGCACATAGTCTGTCTACGGGATCTGTGCCCGTCACTGAGTGAGTATAAAATCAACATTGACTCTATAGTATAGGTCTCTTCGTAATGCACACTTATGGTAGTACAATGGTGAGACATAGACAATTAGGTAACTAAAAATGAATTTATTTGGAAGCAAAACGTATTTACAAATTTTTAAATTTCTGCACTTAAAATTAGAACCATTGCAAAACTACACGCTGGGATTCTGTGTATAATGCAAAAACTTGCGATGATAAATTCATTAAACTCATAGACATTTTGCTGAATCGCTTCAATATGGCATTTCTCCTAACAGTACGTAAGAACATAAACAAAGGCAATATATCATGGGTTAAAGATGAATAGAGGTCCTCCAGCTCACAGCTGACAGATTTACATATTCTCCAAAAAAATCATCCTGATTTAAAACCACTCTATAAACGGAGACACATTCTACATAAACATTTTGTAAAAGACACCAACGAATTATGCTTTGGTTACTTCATTCAGATTTTCTAGAACAAAAATAAAACACTTTGGTCAATTATCAATGTTGTAGGGGATACAACAAAAAATACTCAGTACAACCTGATATGAAAACTATCCATGATCATCAACTTATAACATGCCCTAATTAAGTAGCCAATATATTCAACAATTTTCTTATAGCAGCACCCAAAAACATATGCAGTAGTATTCCACCACTAAGTATATTCGACAGCTCTGAGACAGGAGACAGGAGCCAGGAGTGGCTTGCAATCAGTGGTTTTTCTACCTTGGTTCACATATTTGCAAAACTCAAGGATAAACCATCATCAGGACCTGATGATCTCCCATGCAATATTATCAAGGAATTTAGCTTCTTCATAACGGAACCAATCAGTCATATTGTGAACTTTTCTTTCGTCATAACAGACATATTCCCAGATAGACTGAAGATTTCAAAAGTTATTCCAACACATAAAAAGAACGCCAGAACACAGTCGGACAACTACAGACCAATCTCTTTGGCTCCAGTGTTTTCTAAAGTGTTTGAATATAGTATGCTGGATAGGCTCAATTCATTTATTGAAAAATTCAACCTTAAACCTAGTGAACAACATGGGTTCAGGAAAAAAAATCAACAAATACTGCCGCCGCGGAATCCATTACACATATCATAAATGCGCTTGATCAGAGGAGATATCCTGTTGGAATATACTGCGACTTGACTAAGGCCTTTGATTGTGTGCCACATGATCGACTACTGGAAAAACTTTGGTCACTTGGTATCAGAGGCGAATTACATGACTGGTTCTCACTAACCGAAAACAATATTCACTTATTTTCCATGATGATGGAGGAGTGATCAGTTCACACACCTCAAGTACCGCACTTGTAGAAATGGGAGTACCTCAGGAAAGTGTTGTAGCCCCTGTATTATTTTCTCTTTATGTGGCAGATATAGTATTTTAGCCGATTTTATAGTTGTCTTGTATGCCGATGACCTAACGATTTATTTATTCCAAAAACAAAATTTTTCATGTATCATCAACCGTTAACTATATATTTAGCAATAAACAAATTTGAAAAAGTTTAGTGCGCTATAAATGAAGATCTATGCATTGTACAGAGAAAAGTTAACAATATAAGTTGTATAAAATGTTATTATCTACGAAAATGATTTTCACTATTTTTGTCGTACGATGCACAGTTCACGAGACCCCCGCATGACGCCAAAGTGGATTAATATTCAGGGCACACCTCTGAACATGTTTCAACAGTCAAATCAATTATGTAGAAGATTGCAGAAAAACATACGCGGCGCTTGGCCTATAATGTAGCGTACAACTCTATTGTGAATTTTATGATTGTATACCTACTTTGTGTATTTGATAGCCAATCTATATTATGTGATGTATTCAATTTTTTTTTGTTGACGTATTTTTATACCAGTCTGGTCCTTTTTAATGAATTAATTTGAATTTTGACATAATGGAAAGATTTCAAATATCCGAGAACTGCCTTGTAGAGGTTGAATGATCGATTAGTTGTGTAATGTACAGGGTGGTCCAATTTCGATCGGATTTTGGGGTACTTCTAGCATAGATAGCGAAACACGAATAGACACACCCTGTGCTTGATTTTCGAGTCAAGTTTAAATATGAAAACCGCTTTTTGATACGTCAAGTCGTTCTCAAACGTTTGGATTTTTGAAAAGTCGTCATATCTCTTTTGTTATCCAATTGTTTTAATTTTGAAGAAGCTTTTTAGCCCAATCCACCACTGAAAACCAACATGTCAAATTACGTTCAGTTTTTGAGATATAAATAACACAAACTTCAGATTTTTCTTATGGAATATGCCGTATTTTATAATTTACTAAAATTCACACGCAAGGTTTTGATTAATAGAATTATCAATATTTCACGTTTTTAAAAATTATCCTAGTTAGCTGCGACTTTGGCATTGTGTGTAACACAAAAATATATTATTTTTCTAAAGCAAGTGAGACATGCCTTCAATACTGCTTCAAAAACTTAGAGTGAGCTTTAACAAAAACAAAATGTCTATGGGTATATCAACCTACAAGCATTGGCATTGTTACAAAGAATTACTTACTGTTGACATTTTCGAGCAAAAATTCATGAAAATGTTTCAACATTTCGAAAAGTATGATATGCTCAAGAGTATTATAAAGGCGAATGAAAATATCTTTATCATTGCGAATGTATCATGAGCGATATCCAGAGAAGAGGCAACCGTCGGGTAAAGTATTTAGCCGACTGAAGATAAACCTAATATCATGTGGTTCATTTAAGAAGGCAATACATAAAACTTATAGATATCTAATGATAGACAAACTTACTGTTTTTCTAGCTACAATTTTTTTCTATTCCATTCCATTGCTTTGATGAATATTTTAGGAAAAATATTTATTTCGCCCAAAACTTTCAATTCCTCTTATTCTTTGTCTATCATTAGATTTCTATAGGTTTTAGGTCTTTAGGTTTTGGCTCCTTTTATGAACCATGTGATAAGCTTTGCTTCAGTCGGCTAAATATTTTACCCGACGGTTGCCTCCACTCTGGATATCGCTCATGATACAATCGCAATGATAAAGCTATATTTTTATTCGCCTCTATTATTCGAAATGTTGAAACATTTAAATAAATTTGTGCTCGAAAATGACAACAGTAAGTAATTCTTTGTTACAATGCCAATATTTGTAGGTTTACTTTTTGTGTCTGTCAAAGCTCACTCCGATAAAACTTAGTTTTTGAAGCAGTTTTGAAGTCATGTCACACTTGATATAAAAAAATTATATATTTTTATGTTACACACAATATCAGAGTCGCAGTTAACTAGGGTAATTTTCAAAAACGTGAATCAAAACCTTGCGTGTGATACATCATTTTGAAGAAAATTTTGAATAGGTTTTTAGAAAAAAATAAAATAATTATGATGCCATAAGTAATTATCAAATATCAAGTTTGTGTTATATCTCAAAAACTTAATGTTATTTGTCATGTTGGTATTCAGTGGTGGATTGGTCTTTGAAAATCTTCAAGAGAAGACCTCCTCGAAAAATCGAAAATTTTGGATAATAAATATATGACGACTCCCTCGGTCTGTAACTCGAAAACGACTGTACTCATCAAAAAGCGGTTTTCATAAATAATTCGCTATCTATGCTAGAAGTATCCTAAACTCCCAAATCCCATAGAAATTGGCCCACCATGTGCATTATGCAAATGTACATAAACAGTTCTGAACCGGCGTTAAACTGTAGGCCCACACGGTAAAATTTTGTTTATGTTTCATCATTATTGTGACAATATAACAACTTGTTCAGTCCGCTTACTTGAATAGATATTTGATTGATTCTTTCTTCTATATATGGTTGAAATAATTATATTTGATATTCTTGTTTTTTGAAGTAAATACAAACCTACAATACTGAATAAAAAATTAATACGAAACTAGCTTTCAAATAATGAATTTAACAATATAATAATAATTTTTAATGAGAAAAAAACACACTGAAAGGTTCTATGTCTTTCGGATTGGCTAGGTTGCGTTTCTGCGTGTTTAAAGTAGGTACACCAAATGCGCTAGGCATAGTCATAGCGTTTCCATGACATTAAAAAACAATGACCCAACACTTTCATTGTTACGAACAAAAAAAATAAAAAGATACCTAGACCTAGAAGAAATTGAAGTGAACTCGCCTCTAAGTTGACAAATTGTAGCTTCTTGTTGAGCTAAATTTCCACTAGCTGATCCCAAACTTCTATTGGAGAAGGACAATTTTTCTTTAATTTCTATCAATTCCCTATCCATCGATCGGTGTTGTATTTCGAGTGACTCTTTTTCTTGCCTTAGTCTATCAATCTCTGCCATTTGCGTTGCAGATTGCCTCTGCAAGCATTCTTTGTCACTGATGGCTCTCTCCAAGTTTTCCCTGCAGGTTCGGAGCTCAAGTTCTACTGTTGCCAAAGTATCATTGATGTTATTGGTCCGATTTCGTAAGCGAGTTGTGTCCTACAATCAACTCAGATTAATATAATGTAAATTAAAACTTTCGATTTTGATTTTCACTATATTTTGCTAAACGTAACAATTGTTTTGGCAAATAGAGTGGCTTCTTCAAACTATCTTTACAAATTGAATATCTTTCAAATATGGAAATGGGAAATATAAATGAGGATGGGGAAGCCTGAACGTAATCTATTGGAAGGTAGATAATTATATGAAAGTAGATTCACATAACAGGTACAAAGATTCATATTTCCCTAATTTTTCCTAATATTGATTTAAATTGCTCCTAATGAATTAAGTTCATAGCATTTCTTCTATGTATGTAATATTTCGAATTAGTTACTGAAACTAAGACTATGTTTCAGAAGGTGTGATGAATATATGGAATCTGATTTGTCTTTCTCGTAACTTCTTTTATAATAATAATAATAATAATAATAATAATAATAATAATTTATTGATCCTTTAGGACACTTAACAATGTGTATAGGATAAGTCAATATTACAAGTTAATTCTATTCTAAAATTTACATCAACAATTACCATCCCACTGAGTGATCAATGAATCAGAGAGAAATTCTTTAACCGAATAGAAGCACTTATGTAGTAATAGCTCCTTAATAACTCTTTTAAATTTTAGTTTGTTCAAA
>JARQZK010003035.1:35000-60000 GCA_030704885.1 Cynegetis impunctata | reverse complement strand
TAACGTGTATAACACCGCAGTGGCCACCATGAAATACTGCATGAGGCAAGTAAGTACAGTATTTGAAGACCTATACCACAAGTCAATAAGAAGAGCCACCCATGAACAATTGCGGCTTAGATGCGCAAAAAATCTAGAAGATATTTCGAACATTCACTTAAATAATTTTTTTGACATTTCTATTTCCAGTTTAAGATATCAATATTTTCATTATTAATAACTGGTTTATTTCTGTACATTTTCCTTTTCGGGTTCAAAGTTCTTCAAGTTTTCTGTACTTCATCTTATAGTATTTGGTGATTGTTTCTGTTTTTGAGGATATCGTGTCATAATTGTATCAAATTTTCTTGAAATAACTTTACCACATTGTCCATAAATAATAAATGAGTTTAAATAATCTCCGTTTGTATAATATAACCAGGGTGCTATTGCGATAATTTTAAACTGTCGAATACGATCGTGGCTATCCTAGATCTAATTGTTGAATGATTAAATGCAAAATCACCATACAAAAATATTGAATTGGTAATATTTCGGAAACTAAAAGTTTTAGGTATAGATAACCTCATACAAAATTACCTTAGTTTTTGATGCACAATACTAGAAAATAAGAAAAATGGGGGATTTCCATTTGAAAAAATTTATTTTAGTCAGTTCTCTCAATCTCATTTTAGATTTTATTTTTTGAACACCCTGTATAATTAATTATCCAAATATGATATAAAATCTATTGAAGCAAGTCCTTTTCAACAAGTAATTCAACACAAAGTAAGTAATAAGGGCTTCCTTATAGGAACAATTGATAATTATATTAGGGCTTGCAATCATCATTTTTGACATAAAAATTTAAATATGTCAAAAATGCTTCGACTTAGGTATAGGACCTGAAACACAAAATTTGCCTAGAATCTTGAGTAAAATTCAATAATGTAATAATATATAGGGTATCCTATTCAAAATATGCGACTTAGGGTCTATTTCCGTTATAACCGGAAATGCCAAATAAATGAAAATATTTTAGCTGAGTAGGCCCTAACACATCTAGCTAGTTCCCAAAATTTGAAATTTTTATATATATATATATATATATATATATATATATATATATATATATATATATATATATATATATATATATATATATATATAATCTCTTGAAAAATTTTAGCAATTAACAGCTTGTTGAATCTTAAAAAACTCGATTTTATTAAAAAGTTTGACGTTTCGCCACGACATTCGTGGCTTCATCAAAACTTTTTAATAAAATCTAGTTTTTTAAGATTCAACAAGCCTGTTATTGCTAATAATTTTCAAGATGATTAGAAATAGTTCACAGGCAACAACAATTCGAATAAATATTTTTATATATATACATATAATATATATAGTATATATATATATATATATATATATATATATATATATATATATTACAGGGTGAATTTTTCAAGTTGAATTAGTTGAAAATCTCGAAAAGAAAACATCTTACGGAAAAATGTTTCGAATAAAAAGTTAATGGTTTTGAGGAAGAAATTAACTCATGCTAAAACCTCTCCTATTTCCTTCACCCTTTTGGGGGAAAGGGAACATTATTCAAATTTGAAATGGAGACACCTGTTTTTTATTGCAGATTCGTATTCTACGGCAAAAAATAAAAAAGTTTTGAAGGGACCATTTTTTAATATTTCTCACAGGTGGCTCTGTAATCTAGTGAATTTTCCGTCTGAACGACCTCAACTTATCCGTTCTATTAATCATTCAAATGAAATTCTGACGTTTCCTGCTGGCCTGTTTGTTTTCAGTACATTTACTGTCATTGAGTGTTAGAAATTGCGAAATTTGTTTTTGAACAAGAACCATTTCGATGTTTTCTCTTTCGGTTAACTTATTTGATAGGAGGCCTGGGTAGACCAGGCGGTAAGGTTTACCGCTTGTAAACCGAGGATTGTGGGTTCGAGTCCCTCCTTGCTATTGGGTGTTGTATATGTCCGGAATTTAGTGTTTATAGATTCAAGAGAAATTGTTGGGCAATGTGCATCGTTCACAAGCCCATTGGCCGTTCGGAACCGGCGTTAAACTGTAGGTCTCTCGAGATAAAAAAAAACTCATTTGATACATCCTTTTCAATGAAAAGTATTCGCAACAGCCAGAAAAAATAACGATAGTCAAAATGCTAAATGACAGTTCATGCATCGAACTACTGACTAGATTCACTTAGTCTATCCTTACAACGGAATTTTGCGTCTAGCAAGAAACGACAGAATTTTATTTGAATGAATAATAAAACAGCTAAGTTGAGGTCTTTCAGACGGAAAATACAAATTTGATTACAGTGCCATCTGTGATGAATCGTTAGAAAATGTCCATATGAAACTTTTCTATTCATAGAATACGAATCTGTAATAAAAGAAAACAGGGATTTCCTTTTCAAATTTCAGAGTTGACCTTTTCCCTACAAGAGTGAATGAAATGGAAGAGGTTTTAGCATATGAGGACTTCCCCCTCATAACAATCATTTTTTTATTCGAAACGTTTTTCCATAAGACGTTTCGTTTTCGAAATTTTCAACTCATTCAACTTAAAAAATTCACTCTGTATATATATATATATATATATATATATATATATATATATATATATATATATATATTCTTCTTCAAGTGCCTTAGCCGTTTTCGGGTGTAGGCCACCTCTCTACAACTATTCGTGTTGTGCGTGATACAGCGATACACGAATAGAAGGGACCTACAGTTTTACGACGGTTCCGAAAATCTTCATTGGGACGCTTTACATTGCAGATTACTTCTCGGTGGTTTGCCATTGCCTTCCAAGAGGCGGCTACGCATTAATTCGTTAGTTCGGCCGGGATTCGATCCGCCGATCATCTGTTCAGTAGTCCAAATATACATATATATATATATATATATATATATATATATATATATATATATATATATATATATATATATATATATATATATCATATATATATATATATATATATAAATTTATATTATTATATATATATATATTAATATATAAAATTAAAATATAATATATATATATATATATAAATATAAATATTTATATATATATATATATATATATATATATATATATATATATATATATATATATATATATATATATATATATATATATATATATATATATATATATATATATATATATATATATATATATATATATATATATATATATATATATATATATATAATATATGTTTATATATATATATATATATATATATATATATATATATATATATATATATATATATATATATATATACATATATATACAGGGTGGGTCATCCATAACTTTCCACCCCGAATTTTGAGCTTTGGGATGGAATAACAAAAAACGCTAGGACAGGTCAAATTTTGTTGAAAGGGGGACAAATAAGGGTGTTTAAATGAGTTCGATATCACTACGCCTCTAGCCGCAACCCCTAACAGCTCTCATTTTTGAATAGGGAAAAAGGGGTCGAGCAGCACCTTGTTGGAAAGGCAATTCAATTTCCTGCATGAGTGTATATTTTTTTCATCGCTTTATTATTATACAGAGTGAGTCAGTATTGCATCAATAACTTTCACACGCCGAATTTGGATCTTTGAGATGGAAAAAACGCTCGGACGGGTCAAAAAATGAATTCGATATCACTACCCCTCTAGCCGCTACCCTAACAGCAATTATTTCAATTTAAACGAAAGCGCACGATTTACTTTGTAAATATTATTGTTTTCACGTTTTCAGTTATTGTCTCGGTTTCAGCATTTTCAACATGTGTTTGGCATACGCGTAGTGATCGAGAAATTGCAAAAATTTGCTCATGCAGGAAATTGAATTGCCTTTCCAACAAGGTGCTGCTCGACCCCTTTTCCCTATTCAAAAATGAGAGCTGTTAGGGGTTGCGGCTAGAGGGGTAGTGATATCAAACTCATTTGAACACCCTTATTTGTCCCCCTTTCAACAAAATTTGACTTTTTTGAGAGTTTGTTCGTTATTTCATCCCAAAGCTCAAAATTCGGGGTGGTTGATGCAATACTGAGTCACTCTGTATAATAATAAAGCGATGAAATAAAAAATACACTCATGCAGGAAATTAAATTTCTTTTTCAACAAGGTGCAGCTCGATCCTTTTTTCCTATTCAAAAATGAGAGCTGTTAGGGGTTGCGGCTAGAGGCGTAGTAACATCAAACTCATTTGAACACCCTTATTTGTCCCCCTTTCAACAAAATTTGACCTGTCCGAGCGTTTTTTCGTTATTTCATTCCAAAGCTCAAAATTCGGGGTGGGAAGTTATGGATGGCCCACCCTGTATATATAGATATAGATATATATACAAAAGTAATTTTACCTGGACCAACTCTGAAGCCTTATGTACTAAAGCTTCTGGGGACATATGAGTACTTTCACTTATATCCGACCCCAAAGCCACACATAATCTCCTGATGAAATCTTGCATTTGTAGCCTAGCAGCTTCTTTCTTCTGCTCCTGAGAGGCAAGGTCCATCTCAGTGTTTCTCAATTTGTGATCAAGCTCTTTAATTTTTTCTTCATTATACTTATTATCCCTCAAGGCTGTTTGATATGCTATTTCACTTCTACTTTGGGAAGAATATAAATTTCTTTCTCTTTCTTCTAGGTCGTGAATACGTTTTTTCAAGGAAGATATAATGGCATTTTGACGTGCAGATTGTTCTCTGAGTTGCTCGGCTTCTACTTGAAGTTCTAAACATCTTTGATCTCGGGATCTGAATTGGCACTTCATTTCTTCGAGTTCTGTTGTGAGACGATCTCTTTTGTATTGCAGTGCAGCCACCTCACTCTTAAGAGTCGTAGTTATATCAACCACATCCTCATCCATCTAAAAAGGATTATTATATTAATTACAATTTTTACGTATAGAAACAATACAAATGTAGAAAGTGATTCCATACAAAAACGTTAGTATCTTTCATGTGACTGTAATCCTCCATTTATGAATAATCCGAGAAAAAATTATTGATTCGTATCAGCTAAATCTATTCTTCAATGAAATACACTAGTGATATAGTGACACCGTGAAGAAATCAGTACGGCAAATTTTTAATAATTGAAAGATTCTATGATTTTGTTTTCAGTATTTAATATTGTGAATGTATTTTCTTATGTATTATAAATTCTATTCACATTGTCAGCTAAATATTTTGTATTGTTAAAAATGTAGAATAAATAGAATATGTAGCGATATATTCAGAAAACACATTTTATCATTTATTTTGGATTATACTTGAATCTTGTTCACGAATAATGCCATTCTACTTATCATCAAAATAATTCTGCTATTTTTCATTTTCTGAAATGAAGAATAGATAACTACCACTATTTCAACTACTTCAATTTGTAAACTACTGAATGTACTGTACACAGAATTATGCATAACTTATGATTGGATCTGTAATATATCTAAAAATCAAAATTTAGAAAATATGGAAGAGAATTCCAAAGTCATTACACCTCCTTCTACATGATGTGTCACAGAAAAAATTGTAACAGTGATACAGAAAATACACTCACACAATTTATTCACAAATAACATGTATCATTCTGATTCCGATAGTTTGTCAAGACCCCCCACGGTAACAAACGTTCGTGCTACTGATGCCAGAAAAGATAATAGCAGTCTGAATCCTATTTCAGAACGCAAACTCCTGGCAGAAATTATATCACACGTGAATGCAGAAAAAATCAATTTAATATTATAACCTTACTTCTAGGAAAGAAACAGGTAGATACAATGTGTTAAATATATAAAAAATATGTCGATTCAACAATTTATATACATACATATATATATATATATATATATATATATATATATATATATATATATATATATATATATATATTTTTATATATATATTTATATATATATATATTATATATATATATATATATATATATATATATCAATATATATATATTATATATATATATATATATATATTATATATATATATATATATATATATATATATATATATATATATATATATATATATATATATATATATATATATATATATATATATATATATATATATATATATATATATATAGAGGATAACTATTTGTAGGGACTGCAGCAATGTAAAAGGAAACTCTTTGAAGTTTTTCCAAGCTTTCGGAATCGTTTATTCCATCGTCAGGGAGAATCTATCATGAGAATGATTACATAGATGTTGATAATACGATATGAGAAACATTGAAAATGATGCTATTTGTTAAAAAATTATAAAAGTTGATACAATTTTGAAGTTATAATTAAATTACTGAACGAAATGACAAATCGGAGTCACTCATTTTTTTTTTTTTTTTTTTAATTTTCAAATTGAAGTTTGACATTATTTCGTTACGTTAAATTAATTCGATTTTGTGTTATTTTATATCAAGTGAAAGTAAAAAAGAATAAATTTCACTCAAATGGCTTATATCTGTTTTTTTATTTATGGATTTATTGTCTTGATAAATAAAGGCCATTTCTAAAAAAGATCTTTTTGAAAGATGTGATTCTCTTGCCAGAACAGTTGTTGAAAGGTAGTTCATCTGGTGGTCACAGTCATTGACATGTTTGGCTAAAGCACATCTCTCAGGGTGTAATCTACTATCACTCTTATGAGAAGTGATTCTGTCTTTTAATAATCTTTTTGTTTGGCCAATATAATTCTTATCACAATCAAGACAAGGGATATTATAAACAACACTTGTGAGTGATAAAATAGGAATTTTGTCTTTTACTTTCGAATATATTTGTCTCATTGAAATAACTGTTCTATTTGCAATTTTGATGTTTTCAAAAGATTGAAAAATTCTGGTCAGTTTAGGTGTTATTTCTTTTATATAAGGTAACGAGGCATAAAAAATTGAAACTTGACTCATATCTGTAACAAGTTCATTATGAGAAATGTTATTTTGTCCTATAATTTCATTTTCTGATAAGGATGTGCTAAATAAAATTTTCTTGACTAAAGATGGTGGGTAGGAATTTTGTATGAAAAGTTCTTGAAGTTTATTCAAATTTTTGTTATGAAAAGATATATCACAAATTTTGAGTACTCTGTTCTTCATTTGTTTTAACAAATTCACTTTCATCGAAAATTTGTGATAAGAAAAGAAATTCAAATACCTTCCTGAACTGCATGCTTTTCTATACCAATCAATCAATATTATGTTATCTACCGATCGTATAAGTTTTGTATCAAGAAAAGGTACTGAAAGATCTAAGTCTTCTGTTTCGATTGTGAATTGAATGAATGGGTCGTAACTATTGAAAGTATCTAAAATTTCTGTTATACCATTATTAGGTAAAGCTAATATTATATCATCCACATATTTTTTGATGAAAAATAAATTAAAAGAGAGTAATGGAATCACTGTGTCTAGCAATTCATCCATAACATAAGCTGCAAGAATAGGTGAGATTGAAGATCCCATTGGAGTTCCAAAAGTTTGTCTGAAATATTTTCCATTGAATGAAAAATAGTTATTTTCAATCCTCCTCTTATATTTATAGACATGGGGTTTTACGAAGGTATAAGAACAACATTTGGAATAATAACAGTGAAGAAATTTAAATCATGGTCAAATACGAAAATGAAATTAGCAAAAGAATACAACAGAAGATGTTTTTTACTTCAGTGCAGACTACGAGGCATTCTTCCTAAACACATAAGTTCTACAATAAGTCCAGTCCGACGTTTGCTACTTCGCCAGAATGCACATACTGACATTCCTGAACGAAATCACAGGTTAGGAGTACAACTTATTAGTATTGAAATTGCAACCAATCAAATTTTGATCAACAAATTGGAAAATTCTTTAATAATATTGAAAAGAGACATTATTTCTTTTACAAATGAATTAATTTTTCAAAATTTTTATAGTAAACAAATCATTCAATATAACAGATTATTTCATGAAATAAAAACAAGGAACATCAGAAAATTGAGTGAATTGAAAGAAAATGAAAATAAAATTAAATTGAAAACAAATCCAAATTGGATAAAAAATTTATCAAATACAGTAATTCCTGAAGATATTTCACAATTTTTATCATTGGGTCCGAAATTCAGTATCGAACCAGTAATAAAAAAAGACATCCCTATAAAAAACATTTTATCAGATGTGGACTACATTACTTCTTCTATTAATGATAATAATAAAAGAAACATCACTATAGCTAGAGCTACTAATGTCATTACTAACCATTTACTCAATGTTGATTCTAATAAAAAAAATGATATTTTTCGTAATCTTTACAACAAATCAAAAAATTTTTTGAAAGATAACCCAGATTTGATTCTTACTCAGTCAGATAAAGGTAATGTTACTGTTATTATGGAAAAACAACAATATCTAGATTTATCTAATGATATTATTAATAACAGTACTTCCTACATTGAGCTCAAGAATGATCCAACAGCACAAATACAAAGTAAATATAATAATTTGATAAAAATTCTGAATGATAAGAATCAAATAGATGGCATTGTTAAAAAAAAGCTTACTAGCTATAATGGTATTTCTCCAAAATTTTACTCCTTACCAAAAATTCACAAACCAATTTTGTCAATGAGACCCATAATAGCTTGCATAGGTTCTCCTACAGAACAAATTGCTTCATTTTTAACGATTATTTTATCTAATGCATATGATTCAGATAACATTTACTCTATCAAAGATTCCTTTGAATTTTCAGAAAAATTTAATAAAATCAAATTACCAGATAATTACGTTTTGGCCAGTTTGGATGTTGTCTCTCTTTTCAGTAATGTTTATCTTGATATTTGCCTTAGGGCAATAGATAAAAATTGGGACCGTATCAGTAGACATTGCTCCATTGAAAAACATTACTTTTCCAACCTGATAAAATTTCTCTTTGAAAATAACTATTTTTCATTCAATGGAAAATATTTCAGACAAACTTTTGGAACTCCAATGGGATCTTCAATCTCACCTATTCTTGCAGCTTATGTTATGGATGAATTGCTAGACACAGTGATTCCATTACTCTCTTTTAATTTATTTTTCATCAAAAAATATGTGGATGATATAATATTAGCTTTACCTAATAATGGTATAACAGAAATTTTAGATACTTTCAATAGTTACGACCCATTCATTCAATTCACAATCGAAACAGAAGACTTAGATCTTTCAGTACCTTTTCTTGATACAAAACTTATACGATCGGAAGATAACATAATATTGATTGATTGGTATAGAAAAGCATGCAGTTCAGGAAGGTATTTGAATTTCTTTTCTTATCACAAATTTTCGATGAAAGTGAATTTGTTAAAACAAATGAAGAACAGAGTACTCAAAATTTGTGATATATCTTTTCATAACAAAAATTTGAATAAACTTCAAGAACTTTTGATACAAAATTCCTACCCACCATCTTTAGTCAAGAAAATTTTATTTAGCACATCCTTATCAGAAAATAAAATTATAGGACAAAATAACATTTCTCATAATGAACTTGTTACAGATATGAGTCAAGTTTCAATTTTTTATGCCTCGTTACCTTATATAAAAGAAATAACACCTAAACTGACCAGAATTTTTCAATCTTTTGAAAACATCAAAATTGCAAATAGAACAGTTATTTCAATGAGACAAATATATTCGAAAGTAAAAGACAAAATTCCTATTTTATCACTCACAAATGTTGTTTATAATATCCCTTGTCTTGATTGTGATAAGAATTATATTGGCCAAACAAAAAGATTATTAAAAGACAGAATCACTTCTCATAAGAGTGATAGTAGATTACACCCTGAGAGATGTGCTTTAGCTAAACATGTCAATGATTGTGACCACCAGATGAACTACCTTTCAACAACTGTTCTGGCAAGAGAATCACATCTTTCAAAAAGATCTTTTTTAGAAATGGCCTTTATTTATCAAGACAATAAATCCATAAATAAAAAAACAGATATAAGCCATTTGAGTGAAATTTATTCTTTTTTACTTTCACTTGATATAAAATAACACAAAATCGAATTAATTTAACGTAACGAAATAATGTCAAACTTCAATTTGAAAATTTAAAAAAAAAAAAAAAATGAGTGACTCCGATTTGTCATTTCGTTCAGTAATTTAATTATAACTTCAAAATTGTATCAACTTTTATAATTTTTTAACAAATAGCATCATTTTCAATGTTTCTTATATCGTATTATCAACATCTATGTAATCATTCTCATGATAGATTCTCCCTGACGATGGAATAAACGATTCCGAAAGCTTGGAAAAACTTCAAAGAGTTTCCTTTTACATTGCTGCAGTCCCTACAAATAGTTATCCTCTACACTAGTCAGCGACTATCCTCCTCTTATATATATATATATATATATATATATATATATATATATATATATATATATATATATATATATATATATATATATATATATATATATATATATATATATATATATATTAATAAATATATATATATATATATAAATATATATATATATATATATATATATAGTGTCTTGATAATTATTAGCAATAACAGGCTTGTTGAATCTCAAAAAACTCTATTTAATTAAAAAGTTGACGTTTCGCTACGACATTCGTGGCTTTATCAAAACTTTTTCAACAATTCGAATGAATGAATATATATATATATATATATATATATATATATATATATATATATATATATATATATATATATATATATATATATATATATATATATATATATATATATATATATATATATATATATATATATATATATATATATATATATATATATATATATATATATATATATATATATATATGTTAAATGTTTATATATATAACTTTTTGATAATTATTAGCAATAACAGGCTTGGTGAATCTCGAAAAACTCGATTTTATTAAAAAGTTTACGTTTCGCCACGACATTCGTGGCTTTTTCAAAACTTTTGAAATATTGAAATTTCTTCGACATTTATCCATTGGAAAAAAATTGAATAGTTAAAAATGACTACTATGTTTCAATAAAAATTTTTTCGGCTGTGGCCGTTCTCTGTTATTTTTTACGTGCTATTCAGTCCAATATTAACATTCAAATCTGATATTATTAGATGGTAAGGGAAACCACAGAAACCTTTACCCACGTAATGTTCGAAATAGGTTCAATTTATTCTGATTTTGAAAAGTCAAAGAATATTTATCTTTTTTTCAAAAATTTTTTTACTACGGCTGTGGCCGTCTTCAGTTATTAATTACGTGCTATTTAGTCCAATATCAATAGTCAGGTCTGTTGATATTAGATGGGAAGGGAAAAAAAAATTTTTGAAAAAAAGATAAATATTACCCTATTCTTTGACTTTTCAAAATCAAAATAATTTGAACCTATTTCGAACATTACGTGGGTAAAGATTTCTGTGGTTTTCCTTACCATCTAATAATAACAGATTTGAATGTTAATTTTGGACTGAATTGCACGTAATAACAGAGAACGACCACAGCCGAAAAAATTTTTGATGAAACATAGTAGTCATTTTTAACTATTCAAATTTTTTCAAATCAATAAATGTCAAAGAAATTTCAATATTTCAAAAGTTTTGAAAAAGCCACGAATGTCGTGGCGAAACGTTAACTTTTTATTGAAATCGAGTTTTTTTAAATTCACCAAGCCTGTTATTGCTAATAATTATCAAAAAGATAAAAATAGTTCACAGGCAACAACAATTTAAATAAATAAATATATATATATATATATATATATATATATATATATATATATATATATATATATATATATATATATATAAATTGTGAATTTATCCACCTCAGAAAGCGGATCTAGAAAGCATTTATGCGGCGCATATTTATTATATTTTTATTACTTCAGTTTGGTCTATATAAAGAAGTTGGTTTATGGAATTCAGATTGTATTCACTTGTATTCAGCATTTTTAATTACGCTGATATTTTAGATGTCATACAATAATCTATCTAACAGTTTCACAGAGAGTATTCAGATGAATCATAGATACATCGTTTGAAACTTTTTTCGTCTACAAATTATTTTTACATATTCGAAATTTCATTATAGCATTGCTACCCCAAACAAGACAACAGTGACTATACTTATAGAACACAAATCGAAATAATCCAATAACCAAGCAGGACAATATGTCGAATCATTGAAAAAATTTGAAAAGAACAAAGTCTTGACGTGTAGACAGCAAAATATGAAACAAGATTTCTTCTTACACCATATGACCTACTAAGTAATTTCCAAGTAGTAAGTGATTAAGTATTAAAATAACTAAACTTCGGAACATTCAATCATTAAAAAGAACCATCATCATGTTTCAGTATGTATAATATATATGAAAACAGATTATTTAATTCTTTTTCTCAGGTAACTGGATATAAACTGAATTTTATTTAGAAAGAATATGCTAAATAACATGCAAATTCAAACACAATTAACGATCATTGAATTTAATAAAATATGAATGAAAGGCGATTAATAGTAATTAAGAGAATACAGAAGAATATTAGTCAACAATTCATCAATATGTTCGCTCATATTATAGAAAGTCTGTACCAGGTAAAATCCTTGACAAAGTATGGATTTAAGGGTAAATAAGTAATAAAAACCAAATCAATATTTCTCCCGAGTCTCTACATTGACCCACATTTTCTATTAAACAGGTTGAATGACATTGATGTTATAATCAATATATAGAACTATTTTCACAGATTGTTGCAAATTAATTAAAAAATTATATGTGTTTCATCTTATTCATGATCTTGTGGCTGACAATTAAGTTTTGAGTCTCGAATTTCATGAAGAAACGTTAACTGTTTGTTAAACTCGGTTTCCTAACTCACATGACCTGTTATTAATAAAAAAAATTCAATCAAATATATACATCCATATATACATATACATATACACATATATATATATATATATATATATATATATATATATATATTTATATATATTTATATATATATATATATATATATATATATATATATATATATATATATATCATTTATATAGATCGCTCATCAATTCTACCAATGCTGATAATCATAATTTCAACTGTAACTGCACCAATATTTTAGAAATAGAAGAAAAAAATCAAAACTTTAACTGAAGTTATAATTAAAGGACTGATATAAAACATTCAAATAGATGCAAAAGATACAGATTACATTTTTCAAACAAACAATATTAATCAGAATACTGAAATTTACGCAACAAATCAAAGCACAAAAAACTCAACTCCTTCGATAACATCGACTCGGTTACTTGTTATCCCTATCGTCAATAGCTGAATTTTACATACAGATTCAATTTTTTCAATACCACCCACATATTAAGATTTTATTAATAATTGTGAGTCACATCCAAAAGAATTATTTTTTCTAGTATAAGTATAAATTTGAGCATAGTCGAAATTACCAGAAAATTGTTTTCAAAGACAAATTAAAAAATACAAAAAATTGAAAACGTTTCTTTGAACATTACGTGGGTAAAAGTTACTGTAGTTTCCTTCAACATCTTATATTAGCCGAGCTGACTGCTGATATTCGACTGAATAGCATGTCGTTAGTAACAAAAGACGATCCCTACCACAAAAAATTCAATGAAGTATTGCTTTTTGACTTCTCAATTGTTAACTTTAATTATATATATATATATATATATATATATATATATATATATATATATATATATATATATATATATATATATATAATTTTTTCATAATTATTAGCAATAACAGACTTCGTGAATTATTGCTAATAATTATCAAAATTTGAAAATAGTTCATAGGCAACAACAATTCAAATAAAAAAATAAAAAATATATAAAAATATATATATATATATATATATATATATATATATATATATATATATATATATATATATATATGTATATAGATATATTTTTATAATTATAGATATATATATATATATACCTATATACAATATTATATATGTGTTTCTAATAAGAATAAACTATGTTTGTCATGTGCAGAACATTTCAATTCAAGATTAGAATTTTTAGTTATCATTGAAGCATTTAATAAATTATAAAATTCACAATACTTTATTCGAGCTTTTCAAGCTTTCATCTAATATTGGCGACAAAAAATAAGATTAACATGTTCATATAAATACATATTGAAAAAGCTAGTAATTCACAATCTAGAAAAAAGTACATATTATTACATAAGTTTCTGTATGACTTTTTATCGTTCATAGATACTATTCTGAGTTATCGATGTTCATAGAAGATACTATTTTCATTTATTGCTAGAAATAACATTCCTTTTAAAAAAACCCAATTTATAATTTTCTTTTCACTACTAACTACACTTTTATCGAGCTTCGTTTTCATAATAATAACTAATCAAATTTCTGAAAATAATTTCTCAATCAATATCGTTTATATATATATATATATATATATATATATATATATATATATATATATATATATATATATATATATATATATATATATATATATATATATATATATATATATATATATATATATATATATATATATATAAATATATGAATATATATATATATATATATTTATATATATTTATATATATATATATATATATATATATATATATATATATATATATATATATATATATATATATATATATATATGTGTTTGTGTGTGTGTGTGTGCTGCAAAAAATACTTGAAAATTAGATGAAGACCTTAAATGTTTTTTGAATGAAATCTTCATTTATCTTGCCTGATAATTCATAAAATCTCGATTTTGTTCGAAATTCGTGATCAGTATTCTACATAATCATGATTCAAAAATTCAGGATAAATGTAAGTTTCAAATGAATATTCCCTTTTTCTTGCCTGAATAAAGCTCTAAATTTTTATAACATATTCGTACAAGTAATACATATACTATGGAAATATTTAAATATCAAAACCGACTAACCTTCGTGTCCCTACAGAGAATGTCAAATATCTGCCAATCTTCTTCGGAATTACCGGAATCAGCTACAGGAGGATCTGGTGGATGATTATTTGCCATACCTTCTGATTCTCGTTCTTGAATTCCATGGATGAATTATCAAGAAATTTTTAGCATTCAATATAATTTATTTTTTATTAAGGAACTAGGTTTGGAGGCACAGAAACAGTTTCAGTAATTGTACACTTCATTCAGTGGTTGTATGATCGATAAAACCAAGGAGAATTAAACTAACCTTTCGAAACATGGATATCACGCAAAGTTAACATTGTTTCCGAACAAACCCAATGATATGTCTTGAGGTTTATGAGAGACTGATTTCTAATACACAAGTATTAAGAGATCAATTGCAAAAAATGAATATTGATTGCTTTTATGAATAAATAATTTTTTTTGTTGAAAATTTTAACACGAATTATATAATTGAAATCAATTTCATATATAGATATATAACTTTTACATTTATGATCCAATGCAAAAAGCTGAAAATCCAAATACATAGTTAATATAACTTTAATTTCCATTTTAAAAGAACCCGTGAGCAGTAGAACTCCGACAGGTCATATTTTTTGGGTGAATTACAGGGTGTTCCATTTTGGGTGCTTTTACGGGTTATCTCCGTTTTATTCTTAACTCGAGGGACCTACAGTTTTACGCCGGTTCCGAACGGCCAATGGACATGAATCTTAGTTATTACCCAACAACATATCAAATTTTTGAACCACTAAACTCCATACATAAACAACACCCAAAAGCATGGTGGGACTCGAACCCACGATCCTCGGTTTACAAGCGATAACACCTTACCGCTGTGCTACCGAGGCCTCTTTGAGCGTTTATCACCGTTATTTTTAAAGATAGTTTTTTTAAATTCAATTTAAATTTGGCATCCCCGTCGTATCGCCGTTATACTTCAACTAATCGAAAAGGTAAAATAAAATTCTTATAGATTTTTTTCCGTAAAATGCAGTGGTGTAATAATTTTTGTTACATATTTATTCATTTTGAGTTATAAAGCGAACTTATATTTTTTTAAATGAAATACCCTGTTGTTATATTTATAGACCATAAAATTTGTCTCTTCTGTACATTTTCAAAAATATATAATAGTATTCACTTTTTCTCAGAAACACGCAAATAACTGAAAATTTTGTAAAATTCAATGCATAATTTAATAGTAGATAACAATAATAAACAATTGGAAGTCACATATTACTATCGAAGAATGGAATACTTTGTATCTTTCAATAAAAATACCTATTGATTTTCTTTCTAACAGTAAGTTTGTAACAACAGTTTTGTAGTGTAAAGTAACAATATAACAAACACAAAAACATTTTATGCTTCGGAATTATATTTTCAAAGGTAAGTAAGCTATTATGTGGGTATGAAAATCTCTATTATCATATTAATTTTTTTCTTGTTAGATATCTAGAAAGAAGGCAACCGTTTTTTGAGATATTTGCTCGTTTGAAAGCAAATTTTTTTTTAACTCGAGGGACCTACAGTTTAACGCCGGTTCCGAACGGCCAATGGGCTTGTGAACGATGCACATTACCCAACAATTCCTCTTAAAACTATAACCACTAAATACCGGACATATACAACACCCAAGAGCAAGGTGGGACTCGAACCCACAATCCTCGGTTTACAAGCGGTAAACCATACCGCCTGGTCTACCGAGGCCTCGAAAGCAAATTTATTTGAGCACGGATTATTTGTTCACCCGCGTCCTAAAACATACAACAAAGAGAACAGGGAAAGAAGGAGATAGATACTTTGGGATATATAAAAGCAATACCTTCGTCCTTATGCAGAAAAATTGAGAAAGAAAATGGTGTGCCAAAAACTGACTCTCAGAGGAGCTTGAAGAAATATATGTAAGTATCATCCATACAAATTTAATATACTACAACATTTACATATCGGTGATGCCGAGCGCCAGGCCTTGTTTTGCCAGTTGCATTTGCAACAAATCTATGCTAGCGATTTATTTGGCAGACTTGTTATCTATTTAGACGCATGTTTTTTTCAAATGCTGGCATTTTTAATCGTCACAATACCAGGAACTGGCATAGTGAAAATCAGCATTTAATGTTTAAAAGGACAACAAGGACGCTTTCGAGTTGGGGTGTCATGTTTTATTTTGGGGAGACAAATAGTTTTAAGGTTTTTTGAAGGAGGTCTTACATAATAATACATAAAATTCTTCATTTTGAGGAAGTTATTCTAGAACTGCTGGAAAACAGTTCATTAGCCCAATATAATGCTGTTTACCTACAGCAAGATGGTGCCCCAAGTCATAACTCTAGGCTCTCAAGGCCTTTCTTGATAATAACTTTCCTCAAAGATGGATAGGTGCCAACGGACCTGTTAGATGACCTCCACGATCATCAGATCTCTCAACTTTGGTTTTTGTTATGGCGCTATATACAAAATGAAGTATTTGAAATACGATATGATAATATTGCAGAACTTCGAGAGGCAGAATTCATTTAGCCTTTCTAATCTGCGAATGGGAACAATGGATCTTCTAAACGCAATTCAAAGAATTACAAAATGGTCATCAATTTGAACATCACCTTTAGTTTTTTTTAATGTTATTTATTTGTGTTTGTTATATTGTTACTTTACGCTACAAAACTGTTGTTACAAACTTACTGTTAGAAAAGAGATCTATAAAAATTTGTTCATCAAAAGATACCTATATGCAGGGTATACAATTCTTCGTTAGTAATATGTAACTTCCACTTATTTATTATTGTTATCCATGACCTACTATTGAATTATGCACTTAATTTGAAGAAACTTTTAATTATTTGCGTTTTTCTGAGAAAAAGTGCATACTATTATATATTTTCGAAAATTTTATAGTCTATAAATATATAGGATATTCCATTTGAAAAACATAAGTTTGCTTTATAACTCAAAAATAGTAAATATGTAACAAAAATTATCTACATCACTTTTCGATGGGTTGAAGGATGACGGCAATCCCAAAATGCAACATTTTCAGAAATGCCCTGTATCTTAAAAACTAAAAAGGCTTTTAACATTTTGTTAACGGCATCTTTAGTTTTACGAAAAAGTAGCAGTGTCGCGAAAACCGCAACCCTCTATCTTGAAAAATAACGGAGATACCTCGTAAAAGTAACCAAAATGGGACACCCTGTACATCGCCTCGATATGCGATTCAAAAGGAATAATTTATGGTTTGAAAAACTACGCTTTAATAGCAAATCGGAATAAAAATTAAGAAACAATTTATTTCATAGAAAAAAATATTCGCGTACTGAGAAAGCACGCTTCAATAACAAACTAATCCACGTGCCAAATTCCAACCCCCTAACTCAATCTGCAGGAGCTGTGATGTTGAGCAAAATGGCTGCGATTGGAAAAATGTACCCAAATTTTGATAATTTTGTTCTGCCTCATAAACAATCCTAGATAACAAATTTCAGCTCATTTAGTTCGACGAAGTCGCTGGAGGTGCCAATATGTACCTGTATATATATATATATATATATATATATATATATATATATATATATATATATATATATATATATTATGTATATATATATATATTTTATTTATATATATATATATATATATATATATATATATATATATATATATATATATATATATATATATATATATATATATATATATATATATATATATATATGAATATATATATATATATATATATATATATATATTCAGATTTCCGGGGTCGGAAGTATTTGAGAAACTTGGTTCTCGGAATGAACCGCGTAAATTCGAAAAATCTCGACGTTTCGGCTCCTTTTGTGAAGCCATCTTCAAGAGAATTAGAAGGAAAATAATTCAGATACGTGGCCTCAATCTGCCTATATATGATAAATATGTATATATATATATATATATATATATATATATATATATATATATATATATATATATATATATATATATGATATATATGTATAGATATTTATATATATTTTTTTATATATAATATTTATATTATATATATATATATATATATATATATATATATATATATATATATATATATATATATATATATATATATATATATGATATATATGTATATGTATATATATATATATATATATATATATATATATATATATATATATATATATATATATTAACAGGGTGGACCACGACTAACTGCATCGATCGATATCTCAGAAACTGAATGTAGGAAAAATTTGAAATTTTTGGAATTTGCTAGATGTCTTAGGGCCTATACAGCTAAAATATTTTCATCTATTGGGCACTTCCGATTGTACCGGAAATAGACCCTAAGTCGCTTATTTTAAATAGGACACCTTATATATTATTACATTTTTGAATTCTACCCAAGATTCTAAGCAGATTTTTGCATATGTTCTATGCCTAAGTCTAAGCGGTTTTGACATATTTACGTTCTTATGTCATAAACGACGATTGCAAGCCCTAATATAATTATCAATTGTTCCTATGAGGAAGCCTTTTTTACTTACTTTGGGTTAGATCCCTTGTTGAAAAGGACCTATTTTAATAGATTTTGTATAATATTTGGATAACTAATCATACAGAGTGATCAAAAAATAAGAACTGAAATGAGATTGAGAAAACTGACAAAAATCATTTTTTTCAAATAGAAACCCCCATTTTTTTTTATTTTGTAGTATTTAGCATATAAAAAGAAGGTAACTTTGTGAGAAGTTATCTATACCTAAAATTTGAGGTTTTCGAAATATTGCCAATTTATTTTTTTTTTCTCGAGGTACCTACAGTTTAACGCCAGTTCCGAACGACCAATGGGCTTGTGAACATTACCCAACAATTTCTCTTAAATCTATAGCCACTAAATTCCGGACATACACAACACCCAAGAGCAAGGTGGGACTCGAACCCACAATCCTCGGTTTACAAGCGGCAAACCTTACCGCCTGGTCTACCGAGGCCTCATTATTGCCAATTTAATATTTTGATATGGCGATTTTGCATTTAATCTTTTAACAATTAGATCTAGGATAGCCACGATCGTATTTGACATTTCAAATCATCGTTATGGCACCCCGGTTAAATTATACAAACGAAGATTATATAAACTTATTTATTATTTATGGACAATGTGATAAAGTTGTTTCAAGAACATGTGATAAGAAGAGCCACCCATGAACAATTGCTGCTTCAGAAGTTCAAAGATACCAATTCGAACATTTACATAAATAATTTTTTCAACATTTCTATTTCCAATTTCGATATCAATATTTTCATTTTCAATTTCTAGTTTATTTCTGTATAATTTTCATTTGCGGATCTAAAGTTATTTATGTTTTCTATAATTCTTCTAATAGTATTTGGTGATGGTTTTTGTTTTTGAGGATATCGTGTCACAAATGTATCACATGTTCAAAATAGAAAAATTTTCTTGTGACCAAAGTAGTATGAAATCAAAGAAATCCATTCTTCTTGGAAAATCAGTTTCATTTATATGCTGCACTAATGAAAATTTGTATAACATAGCGATGATATTTGTGTTTCCGTGAAATTCTTAGAACTAACGATTTAGATAAGCCTGATTCTAATGCCTTGAAGATTTTGTTGTAAATGCTTCAAAATATCCCAAAATTGCTATTTCAATATTTTCATTATTAACAACTGGTTTCTTTTTGCACACTTTTGCCCTAACAGATCAAAAGTTCTTGAAGTTTTCTATAATTTGTTTAACAGTATTAAATTTGATGATGGTCTTTGTTTATGAGGATATCGGGTCGCAAATATATCACATGTTCTCGGAATAACTTTATCACATTGTCCATAAATAATAAATAAGTTTAAATAATTTTTGTTTGTATAATTTAACCGGGGTGCCGTTGCGATGATTTGAAATGTCAAATATGATCGTGGCTATCCTAGATCTAATTGTTTAACGATTAAATGCAAAATCGCCATATAAAAATATTAAATTGGCAATATTTCGAAAACTTCAAATTTTAGGTATAGATAACTTTTTACAAAGTTACCTTCTTTTTAAATGCTAAATACTAAAACATAAGAAAAATGGGGGGTTTCCATTTGAAAAAATTGATTTTTGTCTGTTTTCTCAATCTCATTTCAGATATTATTTTTTGAACACTCTGTAAGATTAGTTATCGAAATATTATACAAAATCTATTGAAGTAGGTCCTCTTCAACAAGGAATCTAACCCAAAGTGAGTAAAAAAGGCTTCCTTATAGAAACAATTGATAATTATATTAGGGCTTGCAATCGTCGTTTTTGACATAAAAACCTAAATATGTTGAAAACGCTTAGACTAACGTATAGGACATGATACACAGAATCTGCTTAGAATCTTAAGTAAAATCCAAAAATGTAATAATATATAGGGTATCTTATTTAAAATAAGCGACTTAGGGTCTATTTCCGGTACAACCAGAAATGCCAAATAGATGAAAATATTTTAGTTGTATAGGCCCCAAGACATCTAGCCAGTTTTCAAAATTTCAAGTTTTTCCTACGTTCGCTTTCTGAGATATCGATCGATGCAGTTCGTCGTGGTCCAGCCTGTACATATATTATATATATATATATATATATATATATATATATATATATATATATATATATATATATATATATATAAATATATATATATATATATATATATATATATATATATATATATATGTCGGGTGGGACCCGATAATGTAAGGTAGAGAGGAAGTAAGGTGAGATTCAGAAGATATGTACTGATTTACCTACGCCATGAGAATTACCTAATTGCAGCCCAGTCGACCTCTGAGTTTGAACCTATAACCTTCCGATCCTGGGTTCAAACCCCTGGGTCGACTTATCTGCCATGAGCTTTTCTCAAATTGTCATGGCATACACGGAAGAAAACTGATTATATGAATTTTCTGATATATCAGCAAAGGTACATATAAGAAGTTTGATGTCTGCCATAAATATAGAAGAGTTAGATTTGTGTCATCCCCTCATCAGTGTAAAAAATATAAATATCTTACTCTCGTCTTCTCACATTCATCAACATGTAATGTAAATAATCGAAACTTGTGAATATTCATTTTTCATTTGTTTACCTCTCGAGGTATGTATTATATTTTTTTCACCTGAATATGAAATGAAAGAATAAAAGGCAAAGAATGTGATCCTTGGAAAAATTTATCATTTTCATTCATGCATTATGGGATTTCTATATTATTTTCTGAAACCAGTTTCTGGTTTAACGATATCTCGTATCATTTGTTGTTTCAGTTTCTTGAGGGTATATAAAAGAAAATATAAAGGAAATATTTTCACTTAATACCTATTTGTTGTTGGTTATAAAACAAGCATTTCTATGTTCAGCGCATTCAGCTCGATTTCATTTCAGAATGGAATGAATAGATAACATTAATCTACAAAAAACTCTAGAGACGAAAACACAGGGTGAGTTGTGATAGATTTTTTTATATTGCTTTAAGTACACTTTTTTATTGATTTTATGGGTGTAAATAGTATTCAATATTCATTATCCATTTTAATCAAATTTAATTTATATATTGAGAATTTATTAGCAGTTCTATTCAGTAATTCAATTTACAAAATTTTATTTTCAGTTTATTATTGTGAAAAACAAGGGAAAGTTGTTTTAATATGGATTCTATAGTTATTTCTGGTATGTCAGGAAGATTTCCTGGTTGCGACAATACCGAAGAACTACAACATGCTCTTGTTGAAGGAAGAGACCTAGTTTCAGATAATCACGGTAGATGGCCGAAAGATTTTTTTGGCTTGACTAACCGTGGAGGAATAATGAATGATATTGAAAATTTTGACAACGATTTCTTTGGAATTCCGCCAAGGCAAGGAGATGGTTTAGATCCTCGTACTAGAATTTTGATGGAAACCACTTTGGAAGCAATAATAGATGCTGGGGTCAATCCAATGGACATTCGAGGATCAAGAACGGGAGTATTCGTAGGTCAGTTGAATTAATATTTTTAATTTATAGTGTAGACTTATACCATCTAGCTTTTACATATATAGTTTACTTCTCAATATTTAACATGCAATTATTTTGAAGAAAAATTTGTTGAAAAATAATATTATCTTGATAATAATGAGATATTCCATTTGAATGGGTAGTGTATACACTTTCCGAAGAAAATAATTAGATCTAGATAATGATGGAATATTTATTTTAAATGGAAAATGTATACCTATACCTCTTGAAGTGTAATGTGCCTTCATGAAGAAGAGAAATTTGGTGTTTTGTTGCAATTAATCAATCTCTTTTCTTCAGAATAATATCGACTAATTTGTAAGTTAAATATCTTGATGTAATCAATTCTTCTTTGCCGTTGCATACAAATATCATTAGTTTTATGAATGAGTGTAAAAAAATCTGATGCAAAATTTTTTCTTGCAGATGAGTGAATTTTCAATTGAAATTATCGAAATTTGATTCATGTGGTTATAATTGGGTTTGAATTATTCTCTTGATATTATTGAGTACGTTTTATTCCATATATAATGAACCTATAATAGTGAAAATGTCTTGCAAACTCACAGGACTAATTTGTACAAAAAAATAATGTTCTTAGGCTCATTACAATTATTGTAGTTATGAATTCAGATAAGTAAATAGAAATAAGGAATTCCTTTCAGTAGTGCAGCCCCGGTTTGCTCCTAGGGTACCTTGAAACGCATAGGCAGCGGAGTTTAATCACTGAGGTCGTATTTACCCCTCATTTTTAGTCGTATTTTATTTCATAAAATACTACTATTGCTATGCATCGAAAGAACGCAGTCTGGTACGGAAGTAGTTTTGTTATCCGTTTTAGACCTCCTAGAAAACTATTTTCGAAAAATTTTTCATGTCTGATATATATATATATATATATATATATATATATATATATATATATATATATATATATACATATAGATATATACATATATATACATAAATATATATATAATATATATATACATATCTATATATATATATACATAAATATATATATATATATATATATACATATATATATATATATACCAAAACACAGCACTAATAAAACATAAAAACAATGAGAATCATACTTTCAACTTTAATGGCACAAAAATTTTAGAAATAGAAAAAGATCAAAAACGCAGAGAAATTTTAGAAATGTTACATATTCAAAAAAGTTTAAATAAAGTCGTAAATGATAGAACAGATATAAAACATTTAGATTCAATATACGCAGATTTAATTCTTTAATTTTTCTAAGAAACAACATAAATCAAAACATAATAATTCAACAAACAAACTCTAACCATAACAACTCATCTTCTTAGACAAAATCTAAACATGTAGAATTTTCAATTTTTCTAAAGAGAAAGTATAGTTTGGAACATGTGATCTCCAAAATTACAAGTAATGTCTTTTTAAAGACAACAATGAAATATTTTAAAGCTATTATGTACATTACGTGGGTGAAGGTTTCTGTGGTTCCCTTTCCATCTAATATCAACAGACCTGACTGTTGATATTGGACTAAATAGCACGTAATTAATAACTGAAGACGGCCACAGCCGTAATGAAAAAATTTTGAAGAAAAGATAAATAGTACTCTATTCTTTGACTTTTCAAAATCAAAATAATTTGAACCTATTTCGAACATTACGTGGGTAAAGGTTTCTGTGGTTTCCCTAACCATCTAAAATAACAGATTTGAATGTTAATATTGGACTGAATAGCACGTAATAAATAACAGAGAACGGCCACAGCCGAAAAATTTTGATGAAACAAAGTAGTCTTTTTTAACTATTCGAATTTTTTCAAATCAATAAATGTCAAAGAAATTTCAATTTTTCAAAAGTTTTGAAAAAGCCACGAATGTCGTGGCGAAACGTAAACTTTTTAATAAAATCGAGAAATTTTG
>JARQZK010003035.1:0-32500 GCA_030704885.1 Cynegetis impunctata | reverse complement strand
GTCTACCACTGACTTTTGAACACAACAATCTTCTCAAAAATTGTTTTATTAAACGCCTTAAACTCATATCATTTATTTCACGTGCTGCTTGATTGATTGAGAAGTAGGTACTCTTTGCAAAATGATGGGTGCCCTGCACACTATGCTCGTCCAGTAAGGGCACATTTTGATCAAACATTCCCGAGAAGATGGATTGGCCGGCCAGGACCAATTGTGTGGCCCCCGCGCTCCCCAGACCTCAATTCTCTTTATTTTTATTGGGGATGTTTAAAAGATAAGGTCTATGGAAAACCAATTCGATCGGCAAATGAATTGCATCAACGCATCAATCTAGCAGCACGTGAAATATCTGATTTGAGTTCAAGGCGTTTGAAAGGACAATTTTTGAGAATTTGCAGGTTGCGTTTAAGAGTCGGTGGTAGACATTTAGAAAATCTATTGTGAAAATGAGATTCAAATTTCAGATCAAAATTTCTTATTTGCGTTTAACGATGTAACAATCTATTGAAATAATAATTAATACGACCTTATGCTCTGTTCATTATTTGGACGCCTACCTACAACAATGATTGAAAGAGATTAATGAATAGCGGTTTCAGATATTTTCTACAACAACTACCACGTTGTAATTTTCCGACAAAAGACGCCTGCACCTTTTATTAAGTATTGTTTTTTATTTGAAGTATTTCGCAAGTAGCACGACTTCAATGACAAAAATTGCAATTTTCAGACTTTTGAAGAAAAAAAACCACAAATGTTATACCATTTTCGAAAGAGCATTAAATATGCTAGTTTTTAAGATTATTTGCTGATTCAGTCCGGTACAATATTTTTTCACAGTAAATAGTGTTGAAGTTTCCTGTTAAAATAAATTTACTGAAGCGTTTTATTAAAGGATATTTTGAAATTATGATTATTATGTATATGAAAAACTAACAAAAGAGACTGACCCAACAAAATTACGCCAACTAAAATATTTTTCAACTTTCCATATTATAATTTCTATGGCTGATCATAAAATAATAACAAATTTTACATTTAACAATGTATTTAGATCTATGATCTATTTTGGTAATTATTCAGAGTTCATAGCTATTTTCCATCTTCAGACATACCTTTATTCAGGGCCGGCCTAAGGGGTGTGCGAAGTATGCAGCCGCACACTCAAGCCTTTTGGAGGGGCATTAAATTGACCAATTGTAAAAAAAAATTAATTTGGAAACTTTTTGAAACTGATTTAAATATTGGGCAGAAATATTTGAACTATACTCGCCGACATATTATTGGAAGCTTGGACCCTAAACAGAGGTACACTCCCCTCTACACCCCTCGCCTAGCGTCGTTGCCAGTTTGTGGATTGTAAAATTAATTCACACAGCTAAAAAAAGCTTCCAATGATTTGCCGCCGACTATAGAAGGAATTTTGTCTTAAAACTATTACAGTTAAAATTCAAGGTAAAATCTACCCGGCTACCACAATGAGTTCTGAAATACAGTAAGTCTGATGCCCTTGACCAAGGTCAGTAGAACAGTCATCTCGTGGCGGGACGAGGACAGTGTTGTGACTCATCTTCCTGCCTCCCCCCCAACCCTGGCTTTGCTTTTCTAGCCAATTGGCGTCTGAAATTAGGATAGTAAATTCATTCTCCGAAATGAAATCAAGAAAAGCCCTTGTATAAAATGTATAATAAAAGAGACTATGTACTATCCTAATAGTTAATAATTTTTTTTGTGTTTGCGCCATTAATAAACCCTTTTATTATTGGTTCACTATGTTCTGTTGCTTTATTTTCTTTTACCCGTGACATATGGAAATTTATCGTAGGTCCGGTGGACGGTGATTCCCGCATTAGCTAGTAATTGCAGTATAAGCATAAAAACCATTGCAACGTTACCTAGAGTTAAGCTTTCATTAGTTTATTTGACATAATAGTGGTTATAGTACAAGTAAGAGTTCTGAACATATCAAGTCAATCAATAATGAATCAAAATACATACATAAATTTAATGTTCTACAAGGCGCAAAAGTACACAAAAACTGTGTTTTTGGACCTTAAATTTCAAAAAATTCCATACCTCCCAGACCCCCCGGCAGGGGCATAAAGTTTGAGTCTAGCACACTTGCAATTTTCGCCTTAGGCCGGCCCTGCCTTTATTCCAGTGAAGCTTTCGGAAGAGTTTCATCGAAACTTGAACATATCTTCTTTGAGGAAATAGCTACGTTATTGCTTTATGTGGGTGGTTTTGTTTCAAATTCCGCGAATTCTTATAACCTTTTATTCGAACGGCTGAGAACTGTCCATCTATGGGTGTTTCAGGAACATGGAGAATGGGGGCCGTAACGTTCATAACGTAGACATACTGAGACATACCTTACCATGCTGTCTCGGTGAGCATTGGTTAGCGGCAGGGGATAAGGTCCATTAGCTCTCGCCATTAACTGATCTTCGTCGTCGTCTCGTCCATTAGGACTTACAGCTCAACTTTTCACTCTTCTTTATAAGAGACTACATCGGATTTCCTTATTTTGTCGTAACTTCTACGTATGTATTGATCAATTTTCTTGTAGAAAAATATGTTGCAAATTCTTCTGAAGTTGTTTTGTATCAAGATTTGATATTTTTTCAGGAGCTTATATAGCTTATAAAGACTATATGATGTATTATTTCTTCTTTATTTGTTCGTCTACTATTTCCTTTCGTCTGTACTGGCCCAACTCGTAGAACTATCGGTACCTGATTGGATGAACTTAAGAAATAAATCAACCAAAATAAGAATATCACTACAATTTCGAAAGATTGCATAAAGAATAACTATTTTATAGATTTAGATCATGGAGATATAGGTAGTGTTGCCAGGTGTTTTAAATAGGAGCAAATGGTAAAACAAATCGCGATTTGAGGTTGTAGATCCGGACAAACAAAGGATGAGGTTTTTTCGAGAAGGTCTAGTTTATTGTGTTTCCCAACTGATATTGCTACTAAACTTGAATTTAATCGTAAATAATAATAGTCAGACTTGCTGGACTATTAGAAATTACAAAATATCATAATAAAATCCTAGTTTAGGTGAATTTTAATTACTGACGCGGTCTTAAGTTTAAATAATTTATTTTTCATTAAAATTAAATTTCTGGTAGATTTTGCTGCATTTAGGATTGCCTTGTTTTTTATAACGTAGTTATAAAATTCACTGCAAGTCATGCTAAAGTTGGTTTCAATTTGAATTTCTGCTTTGACATGTTCGAGTGTCAAACGGTTTTGCCTCTCATGCCTAATTAAGTTGCCTGGGAAAATATCCTCTCCGTTGCCTCGATTGAAGCCATAAAAAAAATTACTTTCAAAGATGTCTAAAGTCTTGATTGTCTTCAAAAATGTTGTGCTATTTGAGTAGCAATGCAAAGTTTTTTATTTGCGCTGCTGCCTTCAATATTTCTTTCTTCCTTACTCACGTCTTCATAAAATTAATCCATTTGAAAAAAGGTATTAATTTTTAGATTTTCAATAGTGTTAACCATTGATGCGTAAGTGAATGAGTCGTCCTGGAGAGAAAATGCTTTAAGTAAGTCTAATTTGCTATCCTTGTGTTCTTATTCAATTTCTATGTAAGTAGACCATTTTTTTACCACGCCCAGGTCTTTTTTTATTTTCATAACTGTATCATCAGACAACTTTCTGAATATGTAGCTGCACATCAATTTCACAAATTCATGTTTTATCCTCTGCCTCAATTTTGTACTCAGTTCAACCTTCATTCTGTGACCTTCGACCCACAGCAATTCTTCGTTTTCAAGATATACTACTGCATTCTGTGAGAATTTCAGTGCATTTTGGTAAAAGGCCAGACTGCAGACTAGTGTTGGGTAGGACACGACATGAAAATGAGTTTGTAAGAGTAGCCTCTTTTTTGTACTAAGCCAGTACAATGTCCCACTTCAGATGACGCGGGGCGTACCGAAGCTCGTCGATACGTACGTTGGGGTTAGGATATTCAAAAGCGAAACAGTCGCTTCAATACGTGCCTCACAGTATATGTCCTTATCGCCCGAGACTCGAAACGCAGTAATGCAATAAATTTGTAGCATGCGTCTCACTCCCTCTTTGTCTCATCCTATAGTTTTACGGAGACGGAGAGTGAGTAGCACCTAGCGCGACATAAAATTTGAAGCAGTACGTACAATATAAAATGTTGAGCCGCTCTTACATTTTGACGTCATGTACGGGACAAATGTACTGCCTCTTGTATGTCCTACTCAACACTAGGCCAGACACAGTTCCGTTTCGTCAGAATTAAAGAATTGCAACAGCGCAATTGGACATTCGTCTTCTTTCAATGATATAAAATTACCTTTCAGTATATGGAAAGATTTGGTAGCACGTTCCGTGGCAGGGAGAACTGACAACCATCTTGGTTTCATTTTACTAAGCAGCTATTGTGTACTGTGTTATTTTGCAAAAAAATAAATTCACTATTGTGAAGTAATGCGTAATTCATTTATTTTTTCTGATAATAATGGTTTTTAATAAATTTATTGATTTATCGGGACATTAGGTGACCCTATCAGGTGCAAATCCGGAAGCGTCTCCAGACCCCTAAAATTGGGACGTCCCGAGTAAATCAAGACACCTAGAAACACTAGGTATTGAATTTATTGTTTCAGAGATTACGTTAGCCAGCCCCAGGGACTTAGCCATCACTCATTGCCAAATGAACCTTAGGATATCCCCACTCACTAAAGAAGTAATAGAGATAGATAGGCTGTTGCATTTCCAAAAGAGTTACAAAACTCCTGATAATGTATGATTATAAGCAAAATATACATGTCGAATAAATACTGCAATTTTAGTGGAATCAAGCCAAGAGAAATCCTTCTCGTTGATATGTGCTGAAAATTTGATACTTTTCTTATAGTTTGACAAGTGAAACATATTGGTAGTATCCCGCGAAATTCTTTTGAGTCTGTTAAGTGATGAATTTTTACATTTGACTGTAAAAAATAATTTCATTGATAAATTTTTTGTTTTAAGGAACTATTCAGAACATAATCGGGTGTTATGTAAATGTTGAACTGAAATTCATTTCTGCGAGTTTTTTTTAACCATGAAAAAATAATCTTTTACAACATTTAAGAAACTACTATTATCATCTGCATTTTAAGAAAAATCAAATTCTGCTTTATTTCCCATTTAATATCATATATATATATATATATATATATATATATATATATATATATATATATATATATATATATATATATATATATATATATATAAATATAATTTCATACTTTTACAGGATAGATTTATTCGTTTGTATCATCACTATATATACCTCCTCTATTTATGAAACAAGGAGCACCGATTTTATGTTTAATTTCTGTCTCTTTTCAGGAATTACTACATCCAGGGGCAATGATTCAATTTTTGAAAATAAAATCAACTACACTAGAATTGGACGTTCTATGGCTATGACATCTGGAATGATTTCTTTTATATTTGATCTCAGAGGCCCAAGTTACTCTCTAGATACGGCATTCGAGCAGTATGTATGCTTTTTGCCAAGCATTCAGGGCTATCAAAGGTGGTGAATGTGATGCTGCTATAGTTTGTGGAGCTACAATCATACTAGATCCTTACGATAGTCTGGAGTATAAAACCATGAACATATTGAGTCCTACAGGAAAATGTAAATTTCTGGATGAAGATAGAGATGGTTTTGCCAAATCTGAATCAATAGTAGTTACTTATCTCCAAAAGAGCAAAGATGCGAAAAGAATTTATGCTACTATAAAAGGTTGTGGAACCAATACAGATGGCTTCAAGGTTGAAGGTGTAACCAAACCTTCTTCAGAAATGCAGAGAAAATTGATGGAGGATATTTACAAAGAATATCATATTAATCCACTAGACATTACTTACATGGAAGCTCACGGTACAGGTACCAAAATCGGGGACGTTGAGGAAACAATCGCAATAGCTGATATCTTATGTGCCAACAGAAAGGATCCATTGCTTATCGGTTCTGTTAAGACTAACATTGGTCATACGGAAATGGCTTCTGGGTTAACTTCCATAATTAAGGTCATACTAACAATGGAGCATGGAATTATACCACCAATTCTACATTTGAATAAATACGGTGAAGATATTCTTCCACTTCATGAAGGAAAACTGAAAGTGAGTAGCACATATTTGTTCTGAAATCTTATACGATTGCATTTAACCATACTTTCAGGCAGTTACTGAACCCACGCCTTGGAGCTCAGGTTTAATAGGAGTAAATTCTTTTGGAGTAGGTGGAACGAATGCCCATGTTGTATTGGAACCAAATCTTAAGAAAAAAACACAACAGTCTGATGTTTTCGATTGCCGTTTAGTACTTTTAGCTGGGAGAAATGAAAGAGGTCTTGAGAAAATTAAACAACTGTTGAAAGATCATAAAGGTAGCTCTGAACTAATTGCAATAGTGGACAGTATCTTCTATAAGCCTATAAGAAATTACAATCATCGCGGATATATTATTCTCGATAAAGTAGATGCTGTTGAGAAATCTGAAAAATTAAGCAAAGATGGAAGACAAACTTGGTTCATCTATTCTGGTATCGGCTCCCAGTGGCCACATATGGGTAGAGACTTGATGAAATTAGATTGCTTCATGCAGTCTTTGAATGAATGTGCTACAATTTTACTTCCTCTGAAAATCGATTTATTGGAAATAATTTCGAACAGCGATGAAGAAGTTTTCAAGAATATTATCCACTGTTTTATTGCCATAGTTGCTGTATCAATTTGCCTGACAGACTTTCTAAAACTTCTAGGTATTGAACCTGATGGGATGATAGGACATTCGGTTGGAGAAGTCTGTGAGTATTTGCATCATTCATCCGAATGTCTCGTCTAATTTCCATTACTATTAACAGGCTGTGCATACGCCGATGGACTGATTACTAAAAAAGAGGCGATGTTGATTGCCCATGCAAGAGGAGTTGCCTTACAAACAGCCCCTTCAATAGATGGAACATTAGCTGTAGTGGGATTAACAGCAGAAGAAGCTAATGAAATTCTGCCCAGCGATGTCAGTATAGCATGTTATAACTGTATCGACAACCTGACAGTATCTGGACCTACAAAATTAATCAATGAATTTGTAAGTGAACTCAAGGCTGAAGGAAAATTTGCTGAAATTATAAAAGGAGCAAATATGGCATTCCACAGTAAACATATAGCAAAGGCAGGAGACATTTTATTCGAAATACTAAAAAAAATTATAGTCGATTCTAAGCCAGGCTCGAAAAAGTGGATATCTTCGTCAGTTAAGAATATACAGGAACTAAATGCTGTGAATTCGGATGAGACAGATGCTATGGATACCGTTATAATGCATAATCCCGAATATCATCGAAATAACTTAGTTAATTCAGTACAATTTGAAACCGCAATGAAAAAAGTACCCCAGGATGCTATCGTTATTGAAATATCACCAAAAGGTTTACTTCAAACAATTATAAGAAGGAATCTGGGAATAGATGCCAAAATTATAGGTTTATCATCAGATACTGCTAACGATAACCGCCAACACCTATTGTCTAAAATAGGAGAGTAAGTTTATCTTCTTTGTTTCGATTATAAGTTCACGTTTGTTTTTTTTTTTCAGTTTATATCTTGCTGGACAAAACCCAAATTTAATGAATCTATACGATAACACTAAATGCTTTCCTGTTAGTCGGGGAACTCCCTCATTGTCTCCTTCTGTGGAATGGGAGCGAAATATGAAGTGTAAGGTTTCTTACTATTCTTCTGAAATGTGTTTCGGTGAAAGTATTTCGGTAGACCTGATGGATCCCACGATGAAGTATCTGGAAGGTCATGTCGTAGATGGCAAAGTAATTTATCCAGTCATGGGATATGCGGTAATCACAAAAGATAATTTAACAAAAAACGGTTCATTGATGTAATCTGTTTCAGTTCCTTGTTTGGGAAATATTCGCCCGTTTGCGCAAAAAACCTGTATCCGAAATCCCAGTCATAATAAGGTCATTGAAATTCCGTCGAATGACTCTTCTTCACAAGGACGAGAGTGTCGTTTTCAATGTGAATATTTTAACATCTAGTGGGGACTTCGAATTGGTTCAAGGGGGATCAGTCGTTTGTAATGGAAATATTAAAATGCTGACCAATCCCGAAACTCAATTTTCGAATTTACCACAAGATGAATCAAATAATTTTTCATTAATGAATCAACATGATGTTTATTATAAACTGAGAAGAGGTGGTTTTCAATATAAGGATCATTTTCAAGGTATTTTAGAATGTAGTGGGTCAAATGGAAAGCTGAGATGGAGCGATTATTGGATACCATTCTTAGATTCTGCAATACACTATGTAGCAGCCGTGAGTGATAGCAAAATAATCTATCTCCCAGAATCAATAGAAAAAATTTTAATTGACCCTGAAAGTCACATTAAAATAGCTAAAGATCACGCTGATGAAATTCCTTTAAAATATGATATGTCTGCAAATATAATACAATGTGGAAAAGTAGAAATTAGAGGATTGCAACTCATTCAACTCCCTGACAAAAGATCATTATCTAAACCAAAACTAGAAAAATATCAATTCATTCCTTATAATTTTTCCCCATCTGTCAATTTATATGACTGCATTCATCTGGTGATACAAATTATCTTCGAAAATATGAAAGAATTTTCTACATTCAGAGTTTTAGAATTGTATGATAATATATCTGAAGACGAAGGTATATCAACGTTGGAAAAAGGAAAGAAACCAATATCTGAGACACTCAAACATGTTTTACGTGAAGAAATATTCATCCAAACAATTCATGATAGATTTGATAAATTGGATAATTCTTCTAAATGGAGAGAATGTGATTTAGTGATAATTGATAAGGATTTGACAAATGGAATATTGAAGGAACTTAACCATAGTTTTTTCCTTCTTCGTGAAAGTGAATATATCAATGAAAAAATACTAAAAAATTTAAATTATGCTATAGTAGCTTACTTTTCTACAGATGATGGAGTTTTCTTTCTGATAAAAGAAAAAGTTATTCTGCCTGAAAATATCACTTTGATACATATATCCACAAGTACATTTGATTGGGTGAATGAGCTCAAGGATTCATTGAAAACTGCTGCAGATACTTCCAACCGAATCTATCTTCTGAATCAAAACCAAGAAACCTGTGGAATTATGGGTCTTTTTAAATGTTTGAGGTATGAAGATGGAGGGACTTCAATTAGAATGATTTCAATAGTCAATAAGGATTCGCAAAAATTTTCGATAGACGAAAAATGTTACAGAGATCAATTAGAAAAAGATTTGACCGTCAACATATACAAGAATTCTTCCTGGGGCTCGTATAAATATTCATCTTATTACAGAAACAAAACGAAAAAAATTGAAAATTGCCATGCAGAAGTAACAGTTCCTGGAGATATATCACAAATTAAAATGGTGGAACATTCTCCGTATTTCGAGTAAGTAAGATATTTGTATTATGTATTCATAGAAGTCTTTTATTTCTCGTTCACAGGATTCAAAAAGAAATAGTTTATGTTTA
The DNA here is from genome assembly GCA_030704885.1 of Cynegetis impunctata. Lineage (NCBI taxonomy): Eukaryota > Metazoa > Arthropoda > Insecta > Coleoptera > Coccinellidae > Cynegetis > Cynegetis impunctata. The sequence continues at coordinate 22,915 of JARQZK010003035.1, read as the reverse complement.
CTATGCTGGTATGAACTTTAAAGATGTTCTGATTGCTGGTGGTGTTTTACGACAACCCGGTTCGAACAAGAATAACTTCGAAATTGGATATGAATTTTCTGGTAGAACAGCTGATGGACAACGAGTATTCGGCATTCGTAGATATCACTCATTTGCCACATCTTTAGAACCTGAACATTCTCTCCTCAAAGTCCCAGACAACTGGACCTTAGAAGAAGCAGCTTCAGTTCCCATTATTTATATCACAGTAAGACTCAATACTTTTGTGTTCATAACAGATATTAAAATAGGTACTCTCTTTTAATCTTTCAGCTATATTATGCATTTTATTATAAAACTAAGCTGGAATACGGAAAATCTATTTTAATTCATTCAGCATCAGGCGGAGTAGGCTTAGCTGCTATTCAAATAGCATTAAATCACAAATGCGTAATATTTGCCACAGTTGGAAGCGAAGAAAAGAAAGAAGCATTATTGGAGATCTTTCCACAGTTGGATGAAAACAACATTTTTAATTCCAGGAAAGACTCCTTCGAAATTGAAATATTAAGAATAACCAATGGGAAAGGTGTTGACTATGTATTGAATTCCTTAGTAGGGGATCTTTTCAATGCATCAATGAGATGTGTTGCTACTAATGGAAATTTTGTTGAGATGGGAAAAACGGAATTTATTCTCAATTCAAGAATTGAATCATCAATGTTTTTGAAAAGTACAAGTTTGCATGGAATTGCGCTCGATGAAGTATTGCTACATAAAAGGCCCATTGTAGAAGAGATAATAACGGAAATGAAAATAAGATTAGAGGAAGGTAAAATCAAACCTATACCGAGAAGAAAAATATTTGATATTGAAGATATAACAGAAGCATTTAAATATTTTCAAACGACCACTCACGTAGGAAAAATACTTCTGAAAATTAGAGAAGAAGAAGGAACACCTATCTGTCCTCCTTTATTCAAGGCCCTTGAAGCTGTTCCAAAAATATTTCTCAATCCATATAAATCTTATATTATAATTGGAGGATTGGGAGGTCTTGGCCTTGAATTGGCCTTTGCTTTGAGCTTCAGAGGAGCAAAACATATATTTCTGAACTCGAGGAGTGAACCGAAACATGGTTATCAACTGAACTTCATTAAAACAATTGAGTCATGGGGAACCAAAATGTATATAAACCATGATGATTGCTCGATGTTTGATAATGCTAACAAGTTGTTGAATGGGGCAAATTCAGCAGCACCAGTTGGAGGAATATTTAATACGGCTATGGTGAATAAAGATGCGTCTTTAGTTGATCAAACATTGGAAAATTTCATAGAAGTTTTCAAACCAAAAGGCCTCATTACTGGAAATTTGGATATTTTATCTCGTAAGTTATGTCCGGACTTAGACCATTTTGTGGTTTTTTCATCAATAACATGTGGCAAAGGAAACTTAGGACAGACCAACTACGGGTTTGCAAATTCAACTATGGAAAGAATAATAGAGAAGAGAAATGAAGATAAATTACCAGGTCTAGCAATTCAATGGGGACCAATTGCTGATGTTGGTTACTTTGCTAGAACAAGTACGAAAGAAGGCGTCGGGTATTACATTGCACAACCTGTGACTTCATATCGCGATGTACTTCAAGAATTTCTACTCAACTCAACAGGGATATTAGCCTGTTCGTTATTAAGGGATGTCATTCAAACTATTCAAGTTGGCGATTCCTTAATAGAATCCCTCTTGAAACTTTTTGGAATAACAAATTCCGAAAAATTGAGTGATGATACTACTTTATTAGAACTAGGTATGGATTCTCTAATGGGTTTTGAAATTAAACAGTATTTATATCGAGAACACGGGGTTGATATAACCGTCCGAGAACTCAGCAAAAAAACTATCAGAGAAATAAAGGAAATTCAAGATGAGTGAAAATTAAATAACTTCTAAAATAAATCGTAGGTATTAATTTTGTAGTTCCCAAAATAATCAAAACAATTTATTCATAGAATTCAATACATATTTTAAATTATGATCGACATTAAAATACTAATAATGATTTTCTTCACGCCATATAGGTCAATTCAGCTTGAAAAAATACTAGTATTTCTCATGTTTGAATAGCTTTACGAAAACCTGAACAAGACGCTACACTGTCGACAGTTCAGATCTAATGAGCATGATGAAATATAGAAGTAGAAAAACAATAGTCGTAAATAGTATAAAATAACACATAATAACATACTAACCAAAAATTCAGATATTAACTCACTGAAGCAAATTGGAACAAGTACCTACCAAGTATTACGTGTTCTAGGATTGATGAGAAACGCCCTACATGTTAGCTTTTCTATCATTGTTGGTTTGAAAATATTGAAACGCATTTTTAATGGAAACTTTCAGCATTATATTCTCATTATGATCTAGATCGGTATTTTTCAGCATTCTTACTCAGTTTTATAAAAATATGGTATTTACAGATGTCAAAACATAGCTAAACAATGATTAGATATGTAAATCTTTGGATATATTTTATCTTTATTATTGTTTATTCTTAACACAAAGTATTCATTAATACTAGCCAGAGTTTCTGTGGCTTATTAACTTTTAGAGTAGTTTTTCTAAATATAAAATATCGTTCACTAGATACCGTTTACATGAACGAACCAATTTTATATATTATGTTACATTTCTTCTGAGGTCTAAATATCTAACTTATATCTGAATGTTGCACATCTATAAGATAAAGATAACATTCATTTTAAAATACGATATCATTTGTTTTCAATTTTTAATTTTATTGCATTCAATGTATCTTATATAACAACAAATATACAATGACAATGATAATTGAATTTCAGTACTGTTGTATTACTTTTCAATATGAAATAAAGGATATATAACTCATTTTGTAGTTTTTTAAATTTATATATCCTCGTGAAATTGAAATTTCATCAAAGACTCGATAAATATACCTACACCAGATGCCATTAAGTAGTAAATAAAAAGCGTACCTACTGAATATTTTATAAATATATGTTATATTATATTTTAAAATGTCATTACTCCTTGATAAATATTTTATTGATCGAACTGTTTCATAAGTGTAAATCGTTATTCTAGCAAAACCCGAGTCACCATAAGTTAAGCAGCTCTTAATCAACTCATTATAGTAAGGGTAGACTTTTTAAAATATTCAGAAAAGTCATTGTGTTATGAAGTACAATGTTTCATAATTTCGGATTTCTTTCCATATCAACCCTTTTTTGTCCGTCGATAAATCGCACTTTATTTTGATACCAAGAAATTATACCTCCTCCTATTTCTGTCCCTCTATTTTAAAAATTTGTGTACAAGAGAATATAGTTTTCAAAAATCAATTCAAAATCTTTTCAGGAAGAAATCATATTCTTTAGTCTTTTGTATTATATAACGGTTCAACATTTCGAGTTCAGTCAGGTAGGGTTTACTAAGTGGACATCAATAAAGCTTGGCAGGTATCAAAGAGCACCAAATATCTTTTCTTTATTCTGAAGTCTCCATTTTACGTCTACAGAGACCTGAAAAATATAATAATATTAAAGTTATTCGTTATGCATTCCACAGAAAATCAGATACATGATGGAGAATCATGAATTTCAATAATTATAAGAATTTCCGGAAATGTTATGGCCACGTGTTTCTTTCTTCCCTCAAATATGTGTGAGGGAGGCGGGCTGCTTGAGTTTCAACTCCTTTATCAAGATCATATGGTCGATTCACCACGGCTATACACTGGATGGTCATATTCTAGATAGATGTGTTGAGTTCAAGGATCTAGGGGTTGTTTTTGACTATAAGCTGTCCTTTTCAGAGCACATAAGTCGTATCACGGCATCTGCAACTAGAATGCTGGGCTATTTTGTCAGAAACATGAACAACTTTGTTAACCTCGGCACGATGAAAACGTTATACTATTCTTTTATTCGTAGTAAGCTAGAATATGCCTCCGTAATCTGGTCTCCTCTGTAAAATAACTCTGTGGTAGATTTGGAGGCTGTTCAGAGAAATTGTTTGAAATATATGTATTTCAGATGTTATGGGCAGTACCCTCCGAGAGGCTTCAACCACTCTGTCCTAACCATAAGTCTTGGAATTGATGCGTTGCAGTTGAGACGTGAGTGTTTTGCTCTAACGTTGCTGTACAAAATTCTGCACAATAAAATTGACTCACCATTTCTTCTTAGTAAGATAAACATCCGCGTACCAAGGCCTGGTCTGAGACGGAGTAATACTTTTTATGTTGATCACAGCAGAATAATTGTTCTGTCACGTTCTCCTATCAATTTTATGTGTAATGTTTATGATAGGCGTTGTAATCGATGTGATATATATTTTGATGCGCTATCGGTAATTTTGACATGCCATTTAGAACAGCGCACGGAGGTACATGATGTTTTTTTTTTTTAATTTATTTTTGTTGTGTACATGGGATTATGAATTGTATATTATTTGCTTATGGTTTCGATAGAATTCTCATAATTTTCTTATATGTTAGCATAAGAGTCTATTATGCATATATTTGTATTTATATTTCTATTTCTATTATTTTTCTCTGTAGTTGGGTGTAAACCTCTTGGGAATAAATTTATTTATTATTATGATACATTTCTAAGCACAAGTGCATTAAGAATTGAAGAGACTAGATGTTTTAAAGAACACCACCTCATAGGTGAGGTGGTGTTTAGAGGATGAAACTTGTCCAGCATTCGCCTTGGTAAGTTTGCAAGCAGTGACTTACCTACCACACTAACTACTTCTGATTTTCATTCTTCAAGGAAAAGTAAGAAGTTTCAAAATATAATAGATCAAAAAGGATTTCATATTTCTTACCAAATTCATGTAGTGTATTAATTATGAAAAAAATAATCATTTTCTGACTCTTCAGAAATCATTCAATAATTTTACTATCAAAACGATAATGAGAAATAATAATATGAATAAGAATAATGAAGTCAATTTCAATTTCTGCTGACTAAATCACCATTTGACTATCTGCGATATGGTTACAAATTAAATCATGAATACTTTAATTGTACACATTCTAGAAAAATATTTTTCAAAATTTTGATACATCAAAAAATAATTGAGAATAAATGCACTATCGTTACACTACATTATTAAGTAAATAATTATTTCTTTTTTCTTTATAATATTTTCTTAGTTACACTATGATATTCCAATTGAGATATAAATTTTATCATATAATTGTTTATACAATGTTTGACAATATTTTTCGCGCAATATAATAGTTTGTATATTTTAAAATTATAATATATATATATATATATATATATATATATATATATATATACAGTGGCGTAGATAGGGGGGGGATCAAGGGGATCAATCCCCCCCCCATGAGCCTACGAAAATTATAATAGAATCTAATAAAAGTCTTCGTTTGAACGTATTTAAATATTCATGAAATTTACTAAGCACTAGCACCTCTTTTGATATTATGTTTGTGCAATTATATAAAAATCATCTACATATATCTTTGAGACGGCTGTGCAATTGAGTATTATATAATTTGCGAGCTTCGAACAATCAGAAGCCGCGAAATGGATGCTCGCTATAATTATGGACAGATTGAGCACATGTAAAGTGAATATCTACTTATAATTTTAACATAATAACAAACCAAGAAATTGAATCGTTTTTTTAATTTTGGGTAAAGTAACTAGTAGTTTTGAGCATATTTTATTCAAAGTTTAGTAAGTTCAATCGGTCACTATGAGCAGAAAACGTGCTTAAAAAAGTTCAAATGGCTCTAATGGAAAATTTTTATTCCGAAAGGAAGAAGTCAACCAAAATCTCCTCGCATTTCTTCTCTTTCTAAATTGTATACTGTACTTACTATCAAACAAAACTGCTCAAGCTTTTGTGAAGTATTATATCTAAAGCACGAGCAGTTTCGTTTAATAGTATAGGTAGTATAACATTTAGAAAGGGAAGAAGTACGAGGAGGCATTGGTTGACTTTTTCCTTCGTAAATAAAATTTTTTATTTCACTTACGTTTTTTGATCCTAGTGACGGATTAAATTCCTGTTTACATTCGAAGAGCGTGACTTTTGCTCATAGAAGATTTTCAATCAATATTTAATATTTCGAATATTTTTTGAGGTAGAAGAGGTATCAAAATATGTTTAACTCTTGGCTTTGATTGTCCATTTAATTACTCCATAATATTTGGAAGTTAATAAAAATTGTCGAATTAGTAAAAATTTTCTTCTGATGGCGTTCAATCTATTTCTGGACTTATACATCATAGAGAAAGATTTACTAATCATGAAAATATAGTCTAGTCAACAAGTGCTTCTTTTGTTAAACTTTTTTCATGAGTCTCGAAAGAATATTATGAACAAGTTGTCATTCGATTAGGAAGAGCATGTAGATATTTTTTGAAAAAGTTAAGTTCCGTTCGCGAAAATTGTAAAAGTTATAATCAATTTACTGTAAGAAAAAATTATCTCAAGAACTAATAGATATTTTTGATATCTAAATGAAGATACAAGAAGAGGAGGATATTTTCTAGAAGAAAGTCTCCTGGAACTGTAGAATTAATATTTATAATTTTCCCAGAGGGGTAAAAATACGGCCGAAAAGGGTAATCTGGGTTGCGAAAGTAAGGCCCATTTGGGACACTATAACAAAAAACATTATTTAATCATATTGAATATCAAATTGAGGAATGAAAAATTTCAGGTTCTTAATGGATAGCGAATGAACAATAATCCAGCGACAAAACATTTTTATCGCAATTTTTCAATTAGTTATGCAATAGTTTTTTGCTGCTTGAACAAGAACATTGCAAGTGTGATAACTGTTAGACTATAGATCTGATATTTTTTCCCTTTCTTGGAGCTAGTTTCGAAAGACTGCAGAATAGATCCCCGTTAAAAAAAATTTGAAATTAAATTTTTTAGTTTTTTATAACAATTTACTTAGTTGCAAAATTAAACACTTTAATTAATCATAAATTTTTTTTCTTGATTCTCTTGAACATTGAAAAAAACCATTTCCATGTAGAATTCCGATAATAAAAAACAGATCCTTAAAATTATAAAAAAAAATTCATTTTGATGTTGCAAAACTACGTAAATTGCTGATAAACAACTGAAAAATTGGAAATTTTCAATTTTTTCAACGAGGATTTACTCTGAATCCTTATAATAATAGCTCCAATAATGAAAAAATGAATGAAATCTATAGTGAATAGTTATCACACTTACAATTTTCATGCTCAAGTGCCAAAAAATTGTTAATAAACTATTGCATAACTAATTGAAAAATCGCTATTATCGCCGTAATATTGCTCATTCAACGATTTAGTAACTGTCTGAATTTTTTCATTCCTTAATTTTCATATTTAATATGATTAAATAATGTTTATTGTTGAAGTATCCTTAATGGGCGTGACTTGCCCAAACCAAATAACCCGTTTTCTGCCGTATGTTTACCTGTCTGGGAAAATTGTAAATATTGATCCCACAAATCCGGAAGTCGTGTCGGAAATTTCCTATTTTTTTCGAATCATTCTTCAGATTTAAAATATCTCAATCAATTTTTTAAATATTGGAAAAAAACCAAACCCCCTTTTTTCAGTATATTGTTTATAACTTTCACAATTTTTGCGAGCGAATTTTTATTTTTCTCAAAAAACATCTACATGCCATTCCGAATTTAGTGAATCCTTATCTTTTTTTTTCGAGACTGCTGAAAAAAGTTGAACAAAAAAGCATTCGTTGACTAAACTAAATATATTAGAAAGATTTTCGGTATTTTTCAAGCATGATTTATACGAAATTGACAAAGCAGCTGATAAATTCATCAAAACTGATGAGCTTTATCAAAAAATTTTTACTGCCACACCTGCTAATCTCATTAGTTGAAAGTGCGAAAGAAATATTTAATTCGTAGAGGCGATGTTAAGCCTAAAAATTAATTAAGAGAGCTGGATGATTGACTAGAATTTTTTTTTTTTAATTTTATGTTGCTCAGAATATTTATAGCTACGCCGCCGGTATCGAAGTTTAAAGAGAATAAAAACGATTCAAAGGAGCACGATAAAAGAAATGGACTTTCAATTACCCTTCTGAATGTATAAAATTCATTGCAAATAAAAAACTCATGTTTGTCCAATTTTTGTTATTGAAATGTTTGGCTGCTCTGGCAACATCATGATATTGGAATCTCAGCTGACGAAGTCATAAATGAATTCTCAAAAAACGTCAAAAACCAAATTTTCTGCTCTTATTTTCTCAAGAATATTTTCAATGATGTATATATCCAATTAAATAAAATTCAATTTTTCACTGATTTTTAATTAATTTTTTCCAATTCAAATAATTTGAATTTTTTGCAATTTAATTTAATTTTTCTACTTATTTTGTACTACCTACATAAAAGATTATTTTTATCAATAAAAATAGAACTTCAGAAGAAAAACTTATGAAATTTTGCACTAAGTCATATCCCCCCCATCGAAAAAAGCTATCTACGCCACTGTATATATATATATATATATATATATATAATTGTTAAGGTTAGACGACTGTCTAAGTTAAGGGAGAAAATGCTTAATCAGGTATGCAGTCTTAGGGCTGATTAAAAGAAAACTCTTGTTTCTGTTCAAGCTTTCGAGTCTTTATTGGCTCTTCATCAGGAACTCTACAATAATAATCATAAAGATATAAACAACATTAAGAATGTCTCTAAAAAGATATTACTTACGAAAAATGAGGTTGAACTCAACAGGTGGAAACCGTATAAACTTTTCGCCGAACAGCAAAAAGGATATGGTTAAAAACCAATACAATATTTTTACTTTGTGGCACGTATTGGTTTTTAACCATATCCTTTTTGATGTTCGGCGAAAAGTTTATACGGTTTCCACCTGTTGAGTTCAACCTCATTTTTCGGAAGTAATATCTTTTTAGAGGCATTCTTATTGTTGTTTATATCTTTATGATTATTATTGTAGAGTTCCTGATGAAGAGCCAATAAAGACTCGAAAGCTTGAACAGAAACAAGAGTTTTCTTTTAATCAGCCCTAAGACTGCATACCTGATTAAGCATTTTCTTCTATATATATATATATATATATATATATATATATATATATATATATATATAAATATATATATATATATATATATATATATATATAATATATAAATATAAAGATTTAAAAAATAAATATATGAAATGAAGTTCTCACAAATTCAAGTACACAACGACTCTCACAAACTTCAAATTATACCCTTGAAGTTCTGAGAAATTTCATATTTATTTTTGGATTCCATTTCAGAACTGGCAATTTGAGTACCAATATGTGAAAACTATCTTTTGCAATAGGAAATGTCATATCTGAATACACAAAACCGTTGTGCGTAATGTGAAGCTCTTTACTTCTCCAATAAGGATACCACATGAACAACTGCTTTAAGTGTATTACTTTTTCATCTGAGAAGTATTTCTACAATTTTTGTGTGTAAAATATTTACAGGATGACCCAGTGCTCCGTAATCGGTCCATAATTTTTTTGCCATCAAATATATCGATATGAAATGTTTAAAGCGAATATTATCCGACAAAATCTATTTTTCAAAATTATTTAGAACAAAATTCCGCTTCCGGTTTCACCGAAAGCTTTGTTATTTCGAATGGAACACCCTGTATTTTTTCTAAATTTCAAATTTCTCATGTTATTCCTTAACAAAGTGTGATGCTAAACCATATACCTAAACTGAACAGTTTTCGAGTTATTAATTTTTTTCGTTAAATTTTGACAGTTGTACTTTCAAAAAAAATAGCCTACAACTTCTTTGCTATTAGGTCTAGTGATAAGCGGTTTGGAATTTTGGAATCTTGATACATTGTGTCAAACTTTGCCATATTTTTAACCAATTTATTAAATGGCCTTTCTATTGATATATTCCCTATACCTAAAGTTAATAATAACAAAGATATTTCACAATTTTGTAATACTTTAGGTATCAATACACCTGAGAAATCGACAAGCTAGTTATTTTGACGTATCCATTGTAGAAGTACAATTTTATTAAGAGATTTATCGGGGAACCTACCCCTAATTGTTATTTTCTATGTTCTGTGTGCTTCGGTATAATGAATGCGAAGCTGTACATTTTACTCTCTGCACACATCCATGGATACCAAAATCAAAAATTGTTTATTGTGTCATCTTTTCTAGTATTTGTTCAGTTAAAATGGATTTCTCACGACAAAAAATTATAAATTTGGTTTATTGTTTTGGAGAACGTAGACAGAATTTGTGTTCAGCAGAGTGGTCGCATAATTGAGCGTTTTTTATTTTAATCAACTAAGCATTTCGATTAATTAAATTTTTGACTCTGATTCAACTAATTTTTGTGCCTCTATTATCAATAAGCATTTTTTTCTCTCTATATAACGTTGAATTGTATAATTCAGAATAACCGTTGGATTATGTGAATGTACTCCTTTTCACCAAAATGATATCATACTTGACGTTTCAATATGACATCAGTCTACTACAAACATTCTGTTGTTTATAAACAGGAATAATTATTGAATATTAACATCTTAGAATTATTATTTTCGTAAGTAATTGCACAAGTGCATCAAAATTACCGATAACTTTGCATGACAGCGTGTTGTCAAAAAAAAACTGCATGAGTTCATTTTCATTTTTGGAAAAATAGGAAAATGAACGAATGCAGTTTTCAAAGATAGCAGGCTGGAATTCGAAATTATCATATATATTATATGCACGAGTGTAATTTTGGGGAATATTTCCCGAATAGGAACATGGTTTTAAAATAGAAATTAGCATAGATACGTACGATGCAATTATCACACGGCTCTTTCGCTTTCTGCAATGCAATTATCGCTGTTATTTTCAATAATTGCATTCCATTTTCATGGGATTTTTGACAGGAGGAAAATCTCAATAACTTGTCGGATATCAACATTAGACCTCACAAACCCAATTAAGAGAAAAGTTGATACAAATTAGATTTGAAATATTTTTTGTTATTGGTATCCATGGATACTTCAAAATAACTCGCTTGTCGATTTTTCAGGTGTGTTAAGTTGTTTCAAAATTGTTATTATCAACTTTAGGTATAGGAAATAGTTGTACCAATCGAAAGGTAATTCAAAAGCAAATTTAATTGTGCTGAAATAGCATTCCATTTAAAATAAGAAAATTATTAAGGTTTAAAGTTTGCCAAATTCACCCTAGATTTAATCAAGTAAATGGTCAAAAATATTGCAAAATTTCACAAAAAATGTTTTAAACAATATTTCAAGATTCCGAAAAACTAAACTGCATACCAGTAGACCTAACGGCAAAAAAGTTATAAGCTATATTTGTTGAAGGCGCAACTTTCAAAATTTTACGATAAAAATTGATAACTCGAAAACTGTTCACTTTAGGTATAGGCAATTGGGGCAGTTTTATTAGGAATTACATAAGTAGAAATAATTGACTAGAAGTCGTTAAATTTGATTGATGGTGATAGGTGGGTCGTTAAATCATGACAGGTGGGGGTAATAAAATTTGATTGATGGTGACAGGTGGGTCGTTAAATCATGATTGATGATGACACATTTCATCAAAAAGGTGATTAGATATGGTATTCATTAGGGGCTGAAAGTTAATTCGGCGTGGGTGGTCTAAGGTTGTTACTTAGAAATTGAGAAAAATTCCTTCATCGAGCGTGGGAGTTGTCTGTATTTTCGAAATCAGTCAGATCCGTTATTCTTGATTGATGTGACTGGCGGTCCTGAAACGCTGAATGTATAAAAAAAGTGGCATTAGATAAGTTATTCATCAGGGATTGAAAATAAATTCGGTGTGGGTGTTTTAGGTACTTCAGTGACCGTGAGAATTGAATATTTCTTTTCATTACGAAATTTGATAGTTGTGATTTCATAGAAATCCGTCGCACCAGTGGTGGGGTGATTTCTATATTAACCAAAACTTTTTTTATAGTTGAAGCTTGAAGAGTTTTGTTGTGTGTACCTTGAAAAATGTCTTCAAATATGTTTGCTGATTTTTTTAGGATCCCTGCCTTTGGACATGATAATGAATATGTTCAAGCAAGGGGCAATTCAAAACCACTAAATCACTCGATAAATTGGTGGATATCGTGAATGAAAAAATAGTTCTAGATTACTCATCAGTGAATTTAGATGAGAACAACGAACTATGCCTGGCCGCTCGCAGTGATTCGGTAAGTATATTGTATTAATACATTAGTCACTAGTTTTACTATTTCGATTTTTTTTTGACGAATCTATTCTTCATTTTGTAGATGTGTTCATGTGGGTATATTTGCCCAGCCATCGACATCAGGATATGTTAATATGGTTGGTTGATTCTAAATTTATTATTTATTTGTAAATATCAGATTATTTTTTTTGAAAAAATACTGAATGTTGAATATTATTTCAGTCTCCGCTACGCCAAACAGGCTTAGGATTATCCAGAATAGAAAATACGAACTTGCAGTTAGAGAACCAAGTTCGTTGAAATACTTATTGAAGTTTCTTCTCATTTTTATTTATTTAAACATGCTAATAAGGACAAATTTTCCAAACTATATAGCCTTCCTTAGATGTCAGCAATAAATACATAAACTTTATCAGTATCAGTTCAAAATTTTACAAAAAGTTTAATTCCATAGCCAAGATAATACATCTTACCATTAACAGCGATCAAGTTGGTGATAACCCCAATGAATGGCTAGAGGTAAGAATATTTTTCAATAATCTATATACATTTCCATAATTTTGATTTATTTCATTTATTTTTAGAACGAAGTTAAAGGACTGTTACGAAGGGGTTTAGAGGATTGTGCACCTGGTGATCATGTTGGCATAAAGATCGATAATGTACCGGAACGGCCAATCGGTATTTCTATAAGGAAGGCTGAGCAATACAATGCAGGGGTAGTTATGGATGTGTTAACGAAAGTTTTACAAAGTAAGGAAAGCTTTTTTAACATTATCCATAACAAGAGTTACTCTACCAAGTGGAAGTGGGTACGTCAACTTAACAGGTGAGTCATCGGAAGACTATGGTAGCATAAAACAAAAAAGTTTCATAATTACTCCTTATGCGGAGGATAATATGTGTTTCGCTAGGGCATTAGTTCTAGCAATTGTGTTCCTAACAGCTTGAACTTGAACAAGTAAAACTAATGCTTAGAAGTAATGTTTTATTAGATAATAGAGCGCTTATAATATGCGGTAATGTAGGTTTTGATAGATATACAGCTTGAAATTATGAGCATATTGATTTATTTCAAAATTATATGGTAAATTACACAATTATTGTTTATAATTCGCGAAATGGATCTACTACCTGTTACGAAGGACCGCGTGACCCTAAACGAACTACTCTAAATTTATATCTAGATTATAACGTAATTAAATCGTTGACGGGTGCCTTTTCAACACAATTCTTCTGTGAAATGTGTAGAAAAGGATACTCTAATTTTAAGACGCATACAAATTGCACTTTCAGATGTCGCTGTTGCCACTCGTTACCACAGTGCGAATAGCAGGTAGAATCCATTATATGCGACGCTTATAACCGCGATTTTAGGAGTAGAATTTGTTTTTATGAATAATCATAAAAAGTCTTTATGCTCTCAATTGAAGAGGTGTCTTTCAATTCAATCTGTTTGGAAGAGCAAGACGGCACACAAATGCGGATTTATATATTGCTCTACTCGCGGTTGTGAAAACCCCATCAGACATATATTTTGCGATTTCGAATGCACATAAGACACCCCTAATGAAAGAGGCCATTTCCAACATTTACCTAATTTGTGCGTTGCTCAGAATATTTGTAATGTATGTCTGAGTAATGATGATATATTGAAAAGTTGTCAAACATGCGGGATACGTCAGCATACATTAAAAAAAAATCCGTGAGAGAATTTTTAAAGTTGGTATCGTCGTCATTCAGAAAACAACATTTTTTGTATAGCGCACAACAGTGAGAGTTACGATGGTTTGTTTGTTTTAAGGGAGATTATGAAGAATGAAAAATCATGGAATCCTAAAATTATAAGCAAAGGTACCAACTTAATGTCGATAAAATGTAATAACATAAAATTCATAGATTCGTTAAATTTCATGCCTTTACCTCTATCGTAACTGCCTGCAACTTTCGGATTTGAAGATGTCAAAGGATATTTTCCACTTTTTCTCAATACAACAGCAAATCAAAATTATAACGGGCCTCTTTCAAATTACGATTTTAATGCATTTGCGCGATTAACACTACTGATCGAGAAAAAATTTTTGTTTGGTATAATGAAATGGTAAATTCGAATTTTATTTTTAATAGGGATACAGAAATACAGAAATATTATGTTTCTGATGTGGATTTTTTGAGAAAAGCATGTTTGAAATTCAGAGATACTTTTGTATCGTCCACAGATTTAGATCCATTTTTAGAGTCAGTTACAACAGCTGGTGCATGTAATCTAGTAAATAGACGAAAATTGCTTAAAAAGAATACCATCGGCTTAATACCCCCTAAGGGTTATAGAATGAAAGATTCATCTATGGGAGCTTTGAAATGGTTGTTCTATATGCAGGGTGTTTTCAATACCAATATACAGAACGCAGGTTCGGGTAGAGAAATGAGATTACCTGAAGATATTTTTGTTGATGGCTATATAGAATCCACAAAAACTGTTCTTTAATATAACGGGTGCTATTTTCACGGTTGTAGAAAGTGTTTTAAATACACCACTATTGAGTAAGGTCACGGCAACAAGAAGAAAGAACAAATGTTTCAAAAATATGAATCTACAATAGCCAAACAACGTAAAATTCGTTCACTTTGATGTATTCTCATTACTATATGGGAATGTAAATTCAACGAATTTTTGAAAAGTAACCTGGGTATGAAAGCTAATTTGGACAGACACTATGAGCAATATAACAATCCCTTAAACCCCCAGGATGCATTTTTTGGAAGAGGAACTAACGCTGTTAGGTTATATCAGAGCGATAATTCTGATGAAAATGAAGAAATTCATTATTACGATGTTTGTTCGCTGTATCCATTTGTAAATAAATGTCCTATTGGACATCCCATAATCCATATAGGCGACGAATGTTTAGGTATAGATTTGAATAAGGTAGAAGGTCTTGTAAGTGTTTAGTTCTGCCTCCACAAAATCTGTATCATCCTGTGCTTCCCTACAGATGTAACGGTAAACTTATGTTTCCACTCTGTCGTACGTGCGTTGAAAATCTCCAGCAAGACGAGTGTCATCATAAGGACGAAGAACGTTCGTTTATCGGAACGTATGTTTCTGATGAGTTACGCAAGGCAATCGAACTAAATTAAACTGTAATAAAAATATTTGAAGTTTGGGAGTATGAATTTACACAATATAATACGGATAGTAAGGAGGGTGGGTTATTTACAGAATATGTTAATCAATTTTTGAAATCAAAGCAGGAAAATAGCGGTTAGCCATCTAATTTTTGTAACGACCAGGACAAAATTAAATATATAGAAGAATATTTTCAAAGAGAGGGGATAAAATTAGATAAAGATAATATTTCGAAAAATTTAGGTTTCAGATATATTGCTAAATTAATGCTTAACAGTTTCTGGGGTGAATTCAGTCAGAGAGAAAATCTACCCCAAACTTCAATTATCATAAATCCTGAAGAACTTTTTAAACTAATTTTAGATCCCTCGAAAAAAGCCAAATCCATTTTATTCATAGATGACGAGTCTATTGTATTAAATTGGGATTATGCCAACGAAGCTATTTCGCCGTTAAAAACTGTGAATGTAGCGATTGCCGCGTACACAACAGCAAGTGCGAGGTTAGTGTTGTACGAATATTTGGAGAAATTGGGGTAAAGGGTTATTTATTTTGACACTGATAGTAATAAAGAAACCTGGTGAATGGTTACCTGAAACTGGAGATTTTCTGGGATGATCACCAATGAGTTGGAATCATACAGTAAAAATGCCTATATTACAGATTTCATAACTTCAGGCCCTAAATCTTATAGTTTCAAAGTGTTCCTTGAAACAAAACATACAATGACAGTTTGTAAAGTCAAGGGATAACACTTAACTATAAGAATGTACAGTTAATTATTTTTGAGACTATGATATCTCTAGTATTGAGGAGGCTATAGTATAACCACTCTTAATGATAGGAAGATAGTACGCTTTCGAAATTATCACATAGTGTCGAAACCCGAATCAAAAAAATATCCAGTACCTACCTACAATTTAATAAGAGATGACGGTTACCTGAGAGTTTCTATAGCGTCCTTTATGGTTTTAAGTTTTGAAATATATCGACAAATTTTAATTTTTTTTCGAAAGATTTACGTGTATGTTATTTAATTTTAATAAAAGTTTATTTATTGTTAAGTTTATCCTCTACATTTTATTTTTTTCTAATCAAATAAATTATTTTCAAAAGAGTAGTTCTAGTTATGTTATGATTTGAAAAATAGTTTTGTATTGTTACTTTTATCCTCTGCATTTTATTTTTTCCTAATTGAGTAAAGTTTTATATATTTTTTTTTAAAGAGTTGTTCAGTTATGCTCCGATTCGAAAAATATTTTTTATTCTTACGTTTATACATTTTATTTTTTTCTAATCAAATAAAGTATTTTTAAAAGAGTAGTTCTAATCATGATATGATTTGAAAAATATTTTTTTTTGTATATGTTTATCTTGTAGCTATTTTCATACAATGTTATTGTTTAACATAATTTATTGAATCAAATAAAATTATACATATATTTAAAAAGAGTTTTTCATTTTATACTTCAAAAATAATACAATTTCGAGACAGTGTCATCATTTCTTTCTAATTCTACAGTGAAATATTCTAAAAAATCATGTAAGCAGTAACCATTCAACCTGAAACATAAAAATAACAAACAATATTAGCCACACACTAAAGAATCAACACTCTGAAGAATAAACGAATTCATATTCCATATTTTAGAATTTCTCAATATGAATCTCGTGATTAATAATTTAGGTGGTCAGCCATAACTATCGAAATAACTGCATGAACCATATTCGTCAATGTATAACGCCACCCAATGACTGCCAGGCCTGTTTGAAGTATCCTCATTAATTATTATTGCAGATGGTTTACTAACAAAAATAGGTAACGGATCAATAGCATAAATCTCAACATGATTGGTTCTGGGAGCTATCACATCCAGTATTTGGGCTAATTCCAATGAATTCATTCTGTACCAATTTTTCAAATTGTACACATTTCCCAGAGAGCACAAGTGTTCGTGTTTCTTATGTGAACCACAGTGTTTACGCTGATATTTTTCGGATAAATATTGGAGGGTCGGACAACCAATGTTCTTCAAATCTTCGAGAACAGTGTTATTTTTGATATAATATACTTTTTCTCGGTGTCTTTAACAAATATTACTCCGTACTCTGTACACACACTGTCAATTAAATGTTATTTTCGAGCCATTTATTAGTTTTGCGGCATGATGAGGTTAAGGAATCTCAAATATTGTACATGATTTTCATTTAACGAAATGATAGCTAACTCTTTTACGACGAATTTTTTGTTTAAATAAAATCCTTGTATATCGATTAAACTCTGGGGACATTTTTTAACTTCTGTAATCCACAACTACGTTACGATTTTTATCAATTTCGATGATATTATCAAACTCTGCATACAATATCAGATTAACAGTCTCCGTCAAAGCTTCGCTGAAACTGACCTATTCGCAGGCTACCATTCCTTATAAGGTTCCAGTGTGTGGTCAAATTGGTCAAAATATTGGGAGTTAAATCGAAAGCTGTGAGAAGATTACCCCCACAATAGTTTTCTCGCGAAATATGATTCCCCTCGTTAGAAAAATGAATACCCGTTCCAGAAAAGAGACTTTGATACGATCTAATGAACAAACCGTTTTCAAAATTAGGTTGTAGAGGCTTTGATGGAATTTGCTCATCGTCGATACAAAGTGATAGACATTGAAAATCATTGACAGGATCCAGACCAATCCTTACATATTTACTGCTTGAGAAATTCAAATTGTATATGTCTCCACTCACGAGCCGTTGTGGTACACATCTTCAGGATAAGGAAGCATATTTGTTGAACTGTAATTACCATCTATTGATGACATTTGAGGCGTGTAGTGGTAGCCGGAACTCTTCGAGAAGGTGTATCTCTTTTGAGGTCTCGTTTCTTGCATGGGCCCTATTGTTATCCTTGATTTCTCCGTCTGGAATTTCGACGGCCATCTTTGTTGTTGCATTGGTGGAACGGTCTCATTTTTACTGTACATGTTATTTAACTGCTGGTGGATATTAAGAAAGGACTGTCTATTTGTTTGCAGTGAACTGTTTTTATGCCCTTACCCCCTCCAAGTTATGATTATGGTAGTGGTATTATACCACCTCCACCGTTTCGTATAGTCGTGTATAGGGTTTTTTCTGCCCCCTAGACTATCAAATTTCGTAAAGAAAAGAAATATTCAATTCCCACGGTCACTGAAATACTAAGACCACCCACACCGAATTTATTTTCAACTCCCGATGAATAACTTATCTAATGCCACCTTTTTATACATTCAGCGTTTTACGACCACCTGTCACATCAATCAAGAATAATGGATCTGACTGATTCCGAAAATACAGACAACTACCAAGCTCGATGAAGGAATTTTTCTCAATTTCTAAGTAATAACCTTAGACCACTTACGCCGAATTTACTTTCAACCCCTAATAAATAACATATCTAATCACCTTTTCAATGAAATGTGTCATCATCAATCATGATTTAACGACACACCTGTCACGATCAATCAAATGTTATTACCCCCGCCTGTCATGATTTAGCGACCCACCTGTCACCATCAATCAAATTTAACGACTTCTAGTCAATCATTTCTACTTACATAAGAAATTCAAAAATCAAAAAATATATAGGGTGTTCCATTTGAAATAGTAAAGTTGATGTCAAATCCGGTGAAGTCGGAAGCAGAATTCTGTTCAAAATAATTTTGAAAAATAGACCTAGTCGGATCATATTTGCCAAAAAAATTTCATATCGATATATTTAATGGCAAGAGAATTATGGACCGATTATAGAGTTCTGGGCCAGCCTGTATGTATGAAGTTAAATATACCATGTGCCCCGAAATGAAGGCAACAACATTGATATCTCGGTTGAGATAGGAGAAAGAAAAAAGGTTAAATTGGAAATGTTTAAAATAATTCCGGGCTGCTTTCATATCTCGTTTCAGATTTGATATATCTTCATTCGTTTCAAGATAAAAACGTAAAACAAAAAAATGGAGGATATTGTTTTTCCTCAATAAATCAACTATCTTTGATTTGTGTTGGTGGAAACTTGGACAATGTTAGGGTACTTTTTGATTAGCATTCGTCCTTTGTTTTTCAGATTTCAATAGCAACTCTGCAACTGTGTCGTATGTGGTTCCAAAGCACGCTAACTTACGTTTTTGAAAACTCTGTATATACGACGGGATTCTGAACTTCGATCTAAGCTGTGAATGGTATATCCAATATCCTTGGTGGAGGGCGCTCAGGGTTGTTATCCAGATAGTAGTCCCGACCGCGATTTGTATTGGGAAACAATTAGAAACTGTTAATTCACTCCGAGTCAAATAATAAGATCGGAATAGCTGTATGCAGATTTTTAGTCAGGGTGACTTGATAATTTCTGTAATTCACTTTTGGATTGTGAATGTAGAATTCTCGTCGAGGAATGCATATAACCTGCTCACTTGCAAATTTTTTTGATAATTTTTTTAATTATTGAAGAATTTTCCGTGTACACTTCATGTAATCTCTTGGATAAAAAAGTACTCTTTAGTGTTTTCCTTTGTATTTACTGATTCAACATTGTGATTTCTGTGATTTCAGTCAGGTATGTACTACTAAGTGGACATCAATAAAGCCTGGCAGGTATCATAGCGCACCAAATATCTTTTCCTTCTTTGTTCTGAAGTTCCCATTTCACGTCTACAGAGACCTGAAAAATATAATATAATAATATTAAAAAGTTGTTCGTTATGCACTCCACAGAAAGTCAGACACATAATGAGAAATCATGGATTTCAAAAATTTCAAGAATTTCCGGAAAAGGAAATGACACATGTTTCATTCCTTCCTCGAGTATGTGTGATGGAGGCGGGCTACTTGAGTTATGGAGATAAATTCAATTATCCAGATTATATAATACATTTGTAAGTACAGGTGCATTAAGAATGGAAGAGACTAGATGTTTTAAAAAAGATAGTAGGTGAAGTGGTATTCAGAGGTTGAAACTTGTCCAGCATTCGCCTTGGTAAGTGTAAGCAGTGACTTTATTTTATATTATAAGTCAGTCAAATCTTATACAAAAGTTTTTTGTGTGAGAGCTAATTTTGAAGTTTTTTTGTGCTTTAAAAAGAGACTCTTCATTTTCAAGTTTGTTTTTTTTTTAACTCAAGGGACCTACATTTTTACGCCGGTTCCGAACGGCCAATGGGCTTGAATCTTAGTCATTACCCAACAACATATCAATTTTTTGAAGTACTAAATTCCATACATACACAGCACCCAAGAGCATGGTGGGACTCGAACCCACGATCCTCGGTTTACAAGCAATAACACCTTACCGCTGGGCTACGGAGGCGTCTATTTTCAAGTTTTTTAAGGTTGATAGTTTTCAATTTAGGGTTTCCGGAAAAATAACCATTCGAATCTCTTTTTTTTTATTAGCTACATTTTTGTTTCAGATGATTTTACCGACAAAATTAAAACATTTTGAGTTATTCGCGAAAAACGTTTCAAAAACATGCGGTTTTTCAATGAAAAATGCACTGTTTCAATCGTTAATAACTCGAAAAGCATCAACTTTATGAAATAAGAATTGCTTAGAATAAGTCAGTTTATCAATTTCCGATGTTATTTTGATTCAAATCATCTTCATCATCTAGAAGGAGTTGCTTTCACCCCTAAGTCAAAACACACTTCGGCACGTTATAGATTTCGAAGAAGCTTATAAATACTATCTCAATCCCAATTTTCAAGGAAATCGACTTTGATTCTCAAAATTCCACGGGAAAACGGCTGGTGACTGGACTATTTATCATAACGAATGTATCATGAGCGATATCCAGAGAGGAGGAAACCGTCTGGTAAAATAGTTGGCTGGCTGAAGCAAAACCTAATATCACATGGTTCATTTCAGAAGCCAGGACCAAAAACCTATAGAAATGTAAAGATAGTCAAAGAATTAGAGCAATTGACAGTTTTATGCTTTTTCAAAATCTTTCTTACTGTTGTTCTAGCTACTTCAGTATTCCATTCCATTGCAAAGTTTGGAGAAAAATTCATTTCGTCCAAAACTGGCAATTCCTCTGATTCTTTGTCTATCATTAGATTTCGATAGGTTATTGGTCTGGACTTCTTAAATGAACCATGTGATATTAGGTTTCGCTTCAGTCGGCTAAATATTTTACCCGACGGTTGCTTCCACTCTCGATATCGTTCATCACACATTCGCAATGATAAAGCTATATTTTCATTTGCCTCTCATATTCATATACATATTCATATTCACATTCGTCTTCATATTCGTATTCGTATGCGTATTCGTATTCGTATTCGTATTCGTGTTCGTGTTCGTGTTCGTATTCGTATTCGTATTCGTATTCGTATTCGTATTCGTATTCATATTCATATTCATATTCATATTCATATTCATATTCATATTCGAATTCGTATTCGTATACATATACATATTCACATCTATATTTATATTTATATATATATATATATATATATATATATATATATATATATATATATATATATATATATATATATATATATATATATATATATATATATATATATATATATATATATATATATATATACCTATAGATACAGGGTGTTTCTGAATTGATGCGAAAGATTTCAATGGGTGATTCTTTAGCAAAAATTAAGGGGGGTCTTTCATATAACTTTTTGTTCAACACCCTTTTCCCTCCAAGTTACAGCCCTTTGAAATTATATTAAAAAAATTGTTTCTATTTAATATATCCACTTTGAATAAATTTAGAAGAATAAAATTTGGCAGATAACTGATGCTAATAAAATGGCATTTCAGTGTTTTTGTTACCCTTAAATGTAATCACAAGAGGCTGAAGGAAACAACCCCTATAATATTTTGCATGAGAACTTTTTATTGCGCCTATATTTTCCTATTTAAAAAATATATTCAAAAAGACAGACTCAATCTGCAACTTTTTTATATCCTGTCTTTTTATCATAAAGTTGTTAGTTTGATCACAAAATATAAATTCTGCTCAGACTCTTTTCCCATAAATTCACAGAGGTTATCATTTATTTAAAAAAAAACAAGTAAGCTGCTGTCAAATGAAGTCATATGACAAATAGTTTTATCGTCCTGATTTTCTCAAGTTTCTAGACAGTTTTATGATGACTTCAAATATTTTTCACAACTAAATAAAACTTTATTGAAAGAAGGGCATTTTTTTATTTAGTTGAAGAATATTGCAAATTAGGGCGGATTGAACAATAATTTTACTATTAATAACAATTAACAAATTACAAAACAACTGATAATAACGTGGACAAAATTTCAATTACAAAAATCACAATAAATGCTGAAAATGGCGCCCCTCGACCAAAATGCAGCACTCTACTCTTCGTCTAATTGAATTCCGTATTCTCTGAAATAATCCTGGTGTATTTCTAATAGTATTATCTACATGCTACGATGATACGATTCCTTAAATCATCGATATTTTCAACGGGACTGGAAGAAACCAGTGTTTTAAGAAAA
>JARQZK010003034.1:172500-175079 GCA_030704885.1 Cynegetis impunctata | reverse complement strand
TTCATAATTACCCACATATCCACGTTTTTTAGCAACCAATATTATTAATTTACAGATGAGTATACTCAAGCCAACCTTTATATAACCAGATTCATCCCACAGGATCAGTGCACCTGCACCTTGAGAATCCTGAATCATTATATGGACATCGTTAGAAACAGGATACATTTATTTTTCAAACAAAAAATATAGTTGGATTCATTCCATTCATTAACGCACCTGCCTTAATTATCTCTTCGACTTCAACAATTCAGACAAGTCCCGACTCATCTCCACGTATTCCAGACTATGGGATACACAGGAATGAAGGTCAATTCAGTTTATTAGTCTCTCATAATTACACAGATATCAACATTTTCAGGAAACCACATTATTTAATCTATAGACAAGTCCTTGTCCGACGCGTAACGAGAGACCCCTCTTCACCCCCTCGACTCATTAGATACGGAAATCGAGGATAATTTAGTTTAATAACCCCTTTAATTACTAACATATTCGCATTCTTTAACAAACCATAATATTTAATTTATAGACAAATTCCGGCCCCATCTTCCAGACTCAGTAGCGTAACAAGCGAAAATTCAAGGGGGTCGTTCGAAATTGGTAGTTTGAGCCAATAACCGCCTATCCCCTCTACTGATGTAATGCAACATTTACACACCGCAAGTAACAAGCGCTCCAATTTTATTTGTTTTACAGGTAGCAAATGAATAGAAAACAGAATTCTTCGTGTTATCGATACACGTTCGTGGCAATAAAATGAACTAATCAAACAAACCTCTTAGCGGTGCTGGTTATACGAGTTCACGAAAATTCGAAATGCCTCCACAGACCTTGGACGGT
This sequence comes from Cynegetis impunctata, assembly GCA_030704885.1. Lineage (NCBI taxonomy): Eukaryota > Metazoa > Arthropoda > Insecta > Coleoptera > Coccinellidae > Cynegetis > Cynegetis impunctata. The sequence continues at coordinate 174,236 of JARQZK010003034.1, read as the reverse complement.
GTATGTTAGAAACATTAAGTTGTTTATCACAATCAATGGAAATGATAGAAAGTCTGTTTCGCCCTTATTTGGGGCTCATCAGTATCATCCATCCATCGAAAGTGATAACCAACCAAATATTTCCAACGGCGTTATATTTTCCTTTCAGTGACTCTATGGCATATAAATATGATACAGCGCCACCAGTCGGAAACAAATGAACCACATCTTACAGATAGATGAAAACATTTCGGCAACGAGAACTCGTACGTCCTGACACCCGAAGGTGGTTACTATATTCGCTAAGCAAGAGTAAAGTTGCCACATCAAATCGATGTAATGCAACATTTACACACCGCAAGTAACAAGAACTCCAATTTTATTCCTTTTACAGGTAGCAAATGAATAGAAAACAGAATTCTTCGTGTTATCGATACAAGTTCGTGGCAATAAAATGAAGTGAACTAGGACATTTATTCGAAACTTATCAAACAAACCTCCTAACGGAGCTGGTTATACGAGTTCACGAAACATACACCGTCCAAGGTGTGTGTTCCAGAAAAAATATCACCCTGTAGATCTGCTATCAAAATTGCCATGTTACGTGGTGAGAACTCTCAAATGTAATATCTATGCCAAATTTCAGTTGAATATCTTATAAAGTGTAGATACTATGAGAAAAAAACTTGAAAAAAATTCAAACTTCAACACTCTGTATCTCGAAAACGAAACGTTTGCGGCCCCATGTTAATGAAACTTTTTTTTCTTAAACTTACTTAAGGAATCTTCCCTTTTCGTTTGTACGTCCAATTTAGGAACACCCTGTATATATATATATATATATATATATATATATATATATATATAGGGTGTTACATAAATAACAAGCCAGAGTGACACTGTTTTGTGGTTTTCGAGATATTGCAACTCTTATGTTTTTTTCAAAAATCTATACTTTTTGGTAATTTTCTCGCCTGTTTTGAATATAAATAAGTTCTAAACTCTTGGTTTTTTTTCTTGTGCTATCATCAATATGTGGTTGAGACAATCGACCTATCATTTCATTAAAAACTACCCGATATTGCCCGCAGAAGGATGCAAACTTGGACGAAGAAAACATGTCGCTATTCAAACACCCTGTACAATAAGTTTATTAACTTTTTTGTTCATATTATAACGATTACAATTTCTTAAAAAACGGAGCTACTATTCGGTGAAAAATTTATTCAAATCGGATCACCGCCTGAGAAAATATTCAGTCCAAACTTAGGAAATATTTAATGTATGCGTTAAATTTGCGGCGCAGTGTATTTCGCAAGAAGCACGACTTCAATGACAAAAATTGGAAGTTTTAGACTTTTGAAAGGAAAAAACCAAAAATTTTATACCGTTTTCGAAAAAACATTAAATAGGCTAGTTTTCAAGATCATTTGCTGATTCTGTCTGGTACAATATTTCTTCACGGTAAATAGTCAAACTTGACCTGAGGTTTTCGGATTTAAATTAAATTGAAACAACTTGATTTTTTTTGAGCTTAGCGAGCTAGTTTTTAATGAAATGATTGGTCGATTTTCTCAACCATATATTTATGATAGCACAAGAAAAAAAAACCATGAGTTAGAACTTATTTATGTTCAAAACAGGCGAGAAAATGACCAAAAAGTATAGATATTTGAAAAAAACATAAGAGTGGCAATAGCTTGAAAACCAGAAAACTTTTAATAAGGTCATGTTAATGTTATCTGATTGACCTGAAG
>JARQZK010003034.1:0-167500 GCA_030704885.1 Cynegetis impunctata | reverse complement strand
TATATATATTTATTTGAATTGTTGTTGCCTGTGAACTATTGTTAACTTTTTGATGAGAGTTATATATTTCTTTGAGAAATATACTTCCTCATTGATTTTTAATTTGATTGTTATTTAAAATTAATGTTTTAAATAGTTATACGAACATATATGACAAAACTGAAATAAATTTATTGAAAAATAGAAAAATATAATGATATTCTCTCCCTATTTGGAGATTTTCGCCTTGAGCTTTTTTGTTTTCCAAGAATTCATTATGTGGATGTGAATTATTCAATAATTATTCAATTATTTAATTAGTCTTGTAGGGTGTCTAATATAGTATAAAAAAATGTGACAATACACTAGGGGCTACTGGTGATTTTTTTTCTGTCATAAAATCCTAGTTATCATTTTCTCGATAAGAGTACAGTGAACATGAGCAGAGTTATAGAAACGAATGCTGGTGAAATATAGAATTCGTTGATTAGGTAGAGGGTTAGTATGAGGGTGGTGAATTCTGCACGTAGGAAACTAAAATTTTGGTATATGTTTGAAAATGTGAGGAATCGACAAGGTGTTACTCTAGGGTTATTTTTTCGTTTATTTTTGGCCTAAAATTGGTACTTTCGGAGAAAAAGCGAATTTCGTGAATTTGATGAGGTTGGTAATTTCTGCTAACAAGATGAAAATGTTTAGCTATAATATTTCAGTGGAACGTGAAATTAGAGAAACAATTACTTTGGTAAGATGTTTTTTTTCATTTCATTTTATTATTTATCTAGATCGAGTAATGTTCTCCTAGATATATATATATATATATATATATATATATATATATATATATATATATATATATATATATATATATATATATATATATATATATATTTTTATATATATATATATATATATATATATATATATATATATATATATATATATATATATATATATATATATATATAGGATAACTATTTGTAGGGTTTGCAGCAAACTCTTTGAAGTTTTTCCAAGCTTTCGGAATCGTTTATTCCATCATCAGGGAGAATCTATCATGAGGATGATTACATAGATGTTGATAATACGATATAAGAAACATTGAAAATTATGGTATTTGTTAAAAAATTAGAAAAGTTGACACATTTTTGAAGATATAATTAAATTTCTGAACGAAATGACAAATCGGTGTCACTCATTTTTTTAAATTTTCAAATTGAAGTTTGACGTTATTTCGTTACGTTAAATTAATTCGATTCTGTGTTATTTTATATTTTTTACATTGCTGCAGTCCCTACAAATAGTTATCTTCTAAACTAGTCAGCGACTACCCTCCTCTTATAATTATGACATGGAGTTTTACGAAGGTATAAGAATAACATTTGGAATAATAACAGTGAAGAAATTCAAATCATGGTCAGATACGAAAATGAAATTAGCAAAAGAATACAACAGAAGATGTTTTTTACTTCAGTGCAGACTACGAGGCATTCTTCCTAAACACATAAGTTCCACAATAAGTCCAGTCCGACGTTTGCTATTTCGCCAGAATGCACATACTGACATTCCTGAACGAAATCACAGGTTAGGAGTACAACTTATTAGTATTGAAATTGCAACCAATCACATTTTGATCAACAAATTGGAAAAATTTTTAATAATATTGAAAAGAGACATTATTTCTTTTACAAATGAATTAATTTTTCAAAATTTTTATAGTAAACAAATCATTCAATATAATAGATTATTTCATGAAATAAAAACAAGGAACATCAGAAAATTGAGTGAATTGAAAGAAAATGAAAATAAAATTAAATTGAAAACAAATCCAAATTGGATAAAAAAATTTATCAAATACAGTAATTCCTGAAGATATTTCACAATTTTTATCATTGGGTCCGAAATTCAGTATCGAACCAGTAATAAAAAAAGACATCCCTATAAAAAACATTTTATCAGATGTGGACTACATTACTTTTTCTATTAATGATAATAATAAAAGAAACATCACTATAGCTAGAGCTACTAATGTCATTACTAACCATTTACTCAATGTTGATTCTAATAAAAAAAATGATATTTTTCGTAATCTTTACAACAAATCAAAAAAAATTTTGAAAGATAACCCAGATTTGATTCTTACTCAGTCAGATAAAGGTAATGTTACTGTTATTATGGAAAAACAACAATATCTATATTTATCTAATGATATTATTAATAACAGTACTTCCTACATTGAGCTCAAGAATGATCCAACAGCACAAATACAAAGTAAATATAATAATTTGATAAAAATTCTGAATGATAAGAATCAAATAGATGGCAATGTTAAGAAAAAGCTTACTAGCTATAATGGTATTTCTCCAAAATTATACTCCTTACCAAAAATTCACAAACCAATTTTGTCAATGAGACCTATAATAGCTTGCATAGGTTCTCCTACAGAACAAATTGCTTTATTTTTAACGAATATTTTATCTAATGCATATGATTCAGATAACATTTACTCTATCAAAGATTCCTTTGAATTTTCAGAAAAATTTAATAAAATCAAATTACCAGATAATTACGTTTTGGCCAGTTTGGGTGTTGTCTCTCTTTTCAGTAATGTTTATCTTGATATTTGCCTTAGGGCAATAGATAAAAATTGGGACCGTATCAGCAGACATTGCACCATTGAAAAACATTACTTTTTCAACTTGACAAAATTTCTCTTTGAAAATAACTATTTTTCATTCAATGGAAAATATTTCAGACAAACTTCTGGAACTCCAATGGGATCTTCAATCTCACCTATTCTTGCAGCTTATGTTATGGATGAATTGCTAGACACAGTGATTCCATTACTCTCTTTTAACTTATTTTTCATCAAAAAATATGTGGATGATATAATATTAGCTTTACCTAATAATGGTATAACAGAAATTTTAGATACTTTCAATAGTTACGACCCATTCATTCAATTCAAAATCGAAACAGAAGACTCAGATCTTTCAGTACCTTTTCTTGATACAAAACTTATACGATTGGTTGATAACATAATATTGATTGATTGGTATAGAAAAGCATGCAGTTCAGGAAGGTATTTGAATTTCTTTTCTTATCACAAATTTTCGATGAAAGTGAATTTGTTAAAACAAATGAAGTACAGAGTACTCAAAATTTCTGATATATCTTTCCATAATAAAAATTTGAATAAACTTTAAGAACTTTTCTTACAAAATTCCTATCTACCATCTTTAGTAAAGAAAATTTTATTTAGCACATCCTTATCGGAAAATGAAATTATAGGACAAAATAACAATTCTCATAATGAACTTGTTACAGATATGAGTCAAGTTTCAATTTTTTATGCCTCGTTACCTTATATAAAAGAAATAACACCTAAACTGACCAGAATTTTTCATTCTTTTGAAAACATCAAAATTGCAAATAGAACAGTTATTTCAATGAGACAAATATATTCGAAAGTAAAAGACAAAATTCCTATTTTATCACTCACAAATGTTGTTTATAATATCCCTTGCCATGATTGTGATAAGATTTATATTGGCCAAACAAAAAGAATATTAAAAGACAGAATCACTCCTCATAAGAGTGATAGTAAGTTGTTATATGATGCCGGTTATGGCCCAACTTGACCTTCGTAACCTAACAAGATGGCGTCCTAAATTGGCGCGTAACCTAAATTTCAAGATGGCGTCCTAGGTTCAAGTTTCCGCCACCAGATGTCGCTGATGACGTCATAAAATAGCGTCTATGACCTAATTTCAAGTTTCCACCACCAGATGTCGCTGATGACGTCATAAAATAGCGTCTATAACCTAAGTTCAAGTTTCAGTCACCAGATGTCGCTGATGACGTCATAAAATAGCGTCTATAACCTCATTTCAAGTTCCCACCACCAGATGTCGCTGATAACGTCATAAAATAGCGTCTATAACCTAAGTTCGAGTTTCCGCCACTATATGGCGCTGAAAACAACATAAAAGAGCTTCCCTAACCTAATTTCAAGTTTTACACATATATATATATATATATATATATATATATATATATATATATATATATATATATATATATATATATATATATATATATATATATATATATATATATATATATATATATATATATAACTTTTGGAGCTCGAGGAAAAAACTATGAAAACAGTTTGAAGTATTAGCGATCAAAAATTAATATATTCATCTCTTGTCTTAATTTCATTACTTATGTCTGAAATATGAGATAACAATTCTATCAAAAATTTTAATTTCATGAATTTCATTCGATAATTGTTATAATTTATTTTATATCTATATAGCTCTGTGAATGAAAAAATATGATTAGAGTCTGAAGTATGAGCGATCAAAAAATGTATATATATATATATATATATATATATATATATATATATATATATGTCTTAATTTTATACTCATGCCTGAAATACGAGATAGGCCAAAAACAAATTCTGATATTAAAATTTTTTCCTGTTAATTCATATAAGTATATGAAATAATTAGATTAATCATCATCCTGTTTTTCATCATTATATTTTCATAGTCTGGTTAAGTTCATTTCCTCTAAAAAACCAAAATCTTACATATATCCGGAATGATAAGCAACTATCAAGAAACACCACCATCCTGTTTGTGTAATTATGGAGAAAAAAAGTTTTATCAAATTCATAAGTAACGTTACCTCAAGCAAATTTTTGTGGTTCATAGATCTTATATATAAACGGCTGTCGATCGTTTTATATTCATAATAACATATCAAAAAATGAACATTCATCCATGTGTATCAGTGTCAATGTCAGGGCCCATCGACGACCTGGAAAAACTGTGAGTACTCAATTTTCTCTAATATTCTTAATCTATGTAGATTGATTTTTTAATTTTCTAATATATATCCTCTCGAATATATTTATTGATTCTTCATACTAATATATTTTCTCTTGAAATAATATACCATCAACAACAAAAAAATTTATATTTTCTCATAGTTTTCAGTTATATATAAATTTCATAAAGTAATATATTGCATATTCATCGGTTTTTCCAGAGTATAATTTATACATGAAATGATATTATATATATATATATATATATATATATATATATATATATATATATATATATATATATATATATATATATATATATATATATATATATATTTCTCTAATATTCTTAATATATGTAGATTGATTTCCAGATAGAATAGTAAACTAAATATTTTTTTTTTATTTTCTAATATATATCCTCTCGAATATATTTATTTTCTCTTGTTTCTGATAACAATTATATATATATATATATATATATATATATATATATATATATATATATATATATATATATATATATATATATATATATATATATATTTCTCTAATATTCTTAATATATGCAGATTAATTTCCAGATAGAATAGTAAACTAAATATTTTTTAAATTTTCTAATATATATCCTCTCGAATATATCTATTTTCTCTCGTTTCTGATAACAATTTTATATATATATATATATATATATATATATATATATATATATATATATATATATATATATATATATATATATATATATATATATATATAAGTAATTTCCTTTACAATTAATATGAAATTATTATAATGATATGAGAATTCTAAATTTTTTAACATTTCTAACCTATATAATAATATTGTATTATTCAATTTAATCAGTTTCAAATATATATATATACATATATAATTCATTTGAAAATAGAGTGAATATTGAATTTAAATTTCGAAGATGAATTATTTGTGGTTAATGATTTCTTATATATTTCACTGCAAGCTCACTCTTGTCCGTTTTTGATGTTATTTGAAACGGATATCTACCTCCTTATCAGTTTTCCGCAGGCACACTCTCTTATTAATCGAAACCACATTTCAATTATTATGTTTTTTCATTCAATCTGAAAATGAATATGAGAATATATAGGAATATAAATTCAATATTTACTCTAGTTTCAAATGAATTATATATATATATATATATATATATATATATATATATATATATATATATATATATATATATATATATATATTCATACCAATATTGAAATAAAACTATTAATAATTGACAAAATATTTTATTATGCAAATGAAATACAATATATTACTACAATAAATTATTCCTTGAGCTGAAGAATATTATTCAGACACCAATCTGACCATCATTTCGAGCCCAACGTCTGGTTTTATTATAGTGAACAGGGCAGGATTCAGAACTTTCGGGAATTTCTGCTTGGCAGTTATACTCTGTTTCTATATCAATCACTCTATTTGATACGTATCTTTGGATCCCTTGAAAATCCACTGTGAACAGCATTTTTTATTGTACTATTCTTACAGTACTTGTTAGAGGGTTATATTTCACCAATTTATCATGTAAAATTAGACAGTATGCTGATGTATTTGCTGGAATATTTTCAGAAGTTTCAAATTCTAGACGTATATCCACAGAACCGGATTTAAGAACTACATTCTGACGTGAGCAATCGATAACTGACAATGGGGCAATATCTCTAAACTTATAAGGGTCTAATAATACCTGGCTCTCCCTATCATAATACGATTTTTGAAAGCATGCATACATTTCGTATAGAAGAGCGAACTGATTGTTTTTGAAATTGAGATTGATATTGTCGTATGGAAACATCTCCGAATCTAAAAACAGTTTTATATTAGACAGATTACAATGATCAAACTTGCTAAAGTCGGACTCAACATTATTTTTTCGGTTTGTTTTGAACCCGAATATTATGAATCGTGGTTTCTCCATTTGAGTACTCGTCTTGATCGTCCAACTCTGTTTCATAGTTTGCTGCAACAAAGGATTTTCGTACAATTCCCATGATCTGAAGGGTACATCGAGTTCTTGATTACTTGAAATCTGACGTAAAAGTCTTCACAAAATCCGAATAGAAAACGTAAAGGTATGACTACGTTAAAGTTTCCTGAACTATCAGTTATTTTGTTGCTGTCTTCTAAAGGATTCCACCCAGAAATAGATGATGCTCTGCTCTCGTCATTACTAAATGAACAAAAAGCTTTCATGGTGGTAGCAATTCCTGGTAAACGGACTCTGTCCATGATTATGGAGCCAACTTCATATCGAATTTCATCGAAAAGACTCACTATTCCATTATTCACAAACTTAACAGCTGATGATGGTGTGCCATCTTTTGTTTTAGCATTAATTTTGCCTTCTATGTAGAGCGAGCTATTCCAAGGGTGAGTATAGACATTTTGTTGTTGAATAGGAATTCTGATTTCATCGTTGTTGTTGAACGCGTTTCCTGCATATGGTAGATGTGAATGCTTTTCAGCATTCGTTATGGAATCGTCGAATATGGTTTTTTCGTCAATATTGAGGATATCCATTCTTCTAACAGGAGCTCCTACTGAATATTTCTAAATATTACACAAATCTCACGAACAATTTTCCACCTATTTACCTCGATTTATTATTTTCAATCCAAGCGAGGAGAGGAATCGTTTATTCTCAGATGTTAATTGATTGGTTCTCGATTTAGCAATGGCTGGACTTCTATGGACGATGTTATTTATAGTAGAATATTTGTCAGCTCTCCTATCAACAAGACTATTATGAAAATTGATACCCATCAGGACCTCTTTCTTAGATGTAACCTTACCGTCACGACTTCTCCACGTAGATTAACGAGATTACCTTCTTGATCGACTATTTGAATATTTAACAAATCAATTTGTTTAGTATTGACAGGTAAATAAATTACATTTCTTGGTGTTTCTATGATCTTGAAACCTGGTGGAGCATTCGGAAAAAATTCATGAATTATATGTACACTTTTGTTATTTCTGTACGATCCTGCTGCTATATTACATTCAATACCTATAATATTAACTTGATTAATATCTACAGGAAAATCTGAAATATGTCTCTTATTAGCTAAGAGTTTGGTATGTTTGAATCCCAAGATATCAGCCAATGTATCGTGTGGTTCAAAATTAATATCAAATGTTGCTTTTATTTCACTCCTCAATGTATTATTATTCGCTTTCAAATCAATCATTAATATATCTTCGAGTTTTTTTCTTTTTTTCGTAATTTTACCTGTGTAATCAAATAAGTAAATTCCTTCTCTTGAATGTTCTTCCAAAGATTGATTCAAAAAATCGTTTATGCTTGATACTTCATATGCTCCTTCAGGTATCTCTAAAACTTTTTCAGTGGTACTATTTGGTAGATAGTAGCGAAATTTATTATTTCTTTTATTCACATTCGGAATAGAATTATATGTCTCAAATGTAATTAAACCTATTTCATACTCAACGTTTTCATCCAAATCGATAGCTGGATGGAATGTTGTTGTTAAAACAGATTCGTTACCTGATATTGTGAATGTATACGACATACTGGTTTGTCGCTTGCTTTTTATTGAATGAAAATAGTCAAGAGAAGTTGAGTTATTTATACTGCATAATTAAATAGGAACTTGAGACAGAGATGACCGCAAATTATTGAGTTGAAGGTTTGATACCTATCATAATTAAAATAAATTGTACAAGGCATCGATTTGAAATATTCAATAACTTCCAGAGGCGGTCGTAAATCACCAAATGAATCATAATAAACAATTTTTTCTTTATTTTTCACATAACATGTCCAATGGGTTAAATCATTTTCTTCTGAATCTAAATTTATTATTCCACACTCTTGCGTTGAAATTTTACGAGGTAAATTATTTCTCATGAATACTCCGCGAAAATGAGGGATTTTCAATATACCGATAAATGTTATCAAGTCAACATTTGTGAGTGAACGGTTGGGTAGCTTTACAGGTAATTGTCTTTCATTCCAGCAGGGGCTAAAAAAAGACCTAATCTAGATTTATAAGGTCTCAAATATAAACCTTTTCCCATAGATATAGATTCCATCATTTGGTTGTGACGTTGAGCTTCTTTCAAATTTTCCGATGCCGTTTTGGCTGCGTTCACAGCTTTAGCAATACTTGCCGCCCCTCCAGTAAGGGCTCCAATAGCGGACAATCCTGCAAACAAAGGAATTAGCGGAAGAAAACCACCGCTTTTTGGTACTGGTATAACGCGAGCAGAGTTCAATATTTTTCTACCCTTCTTTTTATTTCTTTTTATTGCATTCACGGCAATCTTAATCGAGTTCTTCATATCAGACATGGGGTTATTCTTTGGAGCTTTCCTTGCTAAAGAAATTGCAGAATTCAAAGATAATCCTCCGCCTCTCTTCTTTTTCTTGTTTTTTCTATTTTTCCTAAAAATACCCATCCCTAATTTGGTCTTTGATTTCATGATAGTACTGACACCTAAAGCTGCTGCTCTTTCTCCTAATGATGCGTCAAATGAACGGAATCTTTCTAACGCTTTAGATGATAAAATACGATCTGCAATATGTCTAGATTTCAAGTCAGTATTTTGATCATATGCTATATCATGTTCTTTACAAGCTTCATCCAATTTATTGATTCCTGGATCACCTCGTTTCAATCTTTCATGAAGCTTAGTTCCAGGTCCACAATACGAATATGAAGGAATGTGTAATTCCACAGGAAGTTTGTTAATTAAAGTATTCACAAAACCACCACCTCTCTTGGTAAAGTTCGATTTACGACTAACTTTTTTCTTTGGACACAACATTTTTATAAGTTGTTGCTCGGTTCCTGTTTACAAAATGAATGATGAAATTTTCACTTATAATCAGGTATAAATACATACTGAAAAGTGTTGTCAGTCAGTCCTTCACAATCAGTCATGAGGATAGTGAAACAGAAAACAACTCTACCAATAGATAATAGAGATATAAATACAGCAACAGTTTTAAAAAGACATGGGTCTCTTTACCCTCGACAATACGGTGTCTAATCATAGGCCCCTCGAACTGTGGAAAAACTAATGTAAAGATCACTTTGCTTCTGCATTTTAATGGGCTACGTTTCGAGAATATATACGTTTATTCAAACTCTTTAGCTCAACCTAAATATATGCTTCTGGAAAATATTATAACCCCAATCAAAGGAATCAATTATTTCAAATATCAAAATTGTGAAAACATTATACAACCATTTGAAGCTAAAACGAATTCTATATTCATCTTCAATGATGTATCTTGTGATAAGCAGGATACAATGAGAGAATATTTCAGCATGGGGCGGCATAATAAAATTGATTGCTTTTATCTTTGTCAAACGTATACAAGGATTCCGAAGCAATTGGTGCGAGATAATGCAAATTTGATAATTTTATTTCGATTAGATGAATTGAATCTAAGATATATCTATAACGAACATGTGAATACAGACATTAAATATGATCAGTTTAAATCAATGTGTGGAGAATGTTGGAAAGATAAGTTTGGATTTTTAGTGATTGACAAGGATTCTGAGATTACTAAAGGGAGATTTCGGAAGGGATTTGATCAGTATATAATACCGTGAATATTATATTTTCAAGCATTCGAATGGGGTCGATGAGTAGGTTAACAGACAAATTTTACAGACAGACAGACATTTTTACAGACAGACAGACAGACAGCTTCTACAGACAGACAGACAGACAGACAGCTTTTACAGACCTGTTGTATAAACCTTCTGTAGGATGGATGAAATTAAAGTCAAATCAGACCTTGTGAATGTGAGGAAAGTTTTGAAGGAAAAGCTTGGTCAACTTAAAAGAGACAAAATCGAACGGGAAGAGTCTTTTTCACCAATAACTAGTAGATTGCAGGACATAGCTCAGAAACTCAACACAGGCAATTTGGATTTTCATTCAATCAAAGTCGAACAAAAAGAAGAACCTAAGGAGGAGGAGGAGGAGAAACATACAACTCCTATCCGGAAAACCTCTGTTCGAAAGAGAAAATTAGAACCAGACTTCCTTCTTGATGAAGAGGTATATTCATCGAAATCTGATGAACAAGAAGAAGATGACGACAACGACGAAGAACAAACAGATAAACAAAATGAGGCGTTCAGTAGAATTCTAGAAGACAGCAAAGAATATATTAAGACATTTTCCGAGTAGGATGAATTAGTTCATTGGTTAAATAGTTTACCACCTCTGCCACGTCAATATATTGGTGAAATGATTGCCGACGTAGAGAATAATTTTGATTTTCGATATGGTGTGAGGTTTGATCCTGAAAGTAATACACTTAAAATTGGACATGCGCAATTTTCAATAGACCCTGAACTTGGTGATGTAATAATTACAGATAATTTGGAAAACTCAATTACTTATACAGCGACTCCTGGTCTATTTGAACTGTTATTCAAAAAACGACCATCCGGATTCAAAGCTTCAGACGAGAAAAATTATTTGGATATAGTCAAGAGAACAAGTGCTCACAAAAGAAATTATAATCCTAGGGATCAGATTGCTGGTAATGGTTCTTACAAGTATAAGGAAATTATTGGTAAACTTTCAATTGCTCCCTTAGTTCCTCAAAGACCTCGTTCTTCATCTCTTAGATCTAAAAAACGAGGTGGAGAAATGATGAAGATGAAAGTGTTCAGTAACAATCCAGTAGATTATGTTTTTTGGGATGATATAAATGAGCTTGTTGATAGATTGCGTTTGTTAGTATCCTCGCAAACAGCTGGACATACAGGTCATATAAACGAAATTGAGTCTATTTTAGAAGAACTACGTGAGGCGGATGTCATAGAATGAGTATTGATAAATTTGGGCATCACATCAATACATATTATCGAAAGCAGCGATATGAGAACGATTTCAGATATTATACATATAAAATTCTAGTACGATTTGAATCGGACAAAATTGATTCTAAAACTAAAAATTATATCTTATTCCAAACTGAGGATTATTGGGAATTTTTACTAGAAAAAGGAGCTATCGTCGAAGTTCATAATCACCCGCATGGTTTAAACATCATGATTAATGATCGAAAATATAGGGTTAGTGAAATAAAAAATACCTTGATACAAAATAAGGATAGAATAAAATTTTGTGGTGTGGAGAATAAGCATTTATTTGTTGAACTGTTAATTGAATGTCCAGTAGGCTTTCAATCACCGTTCAGTACGGTATGAAAAAAATTAGCCAAATCAAGAAAGATGTTGTCGATGAAATTCATAGAATGGCGAGAGTCAATTTTCCTCGACGTAAAGTAATTTTGAAAGGTATCAATGATCTTATTCAAATAGATTTGTTTGAGATGATACCTTATGCACGGGAGAATAAAGGTTATAAATATATTCTGGCTTGTATCAATTGTTTTTCAAAAAAAGCTTGGGTTGAACCATTGAAAAGAAAATCGAGTGAAGAAGTGACGAGTTCAATGAACAAAATTTTAGTTAAAATAAAAAATAAACCGAAAAATCTACAATCTGATTTGGGCAAGGAATTTTATAATAAAAGCTTCGACCAACTCATGGAAAAATTTAGAATAAATCACTACAATACTTGGAGTTCCAAAAAAGCTTCAATTATCGAAAGATTCAGCAGAACATTCAAGAATATTCTATGGAAAAGATTCAGTTTACAAGGCTCCTATAAATGGCTGAATATTTTAGAAGAACTTGTTGATTTGTACAACAACACCGTTCATAGAACTATTGGAATGAAGCCAAATCAAGTGAATAAAAGAAATGAGAAGCATCTTTTGAGCACAGTCTACAGCCAGATCAAAATTAGAAATCTGAATTCGAAATACAAAGTTGGTGATCAGGTTCGAATTAGTAAACATCGAAGCCTTTTCGATAAATCATATACACCGAATTGGTCGAATGAAATATTTACAGTTAGAAAAGTACAAAGTATAAATCCAATTACATATCTGTTGAAAGATGAAAACAACGAATCAATTTCTGGTGGATTCTATGAAATGGAGCTGCAACGTGTGAAACATCAAGACATTCTTCTAGTTGAAGAGGTTATTAAGAGAAAGGACAAAAAATTGTTTGTTAAATGGCTAGGGTTAGACAATTCTAGAAATAGTTGGATAAGTTCTGATAATGTAAAATAATCAATAAATAACATGTTTTCTTATGAATACATTTATTTTTACAATATATAATTTACATAAAATATTGCTCATCGAAACCTAAATCTTCTTCTTCTTCAGGTGTAGAAGGAGGAGTAGGGGAAGGATAATATTCTTCATCGAACCTTCATCTTCTTCAGACTGTTGAGGAGAAGGACCAATAAAATAACCATATTCTTCTTTTAAATAATTTGGAAGTTCTACCCATAATAAATTAATGTATGAACTTAATGTGGAATTGACGAAGAAGGTGCAGAGTTCCTCTATATTGATTTGGTTTGTAATGTAATTTAATAGGACTTCATATGCTGCCATATATGCTTTCAAATCATTCAAGTTCATTTGACAGCTGAAACAATCTTCGTTGTTGCATTCATTCAAGTTGTGTCCATTGAATACAATATTCTCGATTATCTTCTGCAAATCTTCCTTAATTTCCATTATGATGTTATTCAACTGGTTATTTTCAAAATGCTCCAAACTCAACCATCTGACTTCCAAGTCGAAAATAAATTTGTTTTTGTAGTGAGTAAGTACTATTTGTAATTCACTCGTCATCTTCGCTGATTCTCAATCGTTGAAATAATCTACACAGTTCATATATTGAAATTTTCTGTTTTAAAATCTCCAATTCTTGACAAAATTTTTCCACTCTTACTTTGAGATCTTCCATTAGTCGAAGACTGCTGTTGAATGCTATTACGTTTGTAAGCTTGTTTTATAAATGTACTCCTCCTTCTTCTCCCTCTCCAAATTCAATGTTGACGGTTCGTCCAGTTTTTCCAAGGTTTTTTATGGTGCAAATTTGACCAGATTCAATTTTTCTATTAATTTCAACGATTTGATTATCTTGAAGAATTACTGCAAACCTTGCTGGTAGAATAATCAATAGATCATCCGTCTTCACTTGTATCTTCTCACCATACTTCGTTTGAATTCTTGATATACTTTTAATTATATATTTTCTAGTAACTTCTAGAGAGCTTGCGCTCTGCATCTCTTGAGCTGTAGATTCTTTGTTTAGTTGAGAAAACATAGTGCTGAACTTGTTCGGTGACTGTGTGTTTGTCGTTTATATATACACGTTCCCCACCCTCCTGTCAAATTCGGTCATCTTCGATGACGTTTGACTGGCGTCACATAGTCGCAGTCGTCGTAAGCAAGACAACGGTATTGAAAAGAATTTTGTTTTCAACTATAACCAGCTATTATGATAACGATTCGAGCAAACGGAAATAACTTGTTTTACTTTGTTTATTGAATCAGAGTCCTTAACAAGAATAGAGTGCATTGATAGTCGAAAATTTTTGATGAAGGCCAAGGACTGCAGCAGGGTCCGTCATACCATCCTAGAAGAGATTCTACATCTTTTTCATAGCACTGAATATTTTCCTTTATCCAATTGAAAATTCTCTTGTGGACTTCATTCGACTTTGGTGAAAATTTGTGTGGCAAGTTCAGAGATTCAAGAACTTTCAATATAGAATTCAAAACTGAGCTGTTAGCAAAGTAAGCAGATTCACAAATACTTATATCTATACAATAATCTATATTTTTATAATTTTCCTTAATTTTATTAACATTGAATTTTCTATCAAAATCTATAAAATCATCACCATTCATATTATTAGATAGCAAGTCATATAAATACAACGAGAAATGATTGCTTACATACAAATTATTTTCTTCAAGGGCTGTATTAAGTTCTAACAGACTGAAAGTTTTTTTCAAACAACTTAACACATTTTTCTACATATTTATCATATTCCAGTTTTTGAAGGAACATATCTCGTACAAACTCTACATTTACTTCACAAGATATTGTTGCTATCCATCTGAAATGATAGCTCCTCAGGGGAAATTTTTTTCTCGTAAGATACTGAGCAAAACTAGATGAGAATGTGCTTTAGTGGATTCTGAAATTATTGTTTTCAGGTATTTATCGTAAACCTTTTTTGTTTTTACTGCTACTTCATATTCAATCTTTTTCAAAAGAGACATTGCTGATAGAAAGAGACCGTTGTTTCTCTGAAGAAAGTTTGTTTAAGATTGGTCAATCTGAACAAATGAACTAGAGTGTTTGTAACCCCACGGCTTGGTATCGGTTGAAAAAGGACTGATCATGCGTTTATCATCGAAAGAATTCAGTAATACTTTCTCTTGTTTGATTGAAAATACTTCATGTCTAAATGATCTAATTAAATTTTGATTTCCTCTAAGAATTTCATTGTTAAATAGACAATTTTTGTAATCATTAAAAGTAATTTTTTTCAATGATGCAGCAGTCACCCCTTTTGCTTTTTTTACATTTTTTTCGCTGTTTTTGGTATTCTCAGTTATATATGAATACATTTTGGATCTAAGACCTACAAACTCTAACATTATAGAACCATTGTTTTCATCTTTCATTTTACCCAGCACCTTCTTATTGACTCTAGGTAAGTTGAATATGTTGCTTTCTGGGTAGTCCGACGTATCGAATCTGTCTATGTCCGACCTCATGTTTTCATAAATATCGTCTACTTCAAATTTGTATAGAAGAGAGTCCGTGTCGGAATATAACAATGTAGCCTTATCTTTGAAAACATTTTTAACATAGTTATAATGAAAATCGTATAATAATAATTTCGAAATATCTAAAATAGTGAATCCCACGTAAATTGGTTTATTGAGGGTAATTTCCAATCTATTCATTTCGATAATAGCAAAGTCTTCTGAAAAAATTACTGAACTATGAAAATTAGGCTTAGAAATCAAATTACGTGCACCCCATTGACCGTCCCACTTAGTGACAATCTGAACATCTTTATGTTTTCTCATATTTTCCATACATTTACCAAATACTGCATTAATGAACAATTTGAAGAGATTCTTTTCAAAGTCATTACGTGCTTCTTTTCTTTTTGCACTATTGAGTTCAATGTATTTACGTAACCAAGGAGATTGTTTGAATTTCAATACTCTGTGAACACGTTTCAAAATCATTCCATGATTCAAGTAGAATTTAAGATTTTTATAGTGAACGATATATTTACTTTTTGGCATTAAAGTAGTTAATAACTTTTTTTGTGTTGAAGAAGGTGGTTCTCTATGTTCGGGAGCTAAAGGTTAGTCTTTGTGGAGCTCATGTAAATATGTTGGGTAATCTAAATCGCATTCAAAAATATACCCGACATCGGAATCATCTGGAATGTTGAGTACATCAATATTTTCATCTTCCCATTGAAAATCTGCTAGTGGTAAGTAATCAGTCATAGACGTGCCATACATATTGTTTATGTCATAATACATGAGATAACTTGAAGGTTCGTTAATATTGAAGCCTTTTTTCATATATTTATTGTTAGCTTTTGCGTATCGATAACTACATTATGACACTCCACCTCTAATTCCATTTTCTACAAACATCATCATGTCTACGTCTGTCAGTAGTTCTAAACAAACTTCTGTAGTCTTTAGCATGGCCTGGAAACAGTATCCTGGAAGAGTGTAATAATGGAGAGGATCCAACTCGTAAGTTTTCAAACAGGTTCCGCGAAAATTCTCAAAAATATCAGCCAACAATAAAACATCTGTTTTTAAATAAAGATCCGCATATTCACCTAGTGTTTTAATGTTGAAATGAGACCAAACTTTTTGAGCGTGATTGTATTGATCATCAGTTATATCGCAATCTCCTAAATTGTTATGAAATGATTCTTTTGAGGGGAGACATGTCTCATTTAAGCGAGCCCACGAGTTAATGTAATCATAGGGAAATATTCCTTTTTTGTTCAGTAAGCTGAAATCTCTTTCAGATTGACAATAACTTCTGGTAATATTTTTCTGTTTATCATCTAAATAAGACGATAGTTTATCGATAGAGCTAGCCATAAATCTGAAGGAATCTATAAATCTCAGCGTGCAGTTTGTTCCGTAAACTTGTTTAGAAAACGAAATATATTTATATTTATTGATTGGTAAAACCTTAACATTTCCTCGGAATGACGTAGATAATTCTCTAATTATGAAGTGTGAATCATAACCAGATAAATTATGAAAACATAAGGGGATAATATGAGATTCTTGATAATTCAAATTACAAGATTGATGACTTAGACCCCTGAAGTTGTTTTTTGGTTGTAAATGAAAATGATCCCTGCATTTTATATCATTTTCTTTGAACGGTTTTTCACAAATATGACATGTGGTTCTCTGTTTAAAATCACCCGAGATTGTATGATTTATCTTTAATTTTTCATCGACAAATTTTGAAATCTCGTGAAGTTCACGCACAAACCAAGCTATGCAATCTTCTCCTCGATACGATTGAAAGCGGGACAAAGAATCATCGTAAGAACAATGGAGATAATAAGCTATGCTGAACGCTTTATGATGTTGATATTTACGAGCTGAAGAATGAGAATTTTCACTCAACTTTTCATTACATTTTTCCAGAATACTTTCAAGGTCTGCATAAATTGTAAATCTAACCTATATTTTTCCGATTCGGTAGGTAGTTTAATTGCAGTTTTATTATTTGAAAAACAACTGGATTTATGAGTCTGTAACAAGGTTTCAGAAGAGAAATGATTCATACATCTGAAACAAAAGTATTGCCTATGATAGTTTTTTGTAACTTGACTTCCTAGTAAATATGATATATTTTAATCAACACGAAATGATAGAGTTGATCTCCGTCCATATTATCAGAATGTCTTGGTAGCATTAAAAGGTTAATTTCTCTTGTGTTAGAATTTCTACTCAATAAAACCGGTGAAATTTTTTTTTTCTCACAAATGAAAACATTAATAGATAAATTGTTCATTAGTTCGAATTTAGGGATATCATTCAATTTAATCGGAAACTCAATACCTTCGTATTTGAGCACATTTGAAAAATGTGGATAATTATTTATGCGAGTATTATGTTTTTTAGTTGTTGGATATAAAGCAGCTACTATTGACCACAAAAAGCAAAATTCATCGTTATTCTCAATATTTACAATACCTTTTTTTCTTTGAAGAAATTGTGGAGTCTTAACATATGTCGAATTACCAAATCTCAATGGATCATACTGATTAATATTCAATTTTAAATTCTGAATCTCCGCCAATGCCCATCCTGAATCTCGTTCCTGAAATTCCTCCAACTCTTTCAGTACCACACTGCTGATGTGTTGCTCGAACCAATCACTCAATTTTGTATTGGAATCGATGACTGCATTCTTGATGTTGAACCATTTAATGTCACTCTCCTCTGAATTCGGTTTATGAAACAGTCCAGTAAACATCGAATTGACTTTCAGCAATCCACACTTCTGCAACTGCTCCTTTATTTTCCGAGAGAAAATTTTAAATGCTCGCTGGAAAAACTCTATCGGATCTTTTACTGATAAATTAGTGATGATTCCAGTACACATCCTTTTCGAAAAACACGATTCAGAATCTTCCCACATCACATACCTTTTTCCTTTGGGTTGAAGTCCACCACCAATTTTCTCAAGATTCTTCTTTTTCACTCTCAATTGCTGGCGATAATATTTCATCATAGCCAGAGCATATTCTAGCTTGTGAGGATTCTCGTGATCGTTATACTTGTAAATCCTTTTTTTCACTGCTCTTCGTAGTAAATGAACATTTCTGTTTATCAATTTTATATTGGTTTTAACCTCGTCAAGGGTTCTGACCAGTGAAACTGCCTCTCTTGTTGCAGACAACAACCCTTTAGTAAGAGAACTGACCGACTTTGCTGAATTTATATTCTCCATATTCTAAAAATGGATTTGTTTCTAATTCACTCACAGTACGATAAATTGAACTGATTGTGTGTAGGTTATAACCGCTTCTTTTATACACATCCTCTAGTTTTGGAAATAGCTCAACAGAAAGGATGTAAACCACATTTCATGAAGTAACTTGTCATGATAACAACTTCGAAAACAGGAAAAAAGGAAATATGAAACTGATAACTATAAGAAATATTGGTTTTGTAGGAAGTGAACTTAACCACACTAGAAAAGATAACATGAAAAATAATTACACAAACAGGATGGTGTTTCTTGATAGTCGTCACTTATCATTCAGGATATATGTCAGATTTTGGTTTTTTAGAGGAAATGAACTTAACCACATAACATGAAAATAATTACACAAGCAGGATGGAGTTTTATCTAATGAATAATTGACGGTCAATTTGTCACCAGAATCTGATTATCTTTTTCCTTACTATCGAACTAAAATTACGACGTCATCAGCGACATCTGGTGGTGGAAACTTGAAATTAGGTTATAGTCGTTATTTTATGACGTCATCAGCGACATCTGGTGGCTGAAACTTGAACCTAGGACGCCATCTTGAAATTTAGGTTACGCGCCAATTTAGGACTCCATCTTGTTAGGTTACGAAGGTCAAGTTGGGCCATAACCGGCATCATATAACTACTATAGTAGATTACACCCTGAGAGATGTGCTTTAGCTAAAAATGTCAATGATTGTGACCACCAGATGAACTACCTTTCAACAACTGTTCTTGCAAGAGAATCACATCTTTCAAAAAGATCTCTTTTAGAAATGGCCTTTATTTATCAAGACAATAAATCCATCAATAAAAAAACAGATATAAGCCATTTGAGTGAAATTTATTCTTTTTTACTTTGACTTGATATAAAATAACACAGAATCAAATTAATTTAACGTAACGAAATAATGTCAAACTTCAATTTGAAAATTTAAAAAAATGAGTGACACCGATTTGTCATTTCGTTCAGAAATTTAATGATAACTTCAAAAATGTATCAACCTTTCTAGTTTTTTAACAATTACCATAATTTCCAATGTTTCTTATATCGTATTATCAACATCTATGTAATCATCCTCATGATAGATTCTCCCTGATGATGGCATACGATTCCGAAAGCTTGGAAAAACTTCAAAGAGTTTCCTTTTACATTGCTGCAGTCCCTACAAATAGTTATCCTCTAAACTAGTCAGCGACTACCCTCCTCTTATATATCTATATATATATATATATATATATATATATATATATATATATATATATATATATATATATATATATATATATATAATTATTTGAATTGTTGTTGCCTGTGAATTATTGTTAACTTTTTGATAAGAGTTATATATTTCTCTGAGAAATATACTTACTCATTGACTTTTAATTTGATTGTTATTTAAATTTTATGTTTCAAATAGTTATACGAACATATATGACATAACTGAAATAAATTTATTGAAAAATAGAAAAATATAATGATATTCTCTCCCTAGTTGGAGGTTGTCGCCTTGGGCTTTTCTGTTTTCCAACAATTCATTATGTGGATGTGAATTATTTAATAATTATTCAATTATTTAATTCGTCTTGTAGGGTGTCTAATATAGTATTAAAAAATGTGACAATACAATAGGGGCTTCTGGTGACAATACACTAGGGCAGGCTTTCCCAACCTTCATTTCGTCAAGCCTCCCCGAGCTAAAAATAATATTTTCATGCCCCTCATGGTAAGTTTCAAGAAAATATGGAACGCACATTTTATTTATTAATTAAACTATTTATTTTTAGGTTTTTTAAATAGGTTAAATACAGATACAATATATTAATTAAGGATAATCAACGAAAGAATACATTTGAATCATTAAGTACTTTTACAAAAATCTAAATAACGGACATTTTGGGTTTTTTATTTTTCTCTCACACAAAACAAATCGGGTTTTCATGAATCTTGGTGAAAATGTTCGTTTTTATGTCACCATTGCACTATAATTGGCACATTGGATTTTTTGCAGAATCGTGATAAACCCGTTTTAAACCTACAAAGCCCACAGCCTCCCACTTCCCGACCCCAAATCACCCGTAATTTATATTTCCTGTTATTTTTATTATATTTTCTTCTTTTTTAGATGGGTTTCATCCTGTAACTTTTTTTTTTATTACCTATCTATACTGGCCAACCATGCATCATTACTTACTAGAATAGTTTTTTTTATCTTTCACTTTTTTTTATATTTTAAATTTTATTTTTATAATTAGATGATTTTTGAACAACTTTTAATTTAAAGTAATTTTGAAACAAATAAATAAAATCTTTCAAAGTACTAGCTAATGAAATACTTGAGCTTGCATGCTCTGTACCAGTTGGTCGATTATGGGTTCAGTCGTTGCTAAAGCTATGGTTAAATCACTATCGACGGCTTAGTTTTTTATTAAAACTAGAGCTGAAAAACCTGCCTCGCATAAATAAGTGGACGAAAATCGAATAAGTATTTTTAAAGCCAGAGAAGCAACTTTCGGATTAACAACGAATCGTTTGATCCAAAATTTTTCTAATGTCAAGAGATGAAAGTCATCTTTCATGGTCGAATCAGCCTTCATTTCTAGAAATTCTTCTTGAACTTCTTCAGGTAGTTGTCAAATCAGTTTCTGGTCATGTGCCATATTGGTGACTAGGAATTGATATCTAGATAGTATCGATTAAATTCATTTTCCAATGCTTCCAAATGAGTTTCTATTTCAGATTTCAAATTTTTACTCAGTTTTTGATTATGAATTACTTCGGACAGCCGTGAAAAAGGAAATACATTTTCATCAGATATCTTCTTTTTCCTAAGTTGAAGTTTTGATATGAAAACTTGTACAGCAGCGATTGAATGGCAATTAGAAACAATAGGGAATATGAATTTTTTTAAATTGTTTCTATCGAAAACTTATGTTAATATAATACGGTAAAAAATATATTGTACACAGAAAAGTCAACATTTATTTTAAACTAAATATTAAAAACTGTAATGACTATTTTTTTTGGAAATGTAATCTTACATATTACGTACTTACGACGCCCCCCCTAATATTTCTCTACGCCTCCCTAGTGGGGCGTGCCCCCCTGGTTGGGAAGTCCTGCACTAGGGGATACTGGTGATATTTATTTCTGTCATAAAATCCTAGTTATCATTTTCTCGATAAGAGTACAGAGAACATAAGCAGAGTTATAGAAACGAATACTGGTGAAATATAGAATTCGTTGATTAGGTAGAGAATTAGTATGGGGGTGGTAAATTCTGCACGTAGGGCACTCAAATTTTGTATATGTTAGAAAATGTGAGGAATCGACAGGGAGTTATTCTGGGGGTATCTTTTCTTTTATTTTTGGCCTTAAATTGGTAGTTTTGGAGAAAAAGCGAGTTTCGTGAATTTGATGAGGTTGGTAGTTTCTGCTAACAAGATGAAAATGTTTAGCTATAATATTTCAGTGGAACGTGAATTTAGAGAAACAATTATTTTGGTAAGATGTTTTTTTTTCATTTCATTTTATTATTTATCTGGATCGAGTATTGTTCTTCAGGATATATATATATATATATATATATATATATATATATATATATAAACATATTAATATATATTTAAATAATTATATATATATATATATATATATATATTTATTTGAATTGTTGTTGCCTGTGAACTATCGTTAACTTTTTGATAAGAGTTATATATTTCTTTGAGAAATATACTTAATGTATTGTCACATTTTTTTTTACTATATTAGAAACCCTACAAAACTTATTAAATAATTGAATAATTATTAAATAATTCATATCCACATAATGAATTCTTGGAAAACAAAGAAGCCTAAGGCAAAAACCTCCAAATAGGGAGGGAATATCTTTATATTTTTCTATTTTTCAACTTATTTATTTTAGTTTTGTCATATATGTTCGTATACCTATTTAAAACATAAACTTTAAATAACAATCAAATTAAAGATCAATGAGTAAGTATATTTCTCAAAGAAATATATAACTCTTATCAGAAAGTTAACAACAGTTCACAGGCAACAACAATTCAAATAATTCTATATATATTTATATATATATTTAAATATATATAAATATGTTTATATATATATACATACATATATATATATATATATTTATATATATATATATATATATATATATATATATATATATATATATATATATATAAATATATATGTATATATATAAATATATATATATATATATATATATATATATATATATATATATATATATATATATATATATATATATATATATATCCAGAAGAACACTACTCGATCTAGATAAATAATTAAATGAAATGAAAAAAAACATCTTACCAAAGTAATTGTTTCTCTAATTTCACGTTCCACTGAAATATTATAGCTAAAAATTTTCATCTTGTTAGCAGAAATTACCTACCTCATCAAATTCACGAAACTCGCTTTTTCTCCAAAACTACCAATTTTAGGACAAAAATAAACGAAAAAATACCCCAGAGTAACCCCCTGTCGATTCCTCACATTTTCTAACATATACCAGAATTTGAGTGCCCTACGTGCAGAATTTACCACCCTCATACTAACCCTCTACCTAATCAACGGATTCTATATTTTACCAGCATTCGTTTCTATAACTCTGCTTATGTTTACTGCACTCTTATCGAGAAAATGATAACAAGGATTTTATGACAGAAAAAAAATTCACCAGTGGCCCCTAGTGTATTGTCACATTTTTTTATACTATATTAGACACCCTACAAGACTAATTAAATAATTGAATAATTATTGAATAATTCACATCTACATAATGAATTCTTGGAATTCAAAGAAGCCCAAGGCAGAAACCTCCAAATAGGGAGAGAATATCATTATATTTTTCTATTTTTCAATAATTTTATTTCAGTTCTGTCATGTATGTTCGAATAACTTTTTAAAACTAAATTTTGAATAATAATCAAATTAAAAATCAATGAGTAAGTATATTCCTCAAAAAAATATATAACTCTTATCAGAAAGTTAACAATAGTTCACAGACAACAACAATTCAAATATATATATATATATATATATATATATATATATATATATATATATATATATATATATATATATATATATATATATATATATATATATATATATATATATATATATATATATATATATATATATATATATATATATATATATATATATATATATATATATATATATATATATATATATATATATATATATATATATATATATATATATCCAGAAGAACACTACTCGATCTAGATAAATAATAAAATGAAATTTAAAAAAACATCTCACCAAAGTAATTGTTTCTCTAATTTCACGTTTCACTGAAATATTATAG
This sequence comes from Cynegetis impunctata, assembly GCA_030704885.1. NCBI lineage: Eukaryota > Metazoa > Arthropoda > Insecta > Coleoptera > Coccinellidae > Cynegetis > Cynegetis impunctata. The sequence continues at coordinate 143,295 of JARQZK010003034.1, read as the reverse complement.
CTAAACATTTTCATCTTGTTAGCAAAAATTACCAACCTCATCAAATTCACGAAACTCACTTTTTCTCCGAAATTACCAATTTTAGGCCAAAAATAAACGAAAAAATACCCTCAGAATAACCCCCTGTCGATTTCTCACATTTTCTAACATATACCAAATTTTGAGTGCCCTACGTGCAGAATTTACCACCCTCATACTAACCCTCTACATAATCAACGAATTCTATATTTCACCAGCATTCGTTTCTATAACTCTGCTAATGTTCACTGTACTCTTATCGAGAAAATGATAACTAGGATTTTATGACAGAAAAAAAAATCACCAGTAGCCTCCAGTGTATTGTCGCAATTCTTTATACTATATTAGACACCCTACAAGAATAATTAAATAATAAAATAATTATTGAATAATTCACATCCACATAATCAATTTTTGGAAAACAAAGGAGCCCAAGGCGAAAACCTCCAAATAGAGAGAGGATATCATTATATTTCTCTATTTTTCGATTAATTTATTTCAGTTTTGTCTTATATGTTCCTACAACTATTTAAAACATAAATTCAAAATGACAATCAAATTGAAAATCAATGAGTAAGTATAGTCCTCGAAGAAGTATATAACTCTTATCAAAAAGTTAACAATAGTTCACAAGCAACAACAATTCAAATAAATATATATATATATATATATATATATATATATATATATATATATATATATATATATATATATATATATATATAAATATATATATATATATATATATATATATATATATATATAATCTTTTGTTAATTATTAGCTATAGCAGGCTTGTTTAATCTTAAGAAACTCGATTTTATTAAAAAGTTGACGTTTTGCCACGACATTCGAGGCTTTATCAAAACTTCATGATATATATATATATATATATATATATATATATATATATATATATATATATATATATATATATATATATATATATATATATATATATATTTAAATATATATAAATATATATATGCGGAACAACACTACACGTTGTAGATAATTAATAAAATGAAATGAAAAAAAACATCTTACCAAAGTAATTGTTTCTCCAATTTCACGTTCCACTGAAATATTTTATCTTAACATTTTGATCTTGTTAGCAGAAATTACCAACCTTACGCATTTCGAACCGTGAATTCGTCTAAGTCAATCATTCAATATAAAAATTCACGATACTGGCTTTTTCTCCGAAACTACCAATTTTAGGCCAAAAATAAACGAAAAAATACCCCCAGAGTAACCCTCTGTCGATTCCTCACATTTTCTAACATATACCAAATTTTGAGTGCCCTACATGCAGAATTTACCACCCCCATACTAACCCTCTACTTAATCAACGAATTCTATATTTCACCAGCGTTCGTTTCTATAACACTGCTAATGTTCACTGTACTCTTATCGAGAAAATGATAACTAGGATTTTATGACAGAAAAAAAATCACCAGTAGCCCCCAGTGTATTGTCGCATTTTTTTATACTATATTAGACACCCTACAAGAATAATTAAATAATAAAATAATTATTGAATAATTCACATCCACATAATCAATTTTTGGAAAACAAAGAAGCCCAAGGCGAAAACCTCCAAATAGAGAGAGGACATCATTATATTTTTCTATTTTTCAATTAATTTATTTCAGTTTTGTCATATATGTTCGTACAAATATTCGAAACATAAATTTTAAATAACAATCAAATTAAAAATCAATGAGTAAGTATATTCCTCAAAGAAATATATCTCTCATCAAAAAGATAACAATAGTTCACAGGCAATAACAATTCAAATAAATATATATATATATATATATATATATATATATATATATATATATATAAGTATATAAATATATATATATATATCTATATATATATTATATATATATATATATATATATATAAATATATATATATAAATATATATATATATATATATATATATATATATATATATATATATATATATATATATATATATATGCAGAACAACACTACACGTTGTAGATAAATAATAAAATGAAATGAAAAAAAACATCTTACCATAGTAAATGTGTCTCTAATTTCACGTTCCACTGAAATATCATATCTTAACATTTTCATCTTGTTAGCAGAAATTACCAACCTCATGCATTTCGAACCGTGAATTCGTCTAAGTCAATCATTCAATTAAAAATTCACGATACTGGCTTTTTCTATGAAACTGCAATTTTAGGCCAAAAATAAACGAAAAAATACCCCCAGAGTAACCTCCTGTCGATTCCTCACATTTTCTAACATATACCTAAATTTGAGTGCCCTACGTGCAGAATTTACCACCCCCATACTTACTCTCTACTTAATCAACGAATTCTATATTTCTCCAGCATTCGTTTCTATAACTCTGCTAATGTTAACTGTACTCTTATCGAGAAAATGCTAACTAGGATTTTATGACAAAAAAAAATCACCAGTAGCCCCCAGTGTATTGTCGCATTTTTTTATACTATATTAGACACCCTACAAGAATAATTAAATAATAAAATAATTTTGGAATAATTCTCATCCACATAATCAATTTTTGGAAAACAAAGAAGCCCAAGGCGAAAACCTCCAAATAGAGATAGGATATCATTATATTTCTCTATTTTTCAATTAATTTATTTCAGTTTTGTCATATATGTTCGTACAACTATTTAAAACATAAATTTCAAATAACAATCAAATTAAAAATCAATGAGTAAGTATAGTCCTCAAAGAAATATATAACGCTTATCAAAAAGTTAACAATAGTTCACAGGCAACAACAATTCAAATAAATAAATATATATATATATATATATATATATATATATATATATATATATATATATATATATATATATATATATATATATATATGTTGATTTTCAGGTTCTCGCGGAGATAATCTGGTTGTCTGCTTTCCCGGGTTTGTATCCGCGTATGGGCTTCGTCTTCGTTGAAGTCCAGACAACCATTTATATATATATTTATATATATATATATTTATTCGAATTGTTGTTGCCTGTGATCTATTTTTAATCTCTTGATAATTATTAGCAATAACAGGCTGGTTGAATCTTAAAAAACTCGATTTTATTAAAAAGTTGACGTTTCACTACGACATTTATCGATTTGAAAAAAAATTTTAATAAGTGAAAGTGGACTGTCTATTCAAATTTTTTCAAATCAATAAATGTCGTAGTGAAACGTCAACTTTTTAATAAAATCGAGTTTTTTAAGATTCAACCAGCCTGTTATTGCTAATAATTATCAAGAGGTTATATATATATATATATATATATATATATATATATATATATATATATATATATATATATATATATATATATATATATATATATATATATATATATATATATATATATATATATATATATATATATATATATATATATATATATATATATATATATATATATATATATATATATTTAAATATATATAAAAGTAGTATAGATCAAACTACCCATTTCGAACGACCCTTTTGAATTTTCAAATCGCTTGTTACGCTACTGAGTCTGGAAGACGGGGCCGGAATTTGCCTATTAATTAAATAATAATATGATTTGTTAAGAAATAAGAATATGTAAGTAATTAAAGAGGTTATTAAACTCAATTATGATCGATTTCCCTATCTAATGTGTCGAGGGGGTGAAGAGGGGTCTCTCGTTACGCGTCGGACAAGGACTTGTCTATAGATTAAATAATGTGGTTTCCTAAAAATGTTGATATGTGGATAGTTATGAGAGGATAATAAACTGAATTGACCTTCATTCCTGTGTATCCCATAGTCTGGAATACGTGGAGACGAGTCGGGACTCGTCTGAATTGTTGAAGTCGAAGAGATAATTAAGGCAGGTGCGCTAATGTATGGAATGAATGCAACTATATTTTTTATTTGAAAAATTAATTTATCCTGTTTCTAACGATGTCTGAAATAATGATTCTGGATATGTGGGTAATTATGAGAGGATAATAAACTGAATTGACCTTCATTCCTGTGTATTCCCAGTTGGGAAGTGGAGACAAGTCGGGACTTGTCTGAAGTCGAAGAGGTAATTAAAGCAGGTGCACAAATTTTTTGTTTGAAAAATTAATGTATCCTGTTTCTAACGATGTCTATTTAATGATTCTGGATTCCCACGGTGCAGGTGCACTGATCCTGTGGGATGAATCTGGCTATATAAAGGTTGGCTAGAGTAAACTAATTCATTGTATCTTATTGAAAGTTCATCGTCAGTCGCAGTCATGTTCTCAAAGTTAAATGTTCAGTCCCAATCTAGAGAATTTATTTCCTGTTCAGATTTGGAAATCAATAAAAAGTTCAAAGAGTTATCGATAAGCAGAATAACTACAAAATATGGTGGAAAAATATCATGTACTACGCAAGATTTTACAGTTATTTTACCTCAGAGATTCACAACAATAATGACCGATCAAGAACTTCCAAATATGAATAAATATATTGATGAAAATAAAGATATATTTATACAAAGTACAGGACGAGTGGGCAGGAGTGCGGACATTCAATTTTCCGAAGAATACTAGATTAATTACATCTTCAGTATTTCTCATTACAATCATGGACTTCAAACAAATAGCAATGTCTAAGAGGTATCAACAACAACAATTTGTGAAGAAAAAAAATAAAATAAAGTTGAGTGGTGTGGTGCAAGAAAGATTACGTTGCTGGCGTAAGAAACTTCAAACGTTAAAGACTCAAATAGCAATTTATGAACTCAGAAACTCATGAAAAAATGGAAAAAAATGTTAAATTCAATGATAATATTGAATTTCATATCATTTATTCGTGGAAATATGCTTACTCCAATGCCAGAAAGTGTTCATGGGAGCAATATGGACGTGACAGAGTAAGATTTTGGAATAGAATACATAAAACTGGTGAATTCATAACTCCAATTCTTGAAAAAAAAATTGACTTCATAGAACTTCTAGAGAAGGTGATGATTTTTATTTAGATTATCTGAAACATTATAACCCCTCCCTACCTACCTGTTAGAGTGGTAATTATATATTACCGGTTGGTAAACTTTGATATTTCATTAGTGAGATAGAGAGCATTGCAGTAGATTGATAAGATTCTCTTAAACAAAAATAGATTCAGATATTCTATACATACTACGAAAAGGAGGATTGTACCTACACGAATAGCTAAAATGTCTGAACTTCAACGACAATTGTTCTTTTACAAATATAAATATTTCAACGAAATTGAAAATAAATGGATGCTGCTTGAGATTCCAGAGAAGAAAACTCAAATTCAAGAATGTGTAATGGAACTTAAGGAAGATGTTCAATATAGTGAATGAAATCCATCAAAAAGGACATTGTTTTCACGAATGTTATTTTGAAGATTGCTATTCTTGCACAGAAAATTTGCAAGACCTAAAGTGTTATATTCAAGCTTATGAAGCTTTTTACGATTTTATGACATCGGAAATTCCACTGTTTGATCTCTGTGATACACTAACCAACTTAGGCTTAATACATTATATCAATATTCTATAGCCCGGTCAAAATAGACATTAACCTTGCATAAATTCCCAACCAGCTGAATTTTTGCATAAACGTTGGGGACACCATTATAATGAAATTGTAAAAAGTCCCCATAAATCCTGTGTTTGCTAAAAAAGTTATTCGAGGTCAAAGGTCACAAAAATGGGTTTTTTTGATATTTTGGCGAAACGGTTAGTTTTATCAAAAAATGTTTCAAACAAAAGTTGTAGAACAAGCAAATTTATACAAAAATGGTTTCCACTTTTTTTCTTCTAAGATCCACCATTTCTGAGAAAAAGCGATTTTAAAATTTAGTGGAATTGTATTCTCCATAATTATGCATGACTAAGCGCTGCCTACTGTATCGGACTTTTCTTAACGTTTCCCCGGTAGTCCAACTATACGGCATGAATGTAAAAATCATCTAGGGATGAGGGGATTAAACAAAATAAAACAAAATAATTTGGCTGACCAGTTTCGAAATTTTACTGCTTCTTTTTCAACCACTTGAAATATAGCAATTTTTTTTACAAATAAAAAGTTTACAAAAATTTTGTTAGTTATTATAATTGCATTCATTTACATTTCAATTTTTAAATGACTACTTATTATTTATTTGACGTTAATTGAAGAAAATAAATTTAAAACAATCATTAGGGTTGAGGATTGAGACATAAGCTGGTTAAATACTAGCAATTTATAAATTATTTTAGGGAACTGATTATTCACAGTCTTCTTCTTCTTCTTCCTCCTCTTCTTCTTCTTTTTCTTCTGTTGATTGCTCTAACTGTAATACATCTGTTTCGTCGTCGAAGTCAGCATCTTCCTCTGTTAGAGATTCGACATTATCGCACGAGTTGCCCTGACAATTGTTGCATGCTAGTGAACAAAACAACCCAACTTTTTTGCAGCCACATTTCGAATTGCACCCCATTTTGCAGTTGCAAAAGATGGTGTTTAGTAGATGTTCTGGTGCAGGTGGAAGTAGAGTGTGGATTGGTTCCAAAACATTATTAACTAGCTTCCAACCCCATTCTTCTGGATCCAGTTGATTACCAAGCCACACTTGAATCTGGTAATAAACTCTATAGACGTGCTGGCGAGCAGAAGCCGAGGTAGGAGGAAGACTAGCTAATTGCAAACGTTTTTTATTACGTGTATTTTTTGCAAAAGATAAGTAACGTAAGTTATCTATACAAGTAATTTTTTTTGGAGCTCCATACAGACAAAGAATGAAGCGAATTCCGTGGGATATTAAAGTTTCTGGGGCAGACTTGCTATCTTCAAAAACTTCTGCACATTTTATTAAATCTTGTTTTTCAATTCATATTCTCAGAATTATAATAATAATAATATATTTTATCTATATTTTATATTTAAATTACTTTATAAATATTATTATATTATATCATGCATCCAATAATGTACAAAGGCAGCGTACTCATGTATAATATGGAGAATACAATTCCCGTAAATTTTAAAATCGCTTTTTCTCAGAAATGGTGAATCTTAGAAGAAAAAAAGTGAGAACCATTTTTGTAGACATTTGCTTGTTCTACAACTTAAAAAATGAATGCAATTATAGTAACTAACAAAATTTTTGTAAACTTTTTATTTGTAAAAAAAATTGCTATATTTCAAGTGGTTGAAAAAGAAGCAGTAAAATTTCGAAACTGGTCAGCCAAATTATTTTGTTTTATTTTGTTTAATCCCCTCATCCCTAGATGATTTTTACATTCATGCCGTATAGTTGGACTACCGGGGAAACGTTAAGAAAAGTCCGATACAGTAGGCAGCGCTTAGTCATGCATAATTATGGAGAATACAATTCCACTAAATTTTAAAATCGCTTTTTCTCAGAAATGGTAAATCTTAGAAGAAAAAAAGTGAGAACCATTTTTGTAGAAATTTGCTTGTTCTACAACTTTTGTTTGAAATATTTTTTGATAAAACTAACCGTTTCGCCAAAAAATCCAAAAAAACCCATTTTTGTGACCTTTGACCTCGAATAACTTTTTTAGCAAACACAGGATTTATGAGGACTTTTTACAATTTCATTATAATGGTGTCCGCAACGTTTATGCAAAAATTCAGCTGGTTGGGAATTTATGCAAGGTGACCCCGATTTTTATGCTAACTTGACCGGGCTACTATGGGAAGAACTACCTGAGGATATCAAGAGCGAGCATGGTGACTTGAGAATTCCAACACAGAACCACTCTGCTGCTAATGAATGTAATGATGATAATGACTGTGAAATTGAAAAATATTTTTGAATTATATGTTAATTGTAGTAAATAAATAAATAAAAAACTTCATTCAATATAAACATGTGTTTAATTTTTCTATTAAGAAATGATATATATATATATATATATATATAGAAAAAAAATTATATAAAATTATTAAACATTGTTGTCATAAATCCAACTTATATATAAATATATACAAAAAAATCATATGAAATTATTGAACATTGTTGCTATCAATCCAACTATTTTTAGAGGTTTCTAGACCTAACCACTTTACAAGTACTTTATCACCGCTCTTCCTTAAAACTTTTTCAACCAGGAGAATTCCCGGATGTTTTACATGTTGTAGTTCCATTTCATAAAATCCACCCTTTATGTCCTCACCATTTTCATCTTGAAGCAAATATGTGACAGGATTAGTAGCGACTTTCACTTTCCTCACAGAAAATATCTCATTTGTCCAATTTGGTGTATACAACTTATCAAAATCTTTGCGATATTTACTTATTCGTACATGATCACCAACTTTAAATTTTGTATTCAAATTAGCTATTTTGATGTGGTTGTACACGGCATTCAATAATTTCTTTTCATTGTTCCTATTAACCTGAACCGGTTTCATACCTATAGTAGCATGTCTTGTTTTATTGTATCGATTTAATATATCGTCTAATGAATTCAACCATTTATAGGAACCTTGTAAACTGAACATTTTCCACAGCATGTTCTTGAGGGTTCGGTTCAGCCTTTCCACAATTGAAGTTTTTTTCGTGCTGTACACACTATAGTGATTAATATCGAATTTTTTCATTAGTTCAGCGAAATGTTTGTTATAGAATTCCTTCCCCATAGCCGATTGCAAATTCTTCGGAGAATTTTTCATTTTATTCAATATATCATTCATAGCATTTGTGACATCGCATCCTGATTTTGTTTTGAGGGGTTCATCCCAAGCTTTTTTCGAGAAACAATTAATGGCTACCAGAATATATTTGTATCCCTTATTTTCTCTGGAATAAGGAATCATCTCAACTAGATCGATTTGAAGGAGGTTATTGATTCCTTTCAATATAACTTTACGCCTTGGAAAGTTTATTCTAGCCGGTTTATGCAATTCATTAACAATATCTCTTTTTATTTCGCTCTCTTTTATCACAGGTTTTCTTCTTCTCCTCTTCATGACTGAGAAAATTAAAACTATATACTACTGTAAATTATGCGAATAGCAGGTTTTTATATACCTACATCTGAATCGTTGAACGTAATTGGACATTCGATAACTAGTTCTGCCAGCAAATGTTTACCAGTTACTCCCTTGAAAGATATCTTGTCCTCTTTTTTCAATGAAACATTTTTTATTTCTTTGCTGGTATACTCCTCTTTGTTCACTCTAGTGATTAAATTACTAGGATGATTGTGAATATTTCGGATAGTTCCTGTTTCGAGGGGAAATATCAAAAATGGTTCAGATTGAAATAATTCATAACAATTCGAAGATGGATCAATGGTGTCAGATTCGAAAATGATTAAAATTTTGTATGTGTATCTTCCGAGAATATCTAAAATGAGTTCATATTTCGAGTAATCATCCTCTTCATTATACTCTTGAACATCTTTATAATACGAATTTATGTGATGACCAAATTTATCAATGCTCATTTTTTTTTGTTTTTAAATTTTATTCAACAACTCCAGCTTTCCTCAACTCTTCAATTATGGAAATGATCTCGTTACTTAGACTTGTATTGCCCGCAGCTTGCGAAGAAACTAACAACTGAAGTCTATCAACCAATTCATTTATATCATCCCAATAAATATAGTCGATTGAATTGTTGGTTAACTGTTTTAATGTCATAATTCCACCACCTAATCTGCCAACCCTCGTACTAGTAGACGGGATTTGCGAACGAGGTCTACGCGGAATTAATGGTTTACTAGTTAATTTTCTTATTATTTTTCTATATTTATAAGATCGACTACTGGCGATTTGCTGGTCAGGATCGTAATTTCTCCTATTAGCACTAGTTCGATCTATAATATCTAAATAATTTTTTTCATCTGTACGGGTATATCCTACAGGTCGTTGTTTGAAGATGAGTTCATAAAGTCCTGGGGTGCCGGCATATTCAATGTTTTCATCACCGATAAGGACATTACCTGTGTCTGGATCAATTGTAATTTTTGCATTACCAATTTTCAAACCATTCGCATCGGTATCGAATCTGGCTCCGAATTTGAAATCAAATTCATTGCTGTATCGGAAAAAAATGCATCCATATACGAACGGGAGATTGGGGGTAGTGATTATAAATATAGATCGAATTCTTCAGTTTGTGAAAGATTTTGCAAGTATTGCTTGGTATCTTCATACGTTTCGTTTAAGAATTCATCATCGGAAATTCCTTTATCAGCATCACCTTCATTAATAACACCCGCTTCATCGTCATCAGCATCAGTTGTAGTTTCGGCTATCGTATCTGTTTCAAGGAAATTTGGCTGAAGCAATTTTCGTTTTAGCGATCGATACTTCTCAAATTTAGGTGTATAAATATCGGGATAATCTTTTGGTGTTGAAGATGAAAGTTTTTTAATCCCTCTTGGCTTTTCTTCTTCCTTTTCTTCTTCTTTTTCCTCTTCAATTTCCTTCTTAATATCAATTACAGTTTTTTTATCGTCAAGTTTCCTGGCTATAGTCTGCAATTGTTTTGTTATTGGTGAAAATGCATCCTCTCTAATAATTTCCCCCTCTTTCAGAAATTCCAATTTTTTCTTCAAATTGTTCCTAACATTAATTAGATTTTTTTCAGCTGTGACAATGTTCATGATGAATAAAATAGCTAATCGGCTAAACAGCTAATCAGTTAACTAACTGATAGCTAATAACTTAAAACAGGTATCTAATTAGTTAAAACAGGTATCTAATTAGTTAAAACAGATATCTAATTAGTTGAAAGAGCTATTTAATAAGTTAAAACTGGTATCTAATTAGTTAAAACAGCTATCTAATTAGTTAAAACAGCTATTTAATTAGCTAAAACAGTTATTTAATTGATTAAAACTGGTATCTAATCAGTTAAAACATGTTGAAGAACAACCTGTTCAACGATCTGATATTATCTGATAAAAATAGTCGCTAATTCAGATATATATATATATATATATATATATATATATATATATATATATATATATATATATATATATATATATAAATATATATATATATATATATAGTGATCAAATCCTTTTCGATAGCGTCCTTTTTCTATTTCACTATCCTTATCAATCACAATAAAACCATATTTTTCGGTCCAACATGCTGCACACATTTTTTAAAATTCATCATATTTCAAATCGGTATTCACATGCTCATCATAAATATGCTTCAGATTATTCTCATCGGTGCGAAATATCACCAGTAAATTTGCATTATCACGTATTAATTGTTTTGGGACACGTGTGTAAGTTTGTCCTAAATAAAAACAGTCGATATTCTTGTGTCTACCCATGCTAAAGTATTCACGCATCAAATTTTGGTTTTTGCAGGAAATGTCATCAAAGATAAAAATAGAATTGGGTTTCGAGTCTGATGGGCCGACAATATTCTCACAATTATTGTATTTATTATATGAAATTTCTTTGATTGGAGAGAGCAACTCCTCCAAATATACATATTTCGGTTAAAATAACGATTTCGAATAAACGTAAACATTCTGAAATCTTAAGCCGTTGGGGTGTACTAGTAAATTAATCATCACGTTGGTTTTACCACAGTTTGAGGGACCCACTATGAGACACCGAATTGTGGATGGTACTTCTTAACATCTGTATATATATATATATATATATATATATATATATATATATATATATATATATATATATATATATATATATATATAAATATATAATGTCCAACTCAAAGTTTAAAAACATTCGTAATCGTAAAGTTAGCGGAGGTGGATCAACAATCAGAGGATCAGGTTTTTTGAATAATCTAATAAATAAACTACCGTTTGAACTACATTTACCAGCCGGTCTGACAAAAACATATTCATATTGCGGTTCGGGCACAAAGCTACAGGACCGTCTTAAACGTGGTGATCCTGGAATAAATCAGTTGGACGCTGCGTGTAAAAGACACGACATAGCTTATGATCAATCAAAAGACATTAATCAACGACACGTAGCTGATCGTATACTAGCATCTGAGGCTATTCAAAGATTTCGCTCACCTAACTCTTCATTAGGAGAAAAAGCTGCATCATTAGCAGTCGCGGCAGCAATGAGAACAAAAGTGAAGTTAGATATGGGGTGTAAAAATAACAATTTCAATAATAGGATGAAAAACTTGAAAAAAAAAGGAAAAAACTGGACGTGCTCTAAGGTTTCGAGGTGTGAGCAACTTGGCTAGAAAAGCGCTAAAAAACCTTTCAAATTTCTCAAATCTAAACGATGCAATCAAAATTGCTGTTAAGTCTATAAAATAAATTCTGTGGGTGGAAGAAAAAGGGGGCTGAAACTAAATGAAAAACCACCTCGTATTATTCCTACTCCCATGACTAGAGGGTTTTTATTACTGATACCAATATTTGCAGGTCTATCAGCCCTAGGGGCTTTAGCGGGAGGAGCTGCGGGGATAGCTAAAGCTATTAATACTGCAAAATCTGCATCGGAACAACTAAAGGAATCTCAACGTCACAATCGAACGATGGAAGCTGTAGCGATGGGTAAAGGACTCTATTTGAAACCTTACAGAACTGGACTGGGGCTTTTTTTAGATCCGACAGGTTATCGGAGAAGAAAATATCCATAAAATTACCGAGGCGAGCTTTAACGAATTTCGATATGTTGAAATTCGCTAAAATGCTCAAAATTCCTCATTTTCGTGGTACATTTATGCGAGACAATTTGCCTAGGAAAATTCGTTCTATCGAATGTGCAATAGTTAATTTGGATGAAATGAAAAATGTCGGTACACACTGGGTAGCTTATAAAAAACATAAAAATCGTGTACCTTATTTCGATAGTTTTGGGGATTTAAGTCCTCCACTCGAATTAATTCGTTATTTTCAAAGCGATCCCTCCTGCTCAATAATCAATTTCAACTATAATAAATTTCAGAAATTTAATTCGATTAATTGTGGGCATTTATGTCTCAAGTTTCTACACAACACTTTCACTCTCTCTGAAAGCTGAATGAGCTGAATCCACGGAACCAGTTTGACATTGAAAATGTGTGTAATTGAGAAGACTTCTCGGAATGCAGCATTGAATTTTTAACCGAGTTAAATATATAAATATTGCATAATGGGATCAATATCATTTGAGTTTTATCTGTTCAGTGGCGTGCATAATGTCATATACGTTCACTCGTATCGTTTATCCACCGATAAATTTGGATGAACATGAAGATTATGATATAGGTCTTATTAATCTTGAAACTTATAACTCAATGCCTAATATCGACTCGACCAATAATAAATTTTACTACACTCTAGCGGATAATAATAATAATAGCAATATTACAAAAATAATAGAGATTCCCGAAGGATCGTATGAAGTGAAAAATATTAATCGATATTTACAACAAGCTATAGGTGATAGTAGGAAATTTGAAATTTTAAAAATACTCAATATCAAAAATAAAACCAAAAGTAGACTTGGAGAAGTGGAACTTTCAGCAGCATCCCTTATTCTGAAGGCAAACAACAATACATTGAAGAGTGAAATAAAAGCGACATTCGATATTGATTTCGAACCGAAAGATTCTCTAGCACAACTTTTAGGTTTCAAACATCGCAAGTTGATAAAGAATGAAAGACATATTTCCGATTAATCCGTGAGCATAAACAGGGTGAATTCTATCGGAATAGAGTGCAATATAGTTTCGGGATCTTATCGAAATGAGAAGTCTGTTCATATGCTACACGAATTCTTCCCCAATGCCCCACCAGGTTACAAAATTATCGAAAACCCCCGAAACGTTATTTATCTACCAATAAATACCAAACAAATCGATGAGCTGACAGTTAAATTAGTGGATCAGGATGGTAAATTGCTCAATTTACGTGGTGAAGTCGTCACAGTAAGGTTGCACTTGAAGAAAACTCATAGAAATGGGGATTGATTTTACTAGTAGCAGCAACAATCAAAGAACAAAAAGGAGATGTGCACATGCTTTCACGAATCCTATAAATTATAAGCCTTTCAAGATGTCTAATAGTTCATTGAAGAAAGTTAAACGATTAACACCTTCTAATCAGGATTTTCTTTCTTCACTTGGCTTGAAAGTAATAAATCAAACTAAAAATTAATAAATTTAAAAAATTGTGCGCCAGAGCAGTAATAAATATTCGATTGATATTCAGCAGCATTGTATTGTTTTGTAGAATCAAGTGTGATTGTAGTAGCAACCCTACATAGAGAATGGATATATTAGACATAAACGAAAAAACTGTGTTTTATGATGCCATTACATTCACATTTACCATACGCAGCCAGTTCGCTCGGCAACAACGACGAAGTTCGTATACCGATTCAAAATCAAGATGCATACACCCATCTATGGAATAGCTCATTATACATTGAGGGTAAACTGACTGCGAAAAAAGCCGATAATACAATATCGAAAACGGTGAAATTTGTAAATAATGAAATTATGCTATTATTTGATGAGATCAGATTTGAAATTGGTGGTATGGTGATTTCTAGGGTGAGAAATCCTGGGGTAGCAACCACCATGAAAGCCCTCGCTTCTCTGAGTACAAACGAGAGTACCGCATTAAGTATTGCCGGATGGAATCCTTTCGACGATTTCAATATCACCAATGACAATGTTAATTTCAATGTAGTTATTCCGCTCCCCTTTCTTTTCGGTTTTTGTGAAGATTTCAAAAAACTAATTTTAAATTTACGTCAGGAGCTGGTCCTTATACGATCAAATTCTGATATTAACGCTATTTCGAATAGCACAGATGGTGGTGAAAAGGTTAAAGTAGAATTGACTAAAATCTTTTGGCGTGTACCTCATATCGATGTTGATGACATAGAACGTGTTAGATTACTCAAACAGGTGTCTAGCAATCAGGAGCTTGAAATTGCGTTCAGAGAATGGGAGTTACATTAAAATCCTTTACTTCAACAAACCAGAAGTCAAACATGGGCTATTAAAACCAGTACTCAGATTGAAAAACCACGATTTATAATTTTCGGATTCAAAACTGGACTGAAAAATAAAATAACAGCCAATTATAGTCATTTCAATCATAATAATTTGACGAATCTTAAAGTTTATTTGAACTCTGAAATGTTTCCATACGATAATTTGAATCTCAACTTTAAAAATAATCAATTTGCCGTCCTGTACGAAATGTATGCTAATTTTCAACAATCGTATTACAATCGTGAAAATCAACCCTTGCTCTCTCCTTATAAATTCAGAGATATCGCATGTTTAGCAGTTATCGATTGTTCGCGACAGAATGAGGTACTGAAATCTGGAAGTGTGGATATCAGGCTTACTAGCGCAATTCGTATTGTGCAATAATCAAATATGTTTATCGTAGATATTCAAGGTTTTCAATATGGAAAAAGCGAGTTTATATGTAAGGAAATTGCAGTTTTAAAAAATTGCACATTTTCATACAAAATCGTAAACATTCCCATAGATTATTCGCACCCTGATAATAGAGTGAAAGCTCAAGCAAATTGGCTCACTAAAAATGTACACGGCTTGAAATGGAGCGATGTTGGAACAATTGATCACGCAGAAATAGGACAATTTTCAAAGGAGTTAACAACGGACTATGACGGCTCCATAATGGTAAAGGGTTTGCAAAAAAAGAATTGGATTGAAAAGTATGTATCAGAGAAGAAGAATGAAGTAATTGATGTGGAATCGTTAAACTGTCCTCGTTTAAGTTCTCTACAAAATAACGAATCTTTTCATTGCAATCAGCATTCGTTCAATTCACTACACTGTTCAAAAAAAAACGTATTCCAATTAGGAATGTGGTATTTCAACGATTATTTAAAAAACCCCCCTGTAAATAGCACTTTTCTCCACCAGAAACCAGTTCCCCACCCATAACCATCCAGTCTTCAAAACATATAAAATAGAGCGCTTACGCTACAATATTAGTACACATTGAAAATATGGTTGATAGAATAATCAACGAGTTTATCAGCTCCTCGACTTTCGAGGAGCAACTTGATTTCATCAAAGATGAAATTGCTAATGCATTAGAGAACTTGAAACGTTTGAACACAATAGTGGTCAAAATGATTCAACAACAACAACAACAGCAGAGCCAACAATTTTCCAGCCAAATTCCAATGGATTTGACAACGTCATCAAGGTGTGAAATCAATCAGCCGATCACAATGGATTTTGAGGAGAATTAAGTACCCCACCAATCAATAAGGGAGCCTGAATGCATATGTAAAATATGCACTATATTGAGAGAGTCTCCAAAATCACCAACGGCTGAATCTCAAGAAGGTGAATACCTCCCTACGCATCATTCATGTGAACCAATATGGACCTCTTACGATAGTGATGGTAATGAGATCGACGAAGAAGTATTAGAACATTTTTCCTCTTCTTCAGATGAATAATTAATGTTGTAAATATAAATATTTATATTTTTTTCAATAAATAAAATAGTATAAACAGATTTATAATTTTTTATTTCAAATTTTATAATAATAGAGTTAGATGAATTACATTAGATCGTAACAGAACAAGAGTTTCTTCATAATCATTTAATTTTGTTGAGGGCCAAAGTCCACAGCATGGTCCACAAGTCCATCCTAATTGAGCATTTTCATCTTCTTTTCCAAGTTTTATATTTTTCTCGATCCATTCGAGCAATTTTCTGTGAATATCATTCGATGTGGGAAGAAATGTATAAGGTAAACAATTTATCCTTGAGAGTGCGTATAACTCGTTCAATAATTTAAATAAAGCAGCTTTCTTGATGCTATACGTATTATAGTGATTAATATTATATTTTTTCATTAAATTCTGAAATTTTGTATTGAAAAATTCCTTTCCTTGATCCGACTGTAGGTTCTTAGGCCTCCTACCACTTTTCTCGAGTATATCCGAAAACGCACGAGTGACTTCTTCACCGGTCTTCGTTTTCAATACCCTAGCCCACACAAACTTAGAGAAACAATCAATGACTACAAGAATAAATTTGTTTCCTTTATTTTCGCGAGCATACATGTCCATCTGTCCCAAATCACATTGCCACAAGTCATCTAATCCCTTAATGATTGTACGCCTTCGTACGAAATTTCTTCGTGCAGGTTTATGTAGTTCTTTGACTACTTGACTTTTTTCTCGTGAATGTTGCATCATCTGAGGGGGTGGATGTTTTATTAACATGAATTCAATCAATAGGCTTCTTATATTCTTATTAACTTCAATTTTATCACTCAGCTTCTTTAATTCATTTTCAAGATTTGTAAGTTTATCATCAATAACATTTATCCTACCTCCCATATTCAATTCATGAGTTTCCGAAATTTTCATCAGTTTCTTTTCGAGTTGTTTCATATCAGATTTCACCTCATTCGTCTTAGAATCTACGTACTCTTTGGTAGCTCCATCCGTGTCACTTGTTGGTATTTTAACGTTACAGAGTTTATGCGCACCAAAGTCAAAGTCACCTTGCGCATTCGTGGGGAATCCTTCGATTCTCATACGTTTCACGTGAGACGTACGAGACGAACGACCAAACTTATCAATCGACATGACTAGATTGAATAGTTTTTCACTCTACTTTAGTATATAACATTAGCTTCACGAAGCTCCTCGATAATCGACTCGATTTCATTGTCATTAGAGGAATTTCCAGCAAGCTTAGAAGCGTATAATAAACGGAGTCGATCTACGATCTCATTCACATCATCCCAGTAGACATACTCCATAGGTTTGTCGTTATACGTTATCAATCCTTTTCCACTCGACTGCGAAGGAAACAATCGCTTGATAATATATCTATATTTATCACTCTTACTACTTCTGACCTGTCTTGTGGAGTCAAATCCCCTTTTATGTACATTTGTTATTTCCAAAATTCTCCTATAATTTTCTGTATCTTCATCGGTATATTCTTGAGGATCTTTCATGAAAATCAGCTCATAAAGACCGGGGGTACCGACAAATTCCCGACATTCAATAATAATGTTACCGCTTTTTTTATCGAAATCAATTACACGGTTACCCAGGGTCCACTTCGATATCTCGGGGTCGTATTTTGGTCCGAAAGTAGGATCAATGTGTGTAGACTAATTCCAAGCCTGATTGATATATTTACGTACTGGTTCTGGATATTGTGAAAAGTATTCATTCAACTGCTCGGAATAATAGTAGTTGTGACTTTTCGGGATTTTCTCCTACTAATATAGATTTATCTTCGTCGTCGTCAGCATCGGAAGATTTTTCAATTTTAGATTCAGCTACTATATCTGTAGGTAGAAATCTAGGAGTAGAAACTATCTTCGAACGTTTCAGTTTAAACGGTGAACTACCTTCATCACCTTCGCTACGTTTATTGATTGTTATTGGAGGAGGAGGAGGATGATATTTCAACGGAGCCGATTGGAACGGAGCCGATTGGAACGGAGCCGATTGGAACGGAGCCGATTGGAACGGAGCCGATTGGAACGGAGCCGATTGGAACGGAGCCGATTGGAACGGAGTCGTTCGGGGACCCAATCGTTGGGATTCTACGGGAGTCGATTGGAACGGAGTCGTTGGGGAAAACACTGGTTCGGATCCACTCGATAACGGTGTCGATGGAAATCGTAATCGTTGTAACGCATACTTGTTGAACAACGAGGTAGTTTTCAACCCAGTCGTTGGGGGTTGAATAGTTGCACGTTGGAGTATTGAAGCCACTTGCTTATCCTCTATTCGTTCAAGACGTTCAGTTATTGGAGAAAATATTCGTTGAATCGTTTTATCCTGCTCAGATCGTCCCATCTTGAAGGAAGCATATTTTTTCCTTACATCTCTAACAAGCTGTTGAATCTTAAGTTTACGTTGGTGCTCCTTAGACAAGTTCTTGGGAGTCATGATGCTGAAAGTCAACTGAACACTAATCTATTATGATTTTACTTTTATAAATTTATCAAAGCCCATTCGATAACGTCCTTTGTTCAAGTTGAAATCCTTCACTATAACTATAAACCCATATTTATCTGCGTTCCAACACAGAGAGCATAATTCCTTGAATTCATCATACGTCATATCTGGGCTAACATGTTCATCATAAACGTGACGTAGGTTAATATCATCCTGTTTGAAAAGGACTATTATGTTTCCGTTGTCACGTGTTAGATGTTTCTTCATAGAAACGTAGGTTTGGCATAGAAATGCTACGTCAATGAACTTATGTCGACCCATAGAATAATAATCCTTAATTTTATTCTGCTTGTCACCCATTATATCATCGAAAATGAAGATTGAATTTTCACGTGCTTCACAAGGGTCAATGATCTCATCACTTTCCTTGTATGGATAATATCCAATATCGGGTATACTCTTGAGAACTTGCTCCAATAAGCGATACTTGGGCTGATAGAGACTTTTCGAGAAAATATAAACGTTTTCAAATCTAAGTCCGTTCGGATTGAAAAGTAATGAAAGTAGAGCATTGGATTTTCCTGACCCACTAGGACCAACTATAAGAAATCTACAACTGTTTGGGAATAAATCACCATGTCTTCTAGCAATCTGATCCTCGAAAATATCTAAATTATCAATCGGTAGCTTAGTTGTTTGTTGTATGACAGACATCTTGATACTAGTGTAAATAAAAAACAATCCCTATATAAATATATATAATTATTTCAAAAACAATTCACTTTTGTGTTTCCTTAACCTTCCGTTAGTCGCGCCTGGTCTGTGAGACCGACCATACAAATTATTCAGTGGTATTCTGAAAATCAAGATGAGGGCCACCTCCCACTCCGTGTATCTTCTCAAGGGGTGGCGACGGAATGGCAGTGCTAATGTGAGTGTTACAAAAAGGAGTTTTGCCGAAAATATTTCGTCCTACGGTGTGAGGAACCGACGCGACTAATCATGTTTTATTTTTAATTATCATGTTATTTTGATTGTGATGTAATAAACGTAAATAAATGTCACATTATTGTTTTTAAGCCATGTGGTCTTACGAAAGAGAGCAGGCTAGACTGTAAGAAATGTTAGAAATTTTGAACAACGAAGAGGACCAAGGGATAGTGTACGACGAACATTCAGATATAGATCAGTCTGATGACGATGAGGTGGATCATGGAGAAGAGCAAATATATTTCTGATGATGAGGAAAAGGCAGAAGACAGTCATGATTATTGACTACAATAAAACTGAAGGAGGTATAGATACTGTAGATAAACTATCTGCAAGCTACAACTGTGCCAGAAACACGCGCAGATGGCCCATGGTATTTTCTACAATTTCTTGAACATAGCTGGCATCAATGCACAAGTGATCTATGCTTCAAATAAACCTGGTGAAAAAAACTTGAAAAGGTTTTTTCTGAAAGAATTGGCCAATGATTTAGTCGAACCCCATTTGCAAGTGCGTGCTGTTATGAGCAATATTCCTCGAAGCCTAAGGTTGAGACTACAAGAACTTTCTGGGTCGAATATCGAACCTGGTGTTTCAGAGAATGTCTCAGTAAGAAGATGTGCCTACTGTTCTCCGAAAAAAAATCGCAAAACCCGATTTCAATGTCATAAGTGCAATAAATACATGTGTTTAGAGCATATTATTGGCGTTTGTCAAGAGTGCCGAGAAAATGCCCTTTCAGATGTTTGATTATATTTTTTTAGCGTTTTTTTTTTGTAATAGATTCATGTTTTCATTTTTCACCCTCTATGTATTCCTTCCACTTTTTGTTTTTTGTATACAAATGAATAAAAAGCAGTATTGAATGAAAAATACATTTTTCAAGATCCTGTGGTAAATTTGGAGAATTAAGCAAAATATACTTCAATTTTTTTTTCCTGTTAATTTATTATGTTGTTGAAACGTCCCCATATATATTTTTTGAAAAGTACAATCCGAAATTTATTTTGGGGGAATTATCTTGTTCTTGTCTGTGAGACCGACGCGACTACCCACGTTCAAACGTTCGGCGCGACTATCGGAAGGTTAAATATTGATAAATAATACATTCACATCTACAAGATCCGAAGGATTGACATTTTGAGCAAGCTATTCCATCAACATAGTCTTCATCTAAGCCTCTCCCAATACATTTCAATGGACAACAATATATTTTTCCATCAATTTTATTCCAACGTCGTTCATCTTCTAGAATGTTGCATTCAGTTTGTAGAGGTTTATCTAAGCAATATATGATTAAACCACACCCCGTACACTTTACATGATTATCGTAAAATATATATTTTTCAGGTAGAGAAGTTATTTTTACATTATAGAAACATCTGATTAAAACAAGAACGAACATAGATATAAGCAGATATGTTGATATGAATATATATTTCACTATTATTTCATAGAGTGACTCTTCAGACATCTTTACTCTGTTAATGCTCTACGTATACTGAATATTATTTGATGGAAGTGGTTATAAATAAATAAAACAATAATTCTTCACACATTTTTTATTGGGACACATCTTCTAGGTTTACATTTCAGTTTACTGAATCTATTTTTATTATGAAAAACATCGAACCAGGGATCCAAGGACATTCGTTTGAGTGAATCAAACATCTTCTTCTTAGCCTCATAAGCATCAATTTTCTTCTTCAGTATTTTTATATTTTCTAAATGTAGATCTATAGCAGACATGTCTGTAGGGTGTTCTATTTCGGTATGAAGTTCCAAATCCATTCAAACAAATCTTTGGAATTTGTCATACTGCACATGCGCTCCCCACTACCATGCTGCATGCATAGAGGTCGTTTCAATTGAAACTTTGGTGGGGTCCAACCATAATTTTCTACATTTATTATTAGAAGCGTCAGATCAATACAATTTAATTTATTCAATAGAAAATCGTATTTTTGTTTTTCCTTCACATATACGATATCTACATTGGTTAGTAGCTCTTTGAGAATAGCATCTATTTCTTCGTACAATATATTCCCCTCTGAATACCTCAGACCATGATGATATCGTTCCAAGTATCTGATTTGTTTCTTATCTTCTAGGGTAAGTGTGGAATATCCTCTTGGAGGTTTGAATATGAAATGAGCGACTTGATTTCCATTATTTATAGCTAGCTCTTTCAGACAAAATTCTTCAGCAATGACGAATCCTTGGATATCTACCGATACAACCTTCATCTTCAGAGTATTTTCTTCAACTGATTAGAAAGGTGCCACCTTCTTTACAGTTTCACTTAGGGGGAGATACTCGATGACGCAATCATGTATTATTATAGAGTATGCTCTTGTAGATGCTGGAAATCCATTTCTAGCGTGAATTTCCAATTTAACATCTACGGTAGAAGATTTGAAGCTTTCATCACGTCTAGAGCAGTCGATGACAAATATAGCCCGTGACTTGAATTGCGCATAATCGAGTAGAGCGGCCTTTTCTCGTTCATATAACTTGATGAAAATTCCGAATAGTTATGATGAGCTTCGGCGAAATCATTCCTTCCTAAATCTAAATTCAGGTTTTCTTGGGGTATATATTCACCGTTCAAAAGTAGTCTCACATCTGATACGTCAATGTTATCTAGATAATTTGGATCTTTAGTATCATTGTCTTTTCTGTTTCTATGGAAGCAACAAATTATATATCGAGGACATTCGATAATTGATCCAGTTTTCACGTTCCATACTTCCTTAGTGGAACCTTGTGTAAGAACTGGTAGTTCATGCAACTCCCAACGTCTGAACGGGATTAAAACGTGTCTATCCGTTTTGATTGATTGAAGAAGTTCTAATTTGAGAGGATCTGATGGATAAATATGTTTAATTCTTAATTCCATACTCTGAATAGTAATTTCTCCTTTGGTAGCTCCAACAGCTTCTCCCTCTGCAGGACTGACCAGGATTGAATTCTTGTCATTGCGAGCTCGAACGAAACGAATCAGCTGTTTTCCACAAATAGCCATTCGATAATCGTTGAATATATTCAAGAGATGACTCAGCGGTATTCGTAAATAAAAGCTTCCATCTTCATTTTTAATAGCGCCGTTTGGATAATTCCATCCTGCAATAGCCAGTTCGCGAATTTCTGCTCTCTCATAACATAAAAATCCTTGTACAGTACTAACAAGTCCTGGATCTTTAACGGTATCTATCTCGCTTCCACACAGTTCGTAAGATATGGAATCGAAAAGGAAAGCACCTGCGTTATTCATCAATGAAACATCTCCTTCACCCGCAGTTTTAGTCAATTTTCCTCTGATAATGACAGCTGCATCGTTCATGAGAAGCCAAACATCCGGTCTATTGATACCAATCTCGATGGTGTCGTTATTGTCAAAGGATTTAATAAAAGGTAAATATGTCCGACTTTCAACTTTGACTATTGAATCGTCGTTGACAAGGGGGCGGTAGAGATCGAAAGTCTGGCCTGATAACATGACCTATAGATTGTAAAAATATTTTATTTTCTAACGTCAAGTGTGACCTGGATGACTGTTGAATGACTAATGGTTTCGGTACTCTTACTCTTGTATCTTTATACTTGGAGGAAAAAATCAAGACCATTTTTAAGCTCCAATCTAACTATAATTTCTTCACCTCTAAAAATGACCAGTTCAAAATCCTGATCTCGAATATTCAAAGTTATATTATATATCTTTTTCTTCAGTACAGGAAGGTATATTAAATTTCTAGGTGTTTCGTCTATCGAGTAACCTGGGTCTGAGTTCACCGAAAATTCGTATATCGTATGTGAAGGTCTATCGTTGTAAAATGCTCCCTCGCTGATATTACTATCCATATGTATAGTTCTAACTTTAACTATTTTCACAGGTAAATCTGACTCATGAACCTTTCCAGCTTCTAAATTCTTCTTGGAGAATCCCAATAGACTTCCTAGGGAATTTTTCTTCGTAAAATCGATAGAGTATGACTTGTGAAATATCTCGCTTCTTAACGTATTATTATTGGGTCTCAGGAAAAATATTTCTTTGGAAGTATCCTTCTTTTGTTCTTCTTCAGATAGTAAATGTTTCTTCAAATAATCTTCGATATCGGTTATCTCATATGTACTAGTAGGTATAGTTAGGCTTGCTTGCTCCTTGTCAAAATAGTAAAACTTTGTATTATCGTCTATATTAGGTATTGTATTATATGAATAGAATCCGATCAATGCAAGCCCTTACTGACAATTCTCTTCCAATTCGATTGGAGGAACGAAATCAATGGATAATGTTGAAGTGCGACTCTTCAGTGTGAATATCACAGACATGACTGATGAAAATAAAGCTAATAGTTGATATTTATAACATTTTATTCTGTAAAAATTCTAAACACAATTTTCCACAATTTTCCGTATTATAGGTCTGATATTGATCTCTATTATATAGTATTTTAACGTTCAAGTATTTCACCAACTCTTTCGGAGGCTTCAAATTTCCAAAACTATCAAAGTATTCTGCAACATTTTCGTTTTTCGTGTAAGCTGTCCAATGACTACCAGGTCCCAGTGAAGAATCCAAGTTGATCACCCCATATTCCTTTTTCAACGATTTTTTAGGTAAATTATCTCGCATAAATACGCCCCTGAAGTGAGGTATATTTTTAGCATAATTTTCAATCTCATAATCGTATAGAGCTCTATTGGGCAGCTAAGTTAATAGTTTTCTTGTTTTTTCAAGTAAAGTCCATATCCTCGTTTCGATTTTCTCACGTAGAGCCCTTTACCTATGGATTCCATAGCCTTGTTATGACGATGTGCCTCTTCCAACTTTTTAGTAGCATTCTTAGCGTCAACTACAGTTTTGACAACAGCGCTACCTCCATTCAACAACATTCCTAGAGCAGATAGCCCCGCGAATATCGGAACTAACGGTAGAAGACCCCCTGATTTTGATTCGAATGGAATAATGCCGGGTACTCGAATGTTTCTACGACCGCCTGCTTTCTTGATTGCGAGCCTTGCTGCTTTAAGTGCCTTAATGGAAGATCTTTTTCAGATTTCCTTCAGTACCTTCTTTTTTCAACATTTTGGCAACAGGGTCAACGACAGTCATTTTGAACGACTTTTTAAGTCCCATTCCGAGTTTACGTTTAGCTTTCATAATTCCAGTAACCATGAGAGCGTGAGATTTTTCCTTGAATTTAGCATCCCTTGACTTAACTCGTTCCCAAGCTCTATCTTCGAGAATTTATCGGCTTTATGTCTAACAGCTAGCTCTTTGCTTTTCGAGTATGCGATATCGTGTTCTTCACAAGCTTCGTCGAGTTTATTAATCCCTGGATCACCTCTACGAAGACGTTCTTCTAACTTGGTACCAGGTCCGCAATACGAATAACCTGGTAAATGTAACTCAATGGGTAATTTATTTATTAGTGTGTTGACAAGTCCATCTCCTACGAAAGTTAACATGATAATGAATTGACGTCATATAATTCTAAGCATATATATATATATATATATAATATAATATATATATATATTATATATATATATATATATATATATATATATATAATATATATATATATATATATATATATATATATATATATACAGTGCTTTCATGATGAAAGGAACAAATTCATTAAAAAATTAGGTTTCTATTTCATGTTAAAATCCTCGGACAGGTCGATTAGTATTTTTATTTGGGCATTTTTCGCAATAAAAATTTTGTATACAGGGTGTCTCATTCAAGAGCTATGGCTTTGTCATTAGTTTTTAAAGGTAATACCCTGTATATTATTTCACTTTACAATTCTACGATAAATTCTTATCACTTTTTGTGAACATACCATATGCCTCAACTTGATGGATTCCCAGATTATAACGGAGATAGTGGAGCACCTGGAGATTTAAAATGTGGATAAAAAGTACAAAAAAAAATTTAGGTAAATATTGTCATTAAATCTGAAGAATGAAATTACACATGTACCATCTGAATTCATTCACTGGTGCTGTATAGTCCGCAGTTTTCACGTTTTTAACGCTCCAGGCACTACACTACTTCATTGTTTAAAAAAATGCAATTACTTGAGAGAGAACGTATTGAAGTACTTATGATGATTGGTTTTGGAGATAGGGTGCGTTCACAAGAAGAAGTCTGCAATCTATTCAATGAAAATCATCCTTGATCGTCCGCCAATTACTAGATCGACAGTCAGCAAAATTGAATCAAAATTCAGGAGATACGGCCACGTTAGAGATTTACCTAAAAGAAGACCACCGAGAGTATCTGAAGAAACAGTGCTGAAACGTTCTACTAGAAACCCAAGATAACCCTCATACATCCATTACTACAATTTCCAATAATTTCAATTTATCAGTAGGGTCCGTGCATAAAATACTTAAGGTAAATAAGTATCATCCCTATAAATTAAGCTGGTACATGAATTATTAGAAGACGATTTTGACCGCAGAGTACAGTTTTGTGAGCAGATTCTTGAAATTCATAATCAAACATCTAAATTTCATTACAAACATAATTTTTTCTGATGAAGCCACCTTTACTTTAAATGGCCACGTCAACAGACAAAACTGTAGGTATTGGGCGACCGAGAATCCTCATTGGATGCAAGAATGCCACACACAGCGGCCTCAAAAAATTAATACATGGGCAGCGATTGTTCGAAATCGTATAGTTGGTCCCTATTTTTTTTGAAGGAACACTAAAACGGAGAGGACTACTTGAACTTTCTCCAGTTCGAACTCATTCCGGCTTTAGCTGTTTTGTTTCTAACCCACAAGATCCTGACATACCTAATAACGAGATATGGTTTTCAACAAGATGGGGCACCTCCTCACTATTCAATCGCTGTTCGACAATTTCTTGATGCAACTTTTCCCAACAGATGGATAGGACGGAGAGGTCCGATTGAGTGGCCGCCAAGATCACCGGACATAACCCCATTGGATTTTTTATTATGGGGTTATTTGAAGTCTAAAGTTTATTTGAATAGACCAAATAATATTGATGATCTAAAAGAGAGAATCAGGCAGGAAATAAGACTTATCAGTCCAGAAGTAATTGAAAATGTGCAACGGGAAACATTGAATCGACTTCAAAAATGTCTCGAAGTAAACGGACAACAGATTGAACATATGTAAAAATTAAATTAGTAATTACATTTGTGTGTTTTCATATCGTACCTCTCATTGCCCACTATCTCCGTTTCTGGCAATCCATCGAGTTGAGGCACTTTACAATTCTACGATAAATTCTTATCACTTTTTGTGAACATACCATATGTTCACAAAAAGTGATAAGAATTTATCGTAGAATTGTAAAGTGAAATAATATACAGGGTATTACCTTTAAAAAAACTAATGACAAAGCCATAGCTCTTGAATGAGACACCCTGTATACAAAATTTTTATTGCGAAAAATGCCCAAATAAAAATACTAATCGACCTGTCCGAGGATTTTAACATGAAATAGAAACCTAATTTTTTAATGAATTTGTTCCTTTCATCATGAAAGCACTGTATATATATATAAACATACATTTGAAATTTGTGTACACATCCTGTATATTATATAAATTATTTTATTCAAAAATATGTAATAACTATTTAACGAGTTGAATACGAATACTTTGTGAATATTGTATATCAGCGAATTCCTCCGTTCAACGGCGTTCGACCTAGAGGGACATCGATATATGGCTCTAGGTCAAACTAAGGAATTCGCTGATGTGATGTTTCTGCCGACTTCAATTCTACGTTCGTCTGTCAGCTGATATTGACTCATTCCGTTTTCGTTCGAACGCGATTATATTTTACATATCAAAATGGAAATGAATTTTCAAGAAAATAACTATTTTGTATGTATGTAATCTGATATCCAAATCTACGAAGACGGTCTCCTATATACCACGAATTTATCTTCCCCTACGGTCCTATATATCATATAATCTATTGAACACACATGAAGACTCCTGGGGCCCCCATGAAGAATCCTGGGGACTCCGGTGCCCCCATGAAGACACCCGAGGGCCCCATTCCTATATATATATATATCATATAATATCTCCTGAACTCACATGAAGGTTCCTGGGGGGCCACATGAAGACTCCTGGGGCCTACATGAAGACTCCTGGGGCCCACATGAAGACTCCGCGGGGCTCGGTGCCCCCATGAACAATTCCTCATGAAAAATTTCGGTTCTCTGGGTCCCTATTAATAGCAACATAAAAAATAAACTAACGATCTTACAGATCACTGTATAATCGTCATTCAGAACCTGGTCAACAGATGGTGGATCGTGTATGACAGATCACTGTATTCTTATCATTCAGAATCTCACCAACAGAGAGAGGGGAGGGCGTTGGAATTGTATTCAAAATTTAAATGTTTAACGTATTACAGTTCTATGCTCTGAGATATCTATGATTCAAGATGATATTTGACAGTTACGAATAACAGATCGGATGACGTATGACAGATCTGAGATACTATGATTCAAGATTAACGTTACGGAATCCTCTGCGCAAGTTAGTTATATCACTCGCTTAATCCTAATTATAACTATGGATTGATGGACGACCGGTCTGAGTACTAGACTCTGGTGTAATAATTCTGCGGTTCGAATCCCAGACACCGACACAGCTTTTTTCATTTATTAATATTTCAGCTAGGGCTAGGATCGATGAGGAGTGAGAGGACCCCCATGAGAGAGAGAGAGATAGTCAGGGGCCCCAAGTCAGGCCTCCCAGGCCAGGATCGAGGAGAAGGAGCCCCATCTTAGATTACAGAGGGCCCCCCAGGCCCCATTACGTCATAGGATCCGTCTTGAATATCGATTTGATGTAGACGGAAAGGTACCCCCACCTCGATGGCCGCCATCTTGAGTTAGAATCCCTGTAGTAGTAACTACTGCCGTGAAATCACGCTTGTTCTCCAGAGCATTTCTTATCTCTTCGGTTGTTATTTCTGTCAGTTCTTCAATCTGCTGCAGGTCTTGTTCGCACAACTCTTGGAATTTGTAAAGTGCCGGCGTATCCCTAGTTTCTGCTGGCCTCTCGAAGTTTTTCCAGAACTGTTCCACTTATTCAGGAGATGGTGGATGCCTTGCCTCTAATTTTGAAGGTTCTGTGTTGAAGGTGTTGTTATCTTCTATCAACTTTTGCCTTTTGATAATCTTCTTCCTTGCCGCCGCAAGTGATCTTATTTTATCGACAGACTTCTGCTTCAACATATGCATAGTGGGTAAATCTATCTTATGATTCAACGTACGAAGCTCCTCTATCATGCCTTCTATTTTCTTGCTCGGCTTCAATTGGCCTTTCAGGACATCGATGATACATTGATACCAAGATGCCTGCTGTATCACGATCTTTATCTTCTCGTCTAGCCGTTGCAATCTTAATCTATCCTTGTCCTCCTTTGTTCTTTTTCTTTCCGGCGGACACAGTAGAGAAGCAGCAGCTCTCAC
Organism: Cynegetis impunctata; assembly: GCA_030704885.1. Classification (NCBI taxonomy): domain Eukaryota; kingdom Metazoa; phylum Arthropoda; class Insecta; order Coleoptera; family Coccinellidae; genus Cynegetis; species Cynegetis impunctata. The sequence continues at coordinate 113,894 of JARQZK010003034.1, read as the reverse complement.
TCCAGCAACCACCTCTTCCAGAAAACAGTCCTCGTCTAGGTGCTCGGCGATGATATTATTCATAGCGGCTAGGTCTTCAGCCTTGAGTCGTGTGTTTAGTCGTGCGGTCCTCATGTTTGTGTTTCTCACTGCAGCCTCAAATGTCTCTTCTGTTGTCGACTTGTTCTAGAACATCTCTCACTTGTTCTGTTCTTTGCCTGTTGGAGTGTAAAGCATTTTCGGTTCTGGCTGGAGCAACTCTCACCTGCTCCATATCCAGTGCTATGTATTGTTCATCTCGCATTACAGGCGTTGGAGGCTGGTCATTCTCTCACCTGCCTCTCGTCCAGGGCTGAATCCTGCTCTTCTCCTCCTCGGTTCGTCAGAAGTTTCTGTTGGTTTGGAGCATCTCTCACCTGCTCTTCAGCTTGTTCTTGTGTGTTTTCTGGCACTTGAAACTGCTGTAAGATTCCCTTCCTCTTGAGATGACTAACCTGGTCTCGTAAGTTCTGCTGCTTCATGAAATTGATATCTGGGTGATTTTCGCACCACAGACCATGCAGCCTATTCATATATCTCCGTTTTTCTGGTCTTGATCTTCTATATAACACAGACAGTTGTTCATGTTGCTCGGGTGTCCACTTGTGACGTCCTCTTTGTGCGGCCTTGTTTCTGTTGCCGAGTCCGACTACGGGTTGCTCTTGCGAGCGTCGATTCCCTATGCGACCGACAACTTGTTGTATCTCCTCCTGGATGTCCTGGTAGGAAGCTGTGGCTTCTTTTATGGCAGGCGAAATTCTCAGAAAAATCACACATTTGATATTTTATTCGGTAGACACCTTGAAATAATAAATTATTCATTTATGAATCATGAGAAACATTTATGTAGGGGTCAAATTATTCATAAAAGAATACGTAATATCTATCTGTTCAACTTTCGAAATTTTCATCCTGTACATTTGATAAATAAATTATTCATTTATGAATCAAGAATAACAATATTGTCGGGTAGGTACGTAGGATAAATACACCAGGAAATTGGGGTGATTGTTGTTATAATTATGCGAGAAACATTTTTTTAATAGAATAATCATAAATCCTCTAAATAGATTTATATTCATACGTCTTTTGAATATTAAAGTAATTCAATGTTATAATAATTTCAATACCTATTTATCTTAGAAAACGTGAAATAAGAAGTACTCTGATAACCCAGAGTTTGATGATATTATATTGTTTTCTCTCTATCCCGAGTATATTTAATTCGAATGAAAATGTTCAGAATTCATGTAAAATATTTATTTTCATAGGATATTTCAAAGAAGACTGGAAGTTAAAATTTTTGTACAACAAGAAACTGTTTATTTTTTCTTGAATTTCATATAAGTCAAAAGATATTCTCTGTAAAGACTTCATCGTTATATTTATGAGTTTTGAGTCGTATTGTTTCTATTAATCTACCCTAGTTGTGACTCTGAAAAATCTATAGGTATTTCATAGGATTTATCACTGTGTTATTTTTTCTGAGAATTTTTGTATAACAACGATATATTTATGAGTTTTCAATAGTTTTTTTCTATTAGATGATACCCAATTTAGTTGGGTCTCTGAAAAAATCTATACTCGATATTTCTCTTATATGACTCATATTAATTTTCAAATAATAATTTAGCATGTTGTATTTTTTGACAGTTAGAGTTCTTGTATAACAAATACAAGTGACTGTTTATTTTATTTAAAATTTCATATAAGTCAAATGATATACAAAACCTCCTGGAACATAGAGTTAGGAGCATAGATCCGCCACCTTGGATTTTTGGGATTTAAGATTTAGATCTGTCACCACCACCAATCCTGGCACAAACATTACGTTATACCTATCTATCTGACATTAGAATTTTGGAAAATATTCTGGATGCACACCTTGTACATTGAATAAATAAATTATTCATTTATAAATCGAAAACTTATTTTTCCATGAAAAAAAGCATTTTTAGTAATCTGGTAGTCACACAAAAAATTATGAAACATTCTACCCTCATCGAAATAAAGAACTCTGTTACAACTGTGATCAATAATGTTTAGAAAATCTCTATTATTTCTCCTGTATAACAATATACAAGAGACTTTCTATGTTTTCTGAAATTTCATATGGGTTAAACGATATCCTCTGTAAAGACTTTTTTTTATTTTTGAGTTTTTGTATTTTCATATAAATTGTTACCCACCCTAGTTAGTACGGTCTCTCAAATACTCGACATTTCATTCATATAAATATTTTCATAGGATTTTTCAATGAAGACTTACAGTTAGAATTTTTGAATAAGAAGAGCCTTTTATTTTTTTTTCTGAAATATCATGTGTATATATATATATATATATATATATATATATATATATATATATATATATATATATATATATATATATATATATATATATATGTATATATATATTCGATAAATGTTACATAATATTCAACTAGATTTTAACGAGAATAAAGGTTGAAGCTGGATTAGATTTTCCTGTTTCCAAGGTTCCCTTCGATACCAGTGAATATTCTCCTGATGTTATTTCTTCTATATGAGAGTTGTATTCCTCAGCCACCCTCTTAGGTAAAAATACTACGTGTTCTACTATGTCGAGTAACACAGATTCCCCGAACGTAGACGTTGTTATTTTCCTGATATGTATTCTATACGGATGATCAATAACCAATTCCGTTAACTTCAGTTAGGTTTCCTCTCGAGAAAAGATATCTTGTTCAATTTCCCTGATACATCCATATCTAAAACAACATATGAAAATAAAATATAATGTTCAGGGGTATAATTCAAAAAACTTACTTGATTTAATATTTTCTAGAAAAACTCTATATGTCAATCCGGTCCTGATCTGTGTTGAAATGATGTGATATATTCTAAAGCAAAATATAAAATAGAAAAAAAAATGTTCTCATAGGAATCAAATTACGTGATTATATGTTATTTTCGGTCCTGATACAATAGATTTGCTATTGCAGTCTGATCGGTGGTAGTTATTTTTTCACTTGAAACAGAAATCGTACTTTTAAATAGATCTTCTATTGATGATTAACTTGTATATAAGATATTTTCACTTGAATAATAGATTTTTTATTGATGGGTGAATATTGTATAAACTTGAATATACTTAATTTCCACTCGGTAAGAAATCGTATTTTCAAATAGAACTTCTGTTGACCACTAGACGATGTCGAATGAATGTAAATCAGGATACCGTATAGTGAAATATATTTATTTAAAAAATATAGTTGGGGTCAGCAATTTTGTTATCTCGATGTTGTTTCTATGGTGAAAATTGTTTAGCGAAATAGACATTGTTCGATTTATGATAACAATATTCCTGATTATGCAAAAAATTAATTGGGTTTTTAAAAGTTTGTTTGGAAACTTATTTTTCCATGAAACGAAAAAGAGAACTCTGTTATGACCATGATCAAAGAAGGGAAGAAGAACCCAGTTATTCTTTCTGTATAAAGAATACAAGAGACTGTTCATTTTTCCTTAAATTTCATTTAAGTCAAACGATATCCTCTGTTAAGACTTTATCGTTATATTTATGAGTTTTTGTATTTTTCTATAAATTGTTACCCACTCTAGTTAGTAGGGTCTCTGAAATAGTCGATTCTTCCTTAATATAAATATTTTCATGAGATTTTTCTAAGAAGACTGTCAGTTAGAATTTTTGTATAAAAATAGACTGTTTCTTTTTTCCAAAATTTCAAATAAGTCAAATGGTTTGATATTTCACCTACAAGCTATTCCGTTCAAAAATCGTGAAAATCAATGTTGACATGAATAAATTATTCATTGAAAAATACGTAATAACTGTTTATCACACATTTGAAATATGTGGACACACCCTGTACATTATTGAAATGACGTCCTCGAATTCTCAACATGTAATGAAATTTGAAATTTGTGCACACACCCTGTGTATTATATAAATTATTTCATTCAAAAATCGTGAAAATCAATATTGACATGAATAAATTATTCATTGAAAAATAAGTAATAACTGTTTATCACACATTTGAAATATGTGGACACACCCTGTGTATTATATAAATTATTTCATTCAAAAATCGTGAAAATCAATATTGACATGAATAAATTATTCATTGAAAAATACGTGATAACTGTTTATCACACATTTGAAATATGTGGACACAGCCTGTAGGTACATTATTAAAATGACGTCATTTAATTCTCATCATATAATGAAATTTGAAATTTGTGGACACACCCTGTACATTATATAAATTATTTCATTTAAAAATCGTGAAAAGTAATGTTGACATGAATAAATATTCATTGAAAAATACGTAATAACTGTTTATCACACATGAGTAATGCTACATTTGAAATTTGTGGACATACCCTGTACATTATATAAATTATTCAATGAAAAATACTCAATAACTATACATCTATCGCACATTTGAAATTTCATTCGTTGGACATCCCTGCCCTGTAACTAAATGGAATTCAGAAAGCATGAATGATTTAATTATATCCTTATTCCGTTCGACAACACGAGTGTCTCTTATCTCTCCGATGATCTCGAGTTAGATTATATCATTCTGTTCGTTCTAGTCCTATTTAATTCGAAATGATAATGAATTTTTAACACTAAGACGTGTAATAGTTTCTTATTTGAAAATAACTATTTTTTAAATAACTATGTATGTAATGTGATATCCAAATCTACGAAGACCGACTCCACAAGTCTCCGAAGGAACTCCTTTATACCGAAGAATTTTAGTTCCCGGGGGCCCTATTCCTATATATCATATCATTTCAATCTCCTGAACACACATGAAGACTCCTGGGGAGGGGGTGACACATGAAGATTCCTTGAGCCTCAGTGCCCCCATGAAGAATCACTGAGGGTCTCATAAAAAAATTCAGTCCTCTGGGCCCCCATAGGCATCTGAAAATAAGAATGCAGCGCCAATGTGGCCAGCCGTAGAACTATAAATATTGACATTGGAATATTTATGTTGTATTTGTTGTGTGTTTATTTGTGTTTTTGAAATATAATTTCACCATAAATATAAAGACTTTTCAGTCTTCTTTAGTGAACAAGTGTGTTACTGTGTATGTATTCTCATTGCTATTGAGGCGGTAGGTTATTATCATCATTTGTTTTGTAGCCAATTTGAGAGAAATCTTAGGTTAGATCATGAGATGAATATCTTAATTCTCTGATTGACTCGTTCAATATGTACTCTAGCAGCTGCTATTTTGGCATTCAACAATGCTTCTTCTGTAGTCAACTGTTTTTTGTCTTTCAAGAATGGTGGCCTGATCAACTTCATTTTAAACTGTTGACAAATATCATCTATCAAGAAACCTTTGTCCACCATAATAGCATCCTGTGAGCTTTCTAACTTTAAAATTAAGCCATTTTGTTGGAAAATCGTTTTATCAGATGCTCTTCCCCCATATGGTTCACTAATATAAGTAATTAAACCTCCAGGAGAAAAACCTGTCATGAATTTCACTGTGTTATTACATTTATACTGAGAGTAAAACCTCATCCTGCAGCAAAGGCACTTTGGTTTCTGTAACAAACTTTCAAAACATTTTGAGATGTTTTTCTGTATTTCAGAATATTCTGGGAATCTTATGACACAACTAAGAACTCTACTCATAATGGGTAGCATTTCATAAATATATTTTTGGCATAATTCTTATGAAATGCCAAATAAAAGAGATAATGTCACTTATGTAAGGTCACATTTCAATTTTGTCAATACTAAAACAATACGCTGTTTGATTGTTAATCTATGTGACCGTTGATCACTGTAAACAGATTGTACTGCTTTTACTATTGTATCTAATAGTTTTATATTATTGAGACCAGTGAAACTGTTTAGAGCACTATCTGTAGTTAGATCACACAAAGTAGAGACTTTAGGAGTATTCCTTTTTCTCTTCTACACAAACACGATATTTATCACCAGCTGGAGGAAAGGCATGGAAATTCACATTTGAACATTTCTTTGCCCAGGAAGAACACTGAGGAACTGAACAATAACGATTCGAACGACTCATAGCTTTCAAAATGATTGCAAATGATAAATATTTGTAAAAAATCACACAAAAACAAACACAAAACAAAGGACAACGTAAGAACTATGTCAAGATTTTCAGTTATTCTGATTGTCACCAGGCGGCGTAGCGCTTATTTTGATTCGCCTATAAAAATTCTCATACGTATATTTCAAGTTAGTAGCGCATGCGCCGAAATGACATTTTGGACTTAAAAAAGTTGAAGTGAGCTAGAACTCTTATATAGTTACACTTCTGTCTTTCTTTACGATACTCAATTTTTCTTGTAAATTTGGAAGTTCTAATATGGTCTCACAATCATCCTAAATTTAAATTTTGGATTTTGTATAACCAGTTACTTTCACCATAATCAAATCATTTATGAACATGGCATCAGTCAAAAGTTAAGTAAAGTTAAATTTTGGTGTGGAAAATAGGTATAGTATTTTTACGTACTATATATTTCTTCGACAGTATATAGTACGGAGACCTTAAATATAGTACAATACTATATATTAGGGAGTTTTTGAGACCCTAAATTTACACGTAAATTACGTTTTCGGTTATTCTGAGCATGCGCAGGAGCTTTGAAATTACCGAGACGGTTATTAACCGATAACGTACTACGTTATCAACGGGACCTTAACGTTCGCTTAATAAACGTCCGTTATATTCGCGGTATTGTCAAGTTTAAACGCTCTTGAGTTAAATTGTTGCAAACTAAATAAAAATGAACTATTTAAACTATGATAAGTGACTAATATCATATGTACTATCGTGCTAATTTGTTCAAACCTCTTCCTTTGTATTAAAAATTCGCACAAAATGTTATTTCTTACAATGTGGCAACCACCAATCGAGTCTGCGTAGTCTGCGATCTGATGTTTTGAGATTGACAGTTCTTGTTCCTCCTCAAAGATGTTATGTAAGATTATACCTCTCATTAAATTATGATCCACTCCCCCGCGCCTGATCGCTATATAGTTTATTACATCTTCCATGATAATTTACCCAAAGAACGCTAATAATAGGTGAATGAAAATCGAAAAAATCAACCGACAAAAAATAATTCAAAAACTCAAGAGAGGTTGTACTTATTTGACGTTTGCAATAAATTTGAATTCAAAATCTCTTTTAGGATCTTCACCCCGTTAATAACGTTTTCTGTTCTGCGCAAACTCAACATAGCGGTTTACGCAAATTACGTTGACTTTGAATAGAAACTGAAAAACTCCCTATTATACTACGCTTGGCAACCCTACACACAACACACGTCGTAAAGTCAAAAGAATCTGTAGGTAGAGAAGTACACCTTCAACACTGTTCTAACAATGATTATTACTCTCGAACGAAATGCCAGATTTAATCCTATTTTTGTCTTTTATAATTTCTAATTTTAAGTGAAACGTCATAGCTTTTTTAAATTAATAGTCTTTTATGTAATATGAGTATTTGAAGAGGAATCGAATATCGAAGCATGTGTGATCACTAGTTAATAGAATGAATCCACCAAACCGATATTAATTGAAATATAATTATCAAGCAGTTCATGTTAAGTATGCCAGAACGGGTACTGAACTTCAATTGCCGTTACGGATCTGATCATTTTTTATAGAAACTGGTACCAGGGTACCGTGCCGTGACCATATATGTGTGTGGCGTTGCCGTTGCTGTGGCTATGATACTTTATTTATTATTGTTCTATGTTGTTGAACGAAAGATCTATCAATAAAAATTTCGTACATTTCATTCCAATCCAATTCCAATATTCAAAGTAAATACAAGTAAATAGTAACAATTAGAAATTTAAGCCTGTCACTAGTGTGTTTTTTCGTCAACTTGGCTCCGCTGGATTTTGGAAGGTGTGGCTTGGCTTACAACAATACATTCATCAATCAGTGAAATTTCACTTAGAGTTTATATCAAAAAAAATTAAGGTTATCAATAACTTTTTCAAAAACCCTGTGAAAAGTAGAAAATACTAACAACCTTAAAACTTCTGTAACCACAATGGTTGTTAAAGTTTATATAAGTGGAATATCCGGAAATAAAGAGGTAACCCATGAAATATCTCTTAACTGATATATGTCTGCCAATTTCAGTAAACCTTAATTTCTTTCTATTTACACTTTGATCTCTTAAAGCAGCAACTATTTCGGTACCACTATTTCTACTATAGTAATTCAGGTATACCGTAATTCATTTTAGGTGAAAAAAAGGCAGCAAAGAGTTTTATTGATTCTGGACTCTAAAAATATTAAATATGATGTTATTGATATCGCAGAACCAGGTTGTGAAGAGCAGAAAGATTTTATGCAGATCAAATGTACCTCTTTAGGGGGTACGATAAGTGATCCTAATCCAAGGCATCCTTTACCTCCACAGATGTTTAACAATGAAGACTATTGTGGGGTGAGTTTTCTATAGTAACATATTCTGTCATTTCAATTAATATTCTTATTTTGAATAGATACTGTGACAAATTTGAATTTGAAATCCAATAACGGTAGATAAAATTCTATTATCTTAGTTTTTATGACCATAATTGTTCATAAAGGGCAGTATAAATTAAATTCGGGTGGATTAGACATGAAGAGCAAGTACTAAACAGATGTATGATTATCCAAAGATCAATGGAGTGATCTAATTTCATGAGTTGATTAATATCATTTTAATACAAAATCATTGGACTTGGTCATTTTTTGGTTAAGTTGTGAAATTTTGTCACTCTTCATGATCCTTCATTTAAGAAGATTTAAAAAGTACAAAATAATGGCATCGTTCAAAATGTCAGAGCCTTATGAATATATGTATATATATATATATATATATATATATATATATATATATATATATATATATATATATATATATATTAGTCCAGGATACCGGGAACAATTTTTACCATTTATTACTATCAAGCTAATTTTCGGTAAGTAGCTTCATTTTGATGAGACGACCAACTTTGTCTCTTACATCAATTCTCCATTGTAGTAGCTAACAGAGGTAGCTTAGGTGGAATAGGACGGTTTGACTATTCTCAAAAATTACTTAATAACTGGGTGTTCAATTAAATCTCAAGAAAATAATTCACATTATTGAAAAAAATATTTTTCCTACAAAATGTATGGTATGATTAAAGAGTCCCCCTTCTAACATGTATCAATAACGAGGTCATCAAAAATGATTACTAACTAGCTGATTTTTTTACTGTAGCTTAGTTAATATTTATATAATTCAACAGCCACAATGTCCTACAAATTGCGTGGTACGTTATCCCAGTCCCTTGGAAATTAGCTTGATAGTAATAAATGGTAAAAATAGATCCTGGACTATATATATATATATATATATATATATATATATATATATATATATATATATATATATATATATATATATATATATATGTATATGTATATATATATATATGTATATATATATATATATATATATATATATATATATGTATTTATATATAATAACAAGAAAGACGGTGTCATCAGACACCAGGTAGATACGAAGTTCCTTCGGATAATATAGAAGGACCACAATTTCCGAAAACGAAACATGTGCGTGTCGGGGCGCACGACAGGAGTGATAACTTATACTAAAAGCCAGAAGTAACCTCTGGGATTCGAACCCAGAAATACGGCACACTAGGATTCAGTACTTAGACCACTCGGCCGTCAACGCAATGTAAAAATTAGACGCAAGAGTGTATATAACAAGAGAATAACGTATCGCCACGCTATATAATTGAATATAAACCTACAATACGTAGTCATTATTTTATGAAACAAATTTGTAAAGTTTTATCTTCTCATTATGCCATATCTCATTACTTTTGTAATCTGTTCTTTCATGCATATAACTTATACAAAATTATTTCGATGTTTCACATCTGACGTTTTCGAGTTGCTTGTACATAAATTAATGAGTACATATAATGCATTGGCGATTGACGTGGCGCAGTGGGATCAGAAAAGAAGGAATGAGAGAACGGAAAGAAAGAAAGGGAGAAAGAGAAAGGTATAAAATATTCGTATGTGTTAATTAAAAGCGTGACTTTCGTCAGTCTACTTCCATCACACATTTTGTCTCGCATATTTTTCAGTTTGGTCCCGCATCAAAATCCCTATCTCCTCCAAGCCTGCCGTAAGGAACTTCGTTCCAAAAATAGGTATACTAACTGCAAATAGCAGTTTGTTTGGATGAATTTATTGTTACTGGAAGTAATAGTAGAAATTTTCACACATCACATAGTTTTTCAACAAGTTACTAGGTGTATAATGAATATATTAATACTCATAGCTCTATAATTATATGATTATCAAGTAGCTCTAATAATAATTACCAAATTCATCACTTTCATTATTTGAATATTTTTTTCTAAAGGTTCACAGTTGTCTCCTATAATTTTAATTGGGCTGAATATAAATTTTAGGTGATTTATTTATTCAGTTTAATTTTTCAAATTTTTTTGATCCTTTTACTAAGCATCTGTTATGTTCCTAAAAATAGTCCTAATTTATTCGATTAATTTTTCAGTTGATTTACAGGACTATGACCAGTTTGATATGGCAAATGAAATTGATGAAATGGAAAAATTCTTAAAACTAGAATCAATGGAGACTTCAAAGGCTGAAGTGAAATTAGAAAATGATGATCTACAGAAACCTGCTGGTAATGAACATATTGAAAATAAACAACCTACTGAAACTGTTGAAATCTCAGTGCCAAATGGTGAAGACAAAGAAGTTATCGAAGATGAAACTGTGAATGAAGCTGAAGCACTCCAGGAAAGTTGAATATTCTAGAAATGTTTTCGAAAATAATCATCATGTTGTTTCAGAGAATTTATATTTTCTGTTGAAGCCTTAAGACCCCACTGATTTAATTTATATTTTTCATGAAGGTTTTCTTTATTATACATACTCTCTACGAGACACTTCTATTCAATCTGTATAATGAAAAGTATTATAAATTTTACTCACATAAATATTTGTACTTGAAGGTCGAATGTACTGCTTGGCTTTAAATATAATTGTACTACTATATTTAGGGATATGTAAATTCAGATTTATTTTTCTTGTGAATATTTAGTTCCAATAAATTTTCATTTTGAAACATTTATTTCTTTTGCAAATATATTCAGTAATAATATCACAAGAGCATCGAAAATAATCGATTATACTATCGAGTCACGAGATGTATTTTGTGAAACACCACGAGAGCGCAGCTCGAGTGGTGTTTTAAAAAAATACGCCGAGTGACGATGTCAGTATAATCGATTATTTTCGAGTGCTCGAGGGGTATTCGTTACGACTATATAACGAATAAAAAATATTAATTTTTTTTTGACAAACGTCAAAACACCGTCAATATGAAAATATTCACATTTTCACACGAGGCGAAACACCAAAACGATTATATCACGTCGTCAAGGGTATATTCACTTATCTATACGCAGTAGTCATGCAAAATTCACGGATTTTACTGGCTCATTCATACATGAGTTATATAATCAGTAATAATATCACAAGAGCATCGAAAATAATCGATTATACTACCGAGTCACGAGACGTATTTTGCGAAACACCACGTGAGCGCAGCTCGAGTGGTGTTTTAAAAAAATACGCCGAGTGACGAGGTCAGTATAATCGATTATTTTCGATTGCTCGAGTGGCATTCGTTACGATTATATAACGAATAAAAAATATTAATTTTTTTTTGACAAACGTCAAAACACCGTGAATATATATACATTTTGACACGAGGCGAAACACCAAAATAGTTATTTATGTACCAAGTGCGTTATATAGATCCTTATGCCCTGAGGGAAACATTCGGCCCGAGGGCCTCTGGCCCGAGGGATGAATGACAGTTTGACGTTTGTGAATATTTTTGTCATCAAATTTAGTGAATGTCATTCCTGCTTTCTTTGTGTAGTCTTATAGAAATAAAGGAAATGAAAATGAATTTACCCAAGAATATCATAGAAAATGCAGCCAAAGCTGCGAATAATTCATTGCCGGAGAAATCCAGTGTCTTATACGACAAGTATTATGAAGTATTCAATCAATGAAATTTGCTTCATTTCTCCTAGTACAATAAGCGGGCGTTTTTAATCCATTATGCCCGCAAATGCGGGCATAATGGCCTAGGGCATAATGAGTGTGTTTATAGCACCCGTATCCAAGGTGAAATAAACGTATAATATACAAGTGAAAAATAAAGATTATATCACGTCGTCAAGGGTATATTCACTTATCTATACTACGTCGTTATGCAAAATTCACGGATTCTATTGGCTTATTCATACATGAGTTATATAATCATAGTAATACCTTAAGTGCGAGTTTAAATCATAGCTTCTCTACTTTTTTTTTGGAGAATTGTTCGCCGTATATCTAACAATGGAGTATATCATAAATCAAACCACAGAGACTACAAATAAAAAATATTTAATAGTATCAGATACTCTGAGTTCTCTCCTTTCATTGAAATCTAGAAAGTTGGATACTCATTTATCATATATTCAAAAACAAATTCATACATACATTAGAATAATGAGAGATACGAGGGTGGAGGTTTGTTTTTTGTAGGTGAGGGCACATAGCCGAATATATAACAATGAATTAGTGAACAAAGCTGCCAAATCAGCATCTTTTAATTTACCTCAACCGTATAAATGTACTTGGTCAGATATATATGTTCAATTTACAAATAAAAATCAAACAAAAGGATTTTGGAATATAAAGCAAGTCCAGTTGGTTCGATATACAAGGCTATCCATCCTCTTCCTCCATCTAATATTTGGTATGAGATATCTGTCCACAAAGAATTATACATTAAGTGGACCTATGAGTATGAGCGCAAGAACATCTTTTCCTTAAGAATTATTAAATCTACGTCAGATTTCTCAAAAAAAAAGCAAAGTTCAATAACTGTGACATGATATTTTTCAAAACATAACAACTATTTTTATTTTATACAAACACGTTACACTCTGCTTTGAATAGGCTCGATAAAATACTAGTAGTATATACTAAACTCAGAAGTACGTATACTCAAACTGAACAGGCTGAAGTAGGAAGGGAGATCGACGCGCACACATAATCTTTCTCGCGCTCAAACGGGCTAATCATGTCCTTGCGCTCATTCTCATAGGGACACTTAATGTGAGTCTGGGGGGTTGTTTACCTTACGATCGGTCTGGCTGGTTAGAGAAGGTATATAAATAGTATCTTGAGTATCATATATACAAATTAATACTGAGAATGTAAGTAATTTTCCATTATTTGTTTGGGACCTTCAGAGCGTTCTGACGACGTGTGTCTGGCAGTAATAATTATTGATTTTACAGTATTCTTTGAAGCATATATAAAAATCAGCTCTGAGAATTCAAGGAAAGTAAAGTGAGTTTTTGCCCACCTTTAGCACCTGTTACCTGGAAATTGGCCGTCGGCATAAGCTAGCTGGTATGCATGCACTGAAGGTACATACGAACACTTCTTTATCCCACACATATTATTGCTGAGAAAATAAGTAACATCTGGGGGCTCTGGGATCTTGCTCTATATTTATTCGTAATACTAAATCTACACAAAATACTCAACAAAATATTTGCTCTATTATTTGAATTTTGTTTATCTTTCAATCTCTTCATATGAACTCAGATTTTGTCGGTTTCTCCCCTCTTTTTTTCGCAATATCTTATTTATTGTAAACATGTAATCGAGCGACAAAATCTGAGTTCAGGTTCGGCTTTTTCAGTCCAAAATAATAACGAATCTGAAATTCATGGTAGTTTGATGGGCGTTCATCGGATTCAATCGATCATTGTTGTAAAGAAAATGAGAAAAATGAATTATAATTACAATTGAGCAAGTTTGTAATGTATTCGTTCGATAATAATCATGATTATATAACTCATGATATGAAAAAGACCTTATCATAGGCCTGGCACGAGGGTTCAATATACAAATTAAGTCTACAATGTCTAATATATCTAGTAAAGCTAATAGACGCGAGTTTCTATCTGATCGAACCATCCAAGTGAAAGTCAAGGGAGAGTACTCAGAAGCCTTTACTCCACAACAAGGCCTTTTTCACCATGCCTCCACAACCTCTTCTGTGCGGACATATACAGTCATGTTTCCGAAAATAACGGACAAAAAAGTCTACATATTACAATTCGCAGATGACACGGTCCTAATATCGCACGGTGGTTCAAGGAAGGAATCTATTAACAAACTACAAGAGCTGAAAAACAAAATCACAGCATGGATGCGGAAATGGAGAATCCTTCCTAACCCAGCAAAATCGAATTTCATCATATTCAACCACCAGATGAGCGTAAATTCTACAACTGTCAAGCTTAACAATGTAAATCTACATTCTACAAGCGAAGGCAAATATCTAGGAATTCAAATAGACAATAAGCTCAACTTCAAAGCAGAAACAAAATCAAAGAAACAAGCCACAATAACCAGAGCAAAATACCTACAGGTCACTAACCTACAAAAAAGAAGGAATAAGCATTGGCACTGCGAGCAAAATCCACGAAGTGATATGTAGGCCTCTATTGGAATACGGACACTCACTATTTTTAAATGGAAGCAAGACAATATTGAATAATATAGAAATAGGGCAAAGAACCAGTTTTCGCAAAATAACAAAACTACGAAACCCAAACAACCATTTTCATAGCCCATCCAATGAATTGCTGCATGAAGCCCTACAAATTGAGCCTATAATTGATAGAATGAACAGAGTCAGCAAAAAATTAATCTCTTTTATAAATAACAGAAATATCATCCAACCACTTCTCCATCAGTACAACAGGGATAATTCACCGAGGAGGAGGCGGCCGGCCACCTCTCTGTTCGGTCACCTAGGTGCACTCTATGCGAAAGAAATAAAAATATAACTATGAAATTATTGTAACTGGTCGATAGCCCTTTGGAAGTTTCCAATAAATATGTTCTCTCTCTCTCGATATAACTCATGTGTGAATAAGCCAATAGAATCCGTGATTTTGCAGATAAGTGAATAATAATTTCTATGACCACAATCACACTATGAACACCTTACGCCATGCGATACAGGCACACCACACGCTACCTGACTCAGTCGACGTGTTGCGCGCTGTAGGGGTGCATTCGCGCTGGGCGCTTACACGCTTTAAGGCGGAAACACATTATTGAAACGTGATACAACCCGACAAAACGCGACGCGTGTTGAATAAAATCAAATCCTAGTAATTTCTATGACCAGATATGAACTCCCGACGTCATGCGATCTCGACGCGTCGACTTTTATTGTTGACCTCGACACGTCGACAATCCGTCGACTATGTAATAAACGTCGACAATGTCAACAATGTTCATCTTCTGCGCAGCTTGAGCGATTATTCTCAAACTGGGGATATATTCACACACCTCTCCGAAATCATTCGAACATTCGAATTCGTCTCTTCTATGGTCGCTTTTATATGTCTTGTCATTCCTTAGAGAAACTTCCAGAATGTTCTAGTCTTCGAACTAAGAGGGCGGTTACTTCAACGGTCATCGAATATTCCAGAACACACAGAGTCGGCTTTAGACATTTTCGTAACACTGCCCCCCCTCTTAAGTTTGATCGTCCCGATCAAAATCTTCTGATACACCTCCACCGTGATACTTTTCTAGCCTATCTAAATGTACAACTTTAGGCTTCGTCCTAGGAGTGCGTTGGATTCGGTAGACAACATCATTTATCCTCTTAGTGACTTTATAGGCTTCTTCCCAATTCTGGCTCAATTTTGGTGATAACGCTTCCTTTCGCTGGGGATTGTACAACCATACTAGATCTCCTTCTTTAAATCCGGCTGAGTTCGCCCTCAAATCATATCTGGTCTTCATTGTGTCAGTACTAGCATCCATCTTATCCCGGACGTGCTCATGGATCTTTCTTAGGTGCAGTCTCAATTCATCTGCATAAGTCTTTACTTCCACTGGTGTATCTTCGGGAGTACCGAACAGCAAATCACATGGCAAACGTAATTCTCTACCAAAGAGTATCTTTGCTGGAGTATGACCTGTGGAATCATGAACCGATCCTCGATAAGCCATCAGCAGTACTGGCAAATGTCTGTCCTAATCCTTTTGGTGATCAGCCACAACCTTCGACAGGTATTGTTACATGGTGCGATTGAATCTTTCCACCATTCCATAAGACTGTGGATGTAATGGAGTGGTTCTGGTCTTTCGGATGTTCAATATCTCCATCACTTTCTTAAAACCTTCGCTTTCGAAGATTCGTCTCTGGTCTGAGTGCAATTCCAGTGGAACTCCGTATCGGGATATGAACTGATCTAGCAGTACACGTGCGACAGTCTCAGTCTCTTGGTTCGGAAGAGCATAGGCTTCAGGCCACTTGCTGAAGTAATCCATGACAACCAGTATGTATTTATTTCCATCGTTAGAAGTTGGAGAAGGCCCGGCAACATCAATAGCCATTCTCTCAAATGGAATCCCTACATTGTATTTTTTCATTTTTCCATAGGTTCTCTTAGGGAGTCCCTTAGTGGCTGCACATGTTGTACATTTTCTGCACCAAGCTTCTACGTCATCACGGCAGTAGACCCAATAAAATCTTTTTCCTCGTCGATGCTCTACTTTGCAGTCATATTGTTGCAGTCTTTCTATCCATCTTGCGATTTGGCCCTCTGGAATCTTCATCTGCAATAACCATTTGAGTGCAGTGGTCAGTCCGAACCAAAAATCTCCTTCCATAAAGTTACTTCTGAAAATGCTCTATGGATTTTATCAGAGCTAACAATTCCTTTCGAGTAACGCAATAATTTCTTTCTGATTTGTTGAAAGTTTTGCTGTAGTATTCGATGACTCTTTCTTCGCCTCCTTGTACTTGTGACAAAACAGACCCAATGCCCATATTGCTAACATCAGTATCTATAATATATAGTTCCGAAGTCTGTGGATACGACAAAATAGGGCTTGAGCAAAGTGCAGCTTTAAGTTGTCGAAATGCTGCCTCACACTCTCTTGTCCAGTTGAAGGTGGCTTTATTTTCCGTCAGTTTATGTAATGGTTTTGCTATAACAGCAAACTTATCTACAAATCTCCGATAATAGGTACATAGACCTAGAAAACTTATAACCTCATGTTTGTCTTTCGGTCTAGACCATTCTCTTACTGCTTCGACCTTATCCTCTGATGTATGTATTCCGCTAGATGATATTGTATGTCCTAGAAAATGTACCTGATTTTGAAATAGGCAACACTTTTTATAATTCAATTTCAAATGAGCATTCCTAAATCTGCTGAAAATTTCTTTCAGATTTTTTAAGTGGTCTTCGAAGGATGCTCCAATAACCATCACATCATCTAGGTATACTAAACAGGTTTTCCAAGTTAATCCTTTCAGAACCAATTCCATGAGTCGTTCAAACGTTGCCGGTGCATTGCATAACCCAAAAGGCATAACATTGAATTGGTACAATCCACTTCCAGTTGAGAAGGCAGTTTTCTCTTTATCATCAGGGTGGATATTTACTTGCCAGTATCCACTCTTCAGATCTAATGTCGAAAACCACTTCGACCCCGCCAGTGTTGTTAATGTGTCATCTATTCTGGGTAGTGGATAGCTATCTTTCTTGGTAACATCACTAAGTTTCCGATAATCGACACAAAATCTCGTGGTCCCATCCTTCTTCTTAACTAGAACAACAGGTGCTGACCATGGACTTGATGACTCTTCTATGGCTCCCTTATCCTTCATGGATTCGATTAATTCAGCTACTTCTGATTGTTTAGCTAATGGAAGTCTTCGAGGAACTTGTCGTATCGGATGGGCATTCCCTGTGTCGCTCCTGTGGGCAACTAAACCAGTTCCTTCGAGTTCTTGGTCTTCAAAGAGGTCGCTTTCTTCGTGGATAAATTTTCGAGTCAATTTTATCTGTTCTGATGATAAATGTTTCCATGAAGTATCCAATTTAGTGAATTCAACATACTTCCTCTTAGTTTCCTGTATATCAGCTGGTTCCTCACATCGAGCTATCCACGAGACTGGTTCCAATGTAGCCACTTTTTTTCCTTCTTCAATATTTAGCTGTTCGTTACTAATATTAGCTACTCTTACAGGGATGTTTCGTTTTGTCAGAGATAAAGTCCTGGCCGTTAAAAATGTACAGTCTAATTTAGGTTCGATGAGTCCAACACACCATCCAGGATCGTGTTATTTAACATAGATAATAAGCTCTGAGCAAGCAGGTATCTTATAGGCTTGAATTGTTTTCAGACTTACTTGATTTTCATTGGAGCCATAGTTTGGAATGAATTCCTCATTTCCAATCTTTAAAATTCCAGTATTCTTCTCGTAGACTAATCCATATTTCTTCAGAACGTCCATACCCAAAATAAAATCATCAGTAATGTCTGCTACAAAAACTTTGTGTGGGATCTGCAATCTTCATCCAATTTCCAATAAAATCTCAGCTTCTCCATGAATATAGCTCCTTTGACCAGTTGCTGTCTTCAGAGTTATATTGTACCTCATTGGAGTAATTTTAGATGTTGGTAATATATCAGGCCTAACCAATGATACTTCAGCGCCAGTATCAACAATTACCTTGACAGGTTGTCCTGAGATTGAGCCATTAACTGATAAGCTTCCACCTGCAATACCTCTAATGAAAACGGTCCTGGGGGCTTTCACTTCCCCAGTCAGAGTTGGCCCCTTTACTCTGACTGGTGGTAGTTTTCCTGATTCCTCCTAGGTGCTGGTGACGACGATCTTCCTCTGTTTCTGTTATCATCTCTGCCTCTGTTCATTCTGGAACGATATTCTCTACTAGTGTGTCCATATTTTCCACACGAGTAACATTCACCCTTGAAAGATACTCGATTCTCTTCAAAGGAAGAAATAAGTATGTCTAACCGTTCCAATACTACTCCAAGTGTTTTATTTTCCTCTACTTCCACTTTTCGAGCTCTGTGTGTTGCTCGGTTATTACAAGATGTTAGTTTTGCTGTTTCAAATTCCAGAGCCCTTACTAAAGCATCATTTCCTGTTCTTGGTCTCAAAATTTTCAGATGTTGAATTAGGTCGGTATCTTTTAACCCATTAACAAAAGATTTGACACTCATTTGCTCAAGAATATCATCTGGAGCCATTGGGTAGGCTAACCAAGTCAAATTTTCTACTTCGGCCTGAAATTCTTGCAGTGATTCATTTGCCAATTGATGCCTACCTTCTAATTGAGCCTGGTACAACATTTCTTTATGATCATCTCCATATCTCAACTCTAGTGTTTTTATTAGAGTTAGGTAATCTTCCTGCTCTACTGACAATTTTTGTAACAGTTCTCCAGCTTTACCTCTGAGGGACAAAACCAGTTCTACTGCTTTCAGTTTATCTGCCCAACCATTAGCTTGAGCTGCTGCTGCAAACTGCCGTTTGAATATTGGCCAGGAAGAATCTCCATCAAAAGTAGGTGGCTTTGAAACTTTCTATCTGGGGACTGGATTTGACATTACTCTTGATTCATTTTTTTCCACTGTTGATATTTGCTTTTCTAAATCTTTCAATACCTGTGATTCACGTTCTTCTAAATTATGCAATTTCTCCTCCAGGTCTTTTTTCACATGTACTATTTCTTCAGTTATTTCACCTCTCAATTTCTCATTATCCTCCTTCCTACGTTTGTCGAGGTCTTCCAGGGTTTTCTGTAATCTTTGTAATTCTTGCTCTCGACGTTTCTGTTCATCTAGTTTTTCTTACTCTCGACGTTTCTGTTCATCTAGTTTTTCTTGCTCCCGCCTTTTCTGCTCTTCCAATTTCTCTTGTTCTCGACATTTCTGCTCTTCCAATTTCTCCCGTTGACGTTGTTCCTCTTGTTCGGCGAGTTTTTGCATTATTTTTTCCATCATCGATTCCATTTTTCTGGTTATTGGCAAACTGAATTTAGTTATTGGAAATCATCCTAGCGAACCCGAATTCGTAACAACTGGTGTCAGAAGTGTGGGATACCAATAACCAGAAAAATGGAAACGATGATGGAAAAACTGATGCAAAAACTCGCCGAACAAGAGGAACAACCTTTCTAAATGGAAAGTTAGAGAACCCTGTGTATATGGAGATTCCTGAGGGACATAAGGGTAAAAAGAATTTGGATGAAAAGTATGTATGTAAGTTGATTGGTGCTCTATATGGTTTGAAAATAAGCCCTAGGAGATGGTATGAGAGATTCAGAGTAGTAATGTGAAAATTATATTTTGAAACTTCGAAATGGTGTATCTAGGGTGTCCTAAGAAATTCTTAGAGATATAAGTTAAGAGAGATATAAAAAATAAAATTATATTTTTGAGCCATAGAGATTCTATGTTGAAAATGCTTGAATGCTTTGAAATGAATGAAAGCGAACCTGTGAGGACTCCTATGGTGAGTGTGAATTGCTCAAGTGTACATCACTTGAGCAATGTAGTGAGGTGAATAAAAATGAAACATATCCATTATTGGCGTATGAAATTAAGATCGTAGCGCCGGAACGGCTAATATCGGTACTACAGCATGGACCATTAACGGATTGTTTACATTGTTTGTTAGAGAAACTATTTATTTATTTATTTGGAAACGGAATACAGACAGGTATGACACCCATAATAGCATTCACAGAATGAAAAAGAAAAGAAAATGCATCGCATCTTGCATATAGAACTAAACCTATGTCAATAAAATAACAAATAATACTAATAATTAATACAATAATGAGTAATAAGTTCTTCAACGATACTCTAAACTAATTAAAATAATTTTCCCAATCCAGATTACTCTGGGGACAAACAGATTCAATAATTAATAAATAAGTACCTATAAGGCCAAAATAAACAACATAACATACTACAAAACTAAAGAAGTTGGCGGAATGTATTCTTAAGAGTTCGTTTTAAGGAAGGTAAGGAAATGTCAAATAAATCGACGTCGCACGAGCGTAACCACTCATTACTGACTGACATTAATCTACAAAGCCCCACATTCCTTGATGTATTAGTTTTTCTGAATGGTATGTAAAACATGTCGTGATATCTAAGCCTCACATTCGGCACATTGAATTGAATTATACGCAATAACGAGGAGGCTTGCAAATAATTACTATTGATAATATTATAAATAAATACTATGTCAAACATCTTTCTCCGATTAGCCAGAGTAATGAGCCCAAACCTCCTACAAGCTTGCGAATAATCGTGATTTGTAATATTAAAATTATTTCTATAGGCTTAATATCTGAGAAATCTATTCTGAACGCTTTCCAGCCTATTAATGTAACAAAAATACTGCGGGTTCCATATTACTGAGGCAAAGTTCACTCTGCTGAAGACAAATGAAAAATATAAAGTTAGAAAGGTGCTATTATTTTTGAAAGATCGGCTGTATCGGAAGATATATCCCAGAATTTTATTGCATTTACCTATTACCGATTCGATATGTTGATCGAACAACAATTTAGAGTCCAGTGTTAGACCAAGATCACGAATGACAGAGACGCGCTGAAGCGAGTGTCAGCCCACAGAATACGGAAATACGATTCTATTAACATTCTTTGTAAACGTTATGATGAATTATTTAGTGAAGTTGAGAAAGATGGAATTAGCCTGACAATACTCATGAAGCCTCTCAATATCACTCTGTATCATATCACAATTCTCAGGGCTATCAATCTTTGTAAACACTTTTAAATCATCGGCGAACAGCAGGAACTCAGAGTGATGGAAGCAAGTCGAAATATTATTGATATATATATATATGTATATGTATATATATATATATATATATATATATATATATATATATATATATATATATATATATATATATATATATATATATATATATATATATTGTTACGAATTCGGGTTCGCTAGGATGATTTCCAATAACTAACTAAATTTAATTAATAAACAAAACAGTATTTATTTACACAACAGTAATTTTAAAATAACCACACTTTTCAATAACTGTCACTACTTCAAAAACACAAGCTTCGTTCTTCTTTAATAACACGGTAGTTCACTGTAGACTCTGCTGTAGACTATGTAGACTGACTGTAGACTGTTCCTCGCCTCTTCTATGGTCGCTTTTATATGTCTTTTCATTCCTTCGAGAAGCTTCTAGAATGTTCCAGTCTTCGAATTAAGAGGGCGGTTACATCAACGTTCATCGAATATTCCAGAGAACACAGAGTCGGCTTTAGACATTTTCGTAACACTGCCCCCCTCTTAAGTTTGATCGTCCCGATCAAAATCTTCTGATACACCTCCACCGTGATACTTTGCTAGCCTATCTAAATGTACAACTTTAGGCTTCGTCCTAGGAGTGCGTTGGATTCGGTAGACAACATCATTTATCCTCTTTGTGACTTTATAGGCTCCTTCCCAATTCTGGCTTAATTTAGGTGATAACCCTTTCTTCCGCTGGGGATTGTACAACCATACTAAATCTCCTTCCCTAAATCCGGCTGAGTTCGCCCTCAAATCGTATCTGGTCTTCATTCTGTCAGTACTAGCATCTATCTTATCCCGGACGTGCTCATGGATCTTGCTTAGGTGCAGTCTCAATTCATCTGCATAAGTCTTTACTTCCAATGGTGTATCTTCGGGAGTACCGAACAGCAAATCACATGGTAAACGTAATTCTCTACCAAAGAGTATCTTTGCTGGAGTATGACCTGTGGAATCATGAACCGATCCTCGATAAGCCATCAGCAGTACTGGCAAATGTCTGTCCCAATCCTTTTGGTGATCAGCCACAACCTTCGACAGGTATTGTTCCATGGTGCGATTGAATCTTTCCACCATCCCATCAGACTGTGGATGTAATGGAGTGGTTCTGGTCTTTCGGATGTTCAATATCTCCATCACTTTCTTAAAAACTTCGCTTTCGAAGTTTCTTCCCTGGTCTGAGTGCAATTCCAGTGGAACTCCGTATCGAGATATGAACTGATCTACCAGTACACGTGCGACAGTCTCAGTCTCTTGGTTCGGAAGAGCATAGGCTTCAGGCCACTTGCTAAAGTAATCCATGACAACCAGAATGTATTTATTTCCATCGTTAGAAGTTGGAAAAGGCCCGGCAACATCAATAGCAATTCTCTCAAATGGAAGCCCTACATTGTATTTCTCCATTTTCCCATGAGTTCTCTTTGAGGGTCCCTTAGTGGCTGCACATGTTGGACATTTTCTGCACCAAGCTTCTACGTCATCACGGCAGTAGACCCAATAAAATCTTTCCCTTATCCTCGCAATTGTCTTATTCACGCCAAAATGGGCCCCTGAGCTTCCACCGTGGATTTCCTGTAGAAGTTCTTGCACTTTGCTGGTTGGTACCACTAAGAGGGTTTTGATTTCTTTACCATCCGGACTTTCCCATTTCCTCTTGAGTAACCCATTTTCAAGAATTAAGGAATCCCATTGCGCCCACAGTACCTTCGTTTTAGCGCTCATTGTTGAAATATCTTTCCAGGTGGGTCTACGGTCGAGTCTTTTCCATTCTCTGAGATGCTTTATTTCAGGATCTTTTTCCTGTGCCTCAATTA
The DNA here is from genome assembly GCA_030704885.1 of Cynegetis impunctata. NCBI lineage: Eukaryota > Metazoa > Arthropoda > Insecta > Coleoptera > Coccinellidae > Cynegetis > Cynegetis impunctata. The sequence goes on along the minus strand of JARQZK010003034.1, from coordinate 90,215 downwards.
ATTCCTCTGTCGTCCATCCCTGTTTCGAATCAATGGTAGTTCTCCTTAAATCGATTATTCCTCTGTTTCTGTTATTATTTCTGCCTCTGTTCATTCTGGAACGACATTCTCTACTAGTGTGTCCATATTTTCCACATGAATAGCATTCACCCTTAAAGGTTACTCGGTTCTTTTTAAAGGAAGAAATAAGTTTGTCTATATCTACTCCAGGTGTTTTGTTTCCCTCTACTTCCACTTTTCGAGCTCTGTGTGTTGCTCGGTTATTCAAATCGATGGTAGTTCTCCTTAAATCGATTATTCCTCTGTTTCGGTTATTATCTCTGCCTCTGTTCATCCTGGAACGACATTCTTTACTAATGTGTCCATATTTTCCACATGAGTAACATTCACCCTTAAAAGATACTCGGTTCTTTTCGAAGGAAGAAATAAGTTTGTCTAACCGTTTCAATATATCTACTTCAGGTGTTTTGTTTTCCCCTACTCCCACTTTTCGAGCTCTGTGTGTTGCTCGGTTATTCAAATCAATGGTAGTTCTCCTTAAATTGATTATTCCTTTGTTTCTGTTATTATCTCTGCCTATGTTCATTCTGGAACGACATTCTCTACTAGTGTGTCCATATTTTCACACGAGTAACATTCACCCTTAAAAGATACTTGGTTCCTTTCAAAGCAAGAAATAAGTTTCTCTAATCGTTCCAATACTACTCCAAGTGTTTTATTTTCCTCTACTTCCACTTTTCGAGCTCTGTCTGTTGCTCGGTTATTACAAGATGTTAGTTTTGCGGTTTCAAATTCCAGAGCCCTCACTAAAGCATCATTTCCTGTTCTTGGTCTCAAAATTTTCAGATGCTGAATCAGGTCAGTGTCTTTTAACCCATTAACAAAAGATTTGACACTCAATTGCTCAAGGATATCATCTGGAGCCATTGGGTAGGCTAACCGAGTCAAATTTTCTACTTCGGCCTGAAATTCTTGCAGTGATTCATTTGCCAATTGATGCCTACCTTCTAATTGAGCCTGATACAACATTTCTTTATGATCATCACCATATCTCAACTCTAGGGATTTTATTAGAGTTATGTAATCTTCCTGCTCTTTTACTGACAATTTTTGTAACAGTTCTGCAGCTTTACCTCTGAGGGACAAAACCAGTTCTACTGCTTTCATTTCATCTGTCCAACCATTAGCTTGGGCTGCTGCTTCAAACTGTCGTTTGAATATTGGCCAGGAAGAATCTCCATCAAAAGTAGGTGGCTTCGAAACTTTCTGTCTGGGGACTGGATTTGACATTACTTTTGATTCATTTCTTTCCATTGTAGATATTCGCTTTTCTAAATCATGCAATTGCTCCTCCAGGTCTTCCTTCACATGTACTATTTCTTCAGTTATTTCACCTCTCAATTTCTCATTATCCTCCTTCCTACGTTTGTCGAGGTCTTCCAGGATTTTCTGTAATCTTTGTAATTCATCTAATTTTTCTTGCTCTCGACGTTTTTGTTTTTCTAATTTCTCCCGTTCTCGACATTTCTGCTCTTCCAATTTCTCCTGTTCTCGACGTTTCTGCTCTTCCAATTTCTCCTGTTCTCGACGTTTCTGCTCTTCCAATTTCTCCTGTTCTCGACGTTTCTGCTCTTCCAATTTCTCCCGTTGACGTTGTTCCTCTTGTTCGGCGAATTTTTGCATTAGTTTTTCAATCATCGATTCCATTTTTCTGGTTATTGGCATCCCACACTTCTGACACCAGTTGTTACGAATTCGGGTTCGCTAGGATGATTTCCAATAACTAACTAAATTTAATTAATAAACAAAACAGTATTTATTTACACAACAGTAATTTTAAAATAACCACACTTTTCAATAACTGTCACTACTTCAAAAACACAAGCTTCGTTCTGATTTAATAACACGGTAGTTCACTGTAGACTCTGCTGTAGACTATGTAGACTGACTGTAGACTGTTCCTCGCCTCTTCTATGGTCGCTTTTATATGTCTTTTCATTCCTTCGAGAAGCTTCTAGAATGTTCCAGTCTTCGAATTAAGAGGGCGGTTACATCAACGTTCATCGAATATTCCAGAGAACACAGAGTCGGCTTTAGACATTTTCGTAACAATATATATATATATATAACTAAGATATATTGCCGTATTATTGAAAACTAAGTAAAAAGTGGGTACTCGGCAAAGAGAGGGGCTGGATAATTGACAAAACAACCAATTGCCAATTTACATCTATATTTCGGCCCTATGTTGGGACCTTCATCAGGATGCTGAAAATTACACGCGAATCAGACCAAATAAACAGGTACAAAGTTAAAAGCTTACTTACACATTGGCTAGTTGTACATAATAAGTTCTAGAGAACAATTTGTAAAATACATATTAATTTAGCAATATTAAGATCCTAGCGATACTGTGACACATAGAATTCAACAAAACAAAAAAAAAAGGAAAAAATGGAAACATACGTGTTTCATTCCTTCCCTGAAGTATGTGTCAGGGAGGCGGGCAGCTTGAGTTTGGGATTAACTCCTTCAGCCAGATCAGAGGATACACTTGTATGTACAAGTGCACTAAGAATAGGTGAGACGGGATATTTATGGAACATAGGAAGTGTGGGTAGGGTTCAGAGGATTAATACTGGCCCAGCATTCGCCTTATAAGTTTGCATGCAGTGACTTACATTACCATGAGGAAACCTCTGAAAAAAACTCATGGCAGACTAGTCGGCCCCGGGGTTTGAACCCGAGACCTCCCAAATACTAGCCAGCGTACCTAACGTACTCAACTAACTAGCTTGGTTTCAACAAAACAAAAAACAAAGAGCTTATAAAATACAATTCACGTCAAAAAACGAACCACAGAGAAATACCACCAACACGCTCGACCGCCAGACAACCATAAAAGATCTTCTTATTCTTCCAACGAGTGTTCAGAATCAAAGTTATTATCTGAGTTGGGCCCATTGAAGGTAAGTAAATAGCTGTAAATATTGCTCAAACTATTGATGTCTGTCTTCTTATTAACACATATTTTGTTCTCGTTAATAAGACACATTTCCAGGAAATTTCGTTTTTCAAGATTTGGCATTATCGAAATCGAAATTATGGTCAAAGTTCGCTGCATGCATGGCAAGGGCACATCTATCCGGGTGCAACCGAATGTCACTTCTGTGCAATGAAAAACGTCTTTTAAGCGTCTGAGAAGTCTGCCCGATGTATATACCTGGACAACCAAGGCAAGGAATGGAATAAACACAATCCGAACGATTCAGGAGTGGCACTCTGTCTTTTAAATGTGAAAAGATGTGTCTATTGGTAAACAGGTTATACCTAGCAATCTTGATGTTCTCAACCACAGCAAAAATGTGAGACAACTTGCTCGTGAGGGAAGGAAGAAAAGGAAGCGAAACAAACCTTGTTGGAAGAACTGACACCGACATGTCTGACAGTGGATGGTCCTGCTGTAATCCGACTGTACCGGGTAACACGATCTCTTGCTCCGCAGTGCTGCTCTGCAAACCAGGTGTCAAGGGCTCCAGGTTCGTTGGTAACACTCTGTTGATTGGGGGGGGGGGGGGGTGGGGGGGGGGGGGGGTGGGGGGGGGGGGGGGTGGGGGGGGGGGGGGGTGGGGGGGGGGGGGGGTGGGGGGGGGGGGGGGTGTATCCGACGAAAGCGATCGACTTCTGGCGAGGTGTATAGACGTGTCGTATTCTATTTTGGCAACAAATTAACCTGTCCAACAGTATCGTTTGTTCTGTCATTTTTGAGTTTGTTTTGCTTATCAATTATAAATGATTGTTAGTAAAGTGGTAAATAATTATTAAAAATTATAAATATGCACATTTGACAATTATTGCTGGATGTGTATGACGAAAAGCCACAATTAATAACCAATAAGTTCAGTAGAGTATAGCGGGAAAAAGACAAGGAAAATAAACTGTGTGCAAAACGGTTTCCTCAAAACTAAACAGTTTAGGTTTTTGGTAAAAAAAATCGGTAGAAGGATAGAGAAATACTGTTCTATTATTATCCAGATCACACGAAAATATTTATATTATTTTATATTTTACTTATGTGGAACTTTGTAAGTTTTGTAACCAAATAAATACCTTTTATCATCAGCTATCGAATAAACTTTTATTATATTGTTTTTTGAATTTATAAATAAAAAATAATGTATGTCTGAAATACTGATAAAATTAATGAACTTTAGTGAAAGAATTATGTCATATCTTGTCGCATAATTTATATAAAATTTGTTGAATGGCGACGATAGCTATTTATTAAACTATAGAGCTAGCTGAGTAATTTAATTAATTGTAATGATTACCAAAATAATAAACAACTGTTGGATGGACCAAATTTTTTTTTGTCGGATTTAGAGAAAGACTTCTATCTGTTGCAGGAGACGAGGCTGTACATGAATTGGGATTGGAAAATAATGTTCGTAATAATTTTAAGTATTTTTTTAGACGAGACAGCGAGACATTCGTCAATTATAATTATGAAAATTAAAGTTATGAAGTTGTTTGAACTCGCCCTTAGTCGCAATTTGAAGCAAAGAAATCATCAGAATCACAAAAATAGAAATGACACACATAAAATTGACGTTTATCAAATGAAAATATCAGTATTGCCACTTTTAAAATAACAAATTACTCTACAAATTCCGGAAATACCCGAAGAGAAGGCGATTGTAACACAGAGTGCCGTCAAACGCGATTATCGCTTTCTACAGTAGAATTCTATTATAGAAAGCGACAGGTAGAATACGATAGTGCACGGAGTCCCACTGCAGTATTTTCTAGTAACAGGTACGTTCCGTTCCAGTTACTAAGTCATACCTGTGACAGATACCTGTTCCAAAAATACCTGTTCCATGAACGAGACGGACGATTCGCCCCCGCCTGACTCGTCTCGTACTTTTCTTTTCGGACTCGGAACCACAATGATACTCTTTGTGGAAACAGCGCGCTGCCGTGCCATGCATACGCGCAGTATACTCAAGACGTTGTTGGACCGGAGCGGACCGACTACGTTAACGTCGTACGCACGCGGTTTCAATCGGCAATCGGGCACGCCCACTTCTCGTTCCCTCAAATATATACTCGTCTGCGCCAGTAATCGAGTACGAGTACGATTCGTACCTGTTACAAGTTCTTCCTAGTCCATACCTGTTCCAAGATACCTGTGACAGGTATTTCGTACCATCTCTAGTATTTTATAAGCTCTTTGTTTTTTGTTTTGTTGAATTCTATGCAGTGTTGCCGTTTTGGCATTTTTAATGCTAAATCTAGCATTTTTTTGTCTCAGTTAGCATGTAAAATTTGAGTTTAGCATATTGCATGTTTTTAGCATTTTTTGGCCTCCCTCTACCTATAATAGAAAATTTTCAATCTGCTATGGATATTAGCACCTGAATGACTTTTCCTAAGGAATAAATGCATATCAAGATAAAGTCTATTGGCATTTCTGAAACCTAACATAATTATCTATTAGGGGAATTCATCAATATTCGAAGAAACGATTTTTTTGTTTACGTTTTACGATTAGGGGAATCGCTCAGTTAGCACCCGAAGCGAGTTAGCTACGATTAAGACGATTTTCATTTTACGTTTATGCGTAAATAGTTGATGTTTTGTGATAGTAACGTTTAACAGAGCACACCGCAATTTCAAGGGTCTATTGCCTATCAGAAATATGCAAGACAACATTTTCTGACAGTAGAAGTACGGACAACATGATGTTGCATAGAACAAAATGTTCCTACATTATATATATTTTTGATTTTGCTTAAAATCAATTAATTATTAATCAAAATAAATATTAAATTTTTATAATTGTATTAAAAAATACTTTTAAACTGTTTGGCATTTTTTTTAGCATATCAATAAATTCATTTGGCATTTTCTAGCATTTTTCCCGACAGATTTTAGCATATTTGTCAAAAACGAAACGGCAACACTGATTCTATGTGTCACAGTATCGCTAGGATCTTAATATTGCTAAATTAATATGTATTTTACAAATTGTTCTCTAGAACTTATTATGTACAACTAGCCAATGTGTAAGTAAGCTTTTAACTTTGTACCTGTTTATTTGGTCTGATTCGCGTGTAATTTTCAGCATCCTGATGAAGGTCCCAACATAGGGCCGAAATATAGATGTAAATTGGCAATTGGTTGTTTTGTCAATTATCCAGCCCCTCTCTTTGCCGAGTACCCACTTTTTACTTAGTTTTTATATATATATATATATATATATATATATATATATATATATATATATATATATATATATATATATATATATATATATATATATATATATATCAGAAACAATAATGGGCCCAGGTGGGAACCTTGCGGAACAGAGAAAAACTTCCGACTTGCAACCATTTACCATGACAAATTGAGATCTTCTCAAAATATAGGACCTTAACCATCGCAAAAGACTACCACATACACCTACCTCTGCCAGTCTGCGCTGCAGGATACTATGGCTTATCTTATCAAACGCTTTCTTAAAATCAGAGTAGAAGGCATCAACCTGAGTCCGACTCTCAAAACCTGACTGAATATACTCTAGAAAGCTCATCAGGTTCGTCTCCAGATTCCTGCCCTTGGTGAAGCCATGCTGCTGTTCACAAATAATATTTTTGACATGATGATGCAGGTATTTATATACGAGTGATTCGAAAAGCTTAGAAATAGCGGACAACATGCTTATGGGTCGAAAGTTTGATATGAGATCCAGATGCCCACTCTTGTGAATTGGAATTAAACTAGAGATCTTCCATTTTTCTGGAAAAACTCCATTTGAAAGAGATTTATTGAATAAGATGTATAATGGATTACTGAGACCACCTGCACAGTTGACCAATAATTGAGGAGGTATGTTATCGGGACCTGTTCCCTTAGAAGGATTTATGTCCTTAAGAGCCCGAAAAATTTCTTCCTGCGTCAAAAAAACAGTGCTGAGACAGTTACCGCTATAGATGTTGGAGACATTGTCGAAATTTTGCAGATCCTCTGAGGGAGGTTCGAACACACTTTTGAAGAATTTTGCGAAAAGTCTTGAAATGTCCGACGCAGTAGTCGCCACCTCATTTTCATAAGTCATTGTTGAGGGGAATCTACTATGTTGTTTGTGATGTGAAACATATTTAAAAAAGTTTTTGGAGTTTTCATTTATATCATTTTCAATATTACGAAGGTAACTACAATAATCTGCTTCTAACAGCCGTTTAGATAGTCGTCTCAAAATTTTTAAATGTAATAAAATCATCAGGATGACGGTATTTTTTCCATCTTTTATGAATATGATTCTTTCGCTTAACGATTACTATTGATGATCTCGAAAAATAGGAAGGAAAGCGTTTATTGAATTTTTTTCTTTGGACATTCTTACACACTAAACTCATAAGTTATTCATAAAAATTATCTGAATTCTCATCAATTTGATTCTCATCAAAAATAAGATGCCAATTGACTTCCAATAAACCCTCATTTATAGCGCTTATAGCGTTGTAATTAGCCCTATTGAAGTTGAAAAATTCTATTTCAGCAAAGTCCTTGAGATAATTTTTTGATTTGAGGTTCAGTAAAAATTCTAAACAAGGATGGTGAATATCCTCCTCAATTATTGGATCATCGATATGTTGTAAATTACTTATTTCATACTTATTACATAAAATGAGATCTATTATTCGCTCGTTATTGTTTTGTACATAATTGAACTGCATCTATAATACCTGAATATTATCTATAATACCTGAATATCTACATCTATAATACCTGAATACTTTGCTTCAACATTAATAGGAATCAAGTAGTCAGTGTTCGCACGCACCCAGTTCACAGCAGAACAATTAAAGTCTCCACACATTAAAATCAGATCTCCACCAATTCTACGCTTGTTCTCCTCCAACTTACTTGAAAACGCTGAAGCTGCAAGTTTATCCCCAGGCGGCAGATATACACAACACAGGTAATCTTCGACGTTGCCAATAGATATTTTCACTCAAACGTCTTCGGCTTCACTTTCAAATTGAGGCACATGATGCGCCTGTATTTTACTATGCGTCGCAATAAATACTCCCCCTCCCTATTTTTTAGATGAGCTCGTTGATTCACGATCTCTTCTGAAAATACTATAGTGTTGTAAATGGACTACCTCTGCATCAAGAATATTTCCATTCAGCCAAGTCTCGGTGACGAAAATTATTTCATGATTATTAACTTCTGTCCCTAATTTAAATTTATTCAGTTTTTTCTTCAATCCTCGGACATTATGATAGTATATGTGAAAAGCCATTAACATAACACAAAAAAAAAATAGTACAAGTGATTTGCTGATCTATACTAACCTGATCAAGTCAGATTCCTGCCCAATTCGAAGTATCTTGGAAGCATCATCCCTTCGCATAAGGATACTCCCACCCTGATACCAAACAAATTTGTATACCTTTTCCTTGGCCGCTTCACGTGCGGCCTTGAAAAGGATTTTATTAGCCACAGTGTGTTCATTGATAAAAAATCTTTTCGAAATATCATCAATTTCAAACCCTGATCCCTTGTTCAACTCACTGCGTTTAACTTTAACAGCCGACATAAATCTTTCTTTTACATTTTGATTTGAGAATTGAACTACCAAATTTTTTGGCTTATCTTTCAGCTTTGTTGGTACCCGAGTGATGGAGTCCACACATCCAGGATGCACCAGATATTTTAGGTAATCACTAATCTTATTAAATAATTCTACAACGTTTTCTCCACCTTTTTCAGGTACATCCATGATCTCTATGTTGTTATTTCTCATATTCTGTTCCAAGTCATTAAATTTATTCTTTAATAGATTCATATCTTTCTTGAAAGCTTCGTTTTCAGCTTTTAACTCACTTGTTACTTTGATGACATCATCCAACTTTGACAATTTCTTCTCAAAGTCGGTAACTTTGTCCGAACAAATATCGACTGAAGCACGCAACCCTCTTATTTCGTCCCCCATGGCGTTCATTCCGACCTTAATGGTCTGAACCATACGAATAATAACCCCGTTTCCTTCATCCTCGCCGCCACTGATATAATCGGCTGTATCTTCGTTCGCCGGAGCTGTGATAGTAGTCAGAGTAACACTTCTGCATTTCGCACATGACCAGTTGCTACCCAGCAAATTAGTGATAATAGGTAACTGACTTTTTATTAAATCTGAACATCTCCCATTAGCATGAAAAAAATGTTGGCATTTTCCAATGCACTTCAGACCGGGAGACTTTTTATTCACTGCGTTAGTACAAATTACACAAGCAGGCATCTTCAAAGGCTCCAAATATTTATAACTGCGGAAACACTAAGGATTACAGCGTCGAATGAATTAAAAATCACTTTGTGAAATAATCAGATTGCGATACAATTTCGAAATTATTGCGGAGCGTTTCCCTTGCATACAACTATGTATACATCATGAAAAGGCTATAGAACACCTATTTACTTAAAAAGTAAGAAAACTTTCAAAAATTTCAAGAAAACATCTCTGAAATGTCTAGTTTCATTACCAATTGAAGAGGTTTTGAGTAGAATGGACAAAACTAAGTACTTACCAAAAAAACTGAAAGAAACAACATGAAATAAAAGAAGAATCAACATGAATACTCTGCTTGAATGGTTTGAACGTAATGAGTTATTATATTTTTTGAATTTTCCTGACATATAACAGCTCTCCTAATAATACGGTGGACTCCTGAGAGTCTAGTTTTTTTTATAGAATCTCTGTTTTTCTGGTTATATAATTGAATTTTCCAGTTTTTACCTAGCTATAGAGTCAAGTTTTATTTCATATTCTTGATGTTATGAAAAACTGTTATTTTGGTTGTGGAAAAAAACATTATTCATTATTATTATTTTAATAGTATCTCTGGTTGTTACATGAAAGAAAATACAATTATCTAGAATCTCTGGATGATGACCCAGGTTCAAATTCCGATAAAAGTGGAAGATTTTTCGTTGGGATAGCATTGGACTTCAAAAACCCTATGTTTTCGGTTGCCTGAAAATTGCACATCATCAGTTGGTATAATTCTATATGTAAAAATCCACACACTTACTGCAGGGAAAATAATTATCCTCAGTAAACTGTAAAGAACAACTCTATGTTCAGACACTTTTTTTCAATCTTCGAGTTATGAATCCACGCCTTTCTTCTGTCCATCATTTCCTTGTTTCCCAACTTTGTTTGAAATACAACTTTGAATTGTCCAGCTTTCGGAAAGGTATGTAAGCTATATTCGAAATTTTTTTTGCCCAAGATGAACAATAGGATACACAACAATAGTGATTAATCTCTTCTGAACGTTTATAAACGATCCCAAACAAAATTAAACACAATTAAAATTCAATAATTTCTCATATAAAATACACGTAAACAGATGTAAACAAAGCAATATATGGCCCATGCGTTAGTGATATTCGACACCGGTAGGGGGCGTATCGCTTATCTACGGGTAGTTTACTTTATTTGTCAAATGGAACGAGACCTAACATTATTGGGATCTGACATGGAGGCGGAGCTTAGGTGATAACGTCAAAACATGGCGTCTCAAAACCAACTTTCAATACGAGTTATATGAGAGATTTGAAAGTTTTTTGAGTTTTTCTTATACAAATGTTAGTTTCGAGTGAATGTGTGAAGCTATATGTAGGTGAAAATTTACTCCAGCGAAAATACAGAAAAGGTGATAGGCTGGAAAGATCCAAATTCATAATAAAATGTGGGAAAATGAAGATAATTCGAGGCCTGGTATCGTCAACTTTACTGATTTTTGTTTATCTACTTTGATTTGATTTGATTTGTAAAATACCTAGTCTAAATCAACTGTATTTGTTAAAGTGATATAAAACTATAAATTCGAGCTTTTTAAGTAGGAAGTTTATAATCGGCCAGATATGATGGGCAATTATCAATAAACATATTTCGAAGCTTTTTATTGATGATTCTTTATCCAACTTTGAATTTTTTCATTATTCGACATTTAATTATTTCTGAAAGAACTTTGGGCAATATATTCAAAATTACACGAAAAACATTTATTTAGTAGCAGGTATACATGGATTCAATGAGAAATCATAATGTTTTATATAATCAAATGTGGTTTTCATAATAAAACACCATCAATCATAATGTTACTCAAGATGTATTAATAATGAATTCACAAAGAAAAACTTTTTCATTCCGTGTGTATTCTTATTATAACTAAGTTCAATCTGATAACCATCATAAACATAAATTTGTTACTCCATCATTTCACTTAATCTTCCATCAATTTGTCGTCTTCTAAGATCGGAGAAGACATATTTATGGTACCACATATCACTGTAAAAATTTTTTCTAATAATACCAATGAATGTTTAGGTAACGCAGATCCAACAATTTTAAATATATTGGCTGAAGCATCTGGAATTTTCATTTTTAATGGGAACTATTCTAGTTTCATTCAATTCTTTTGTAAAATGTAAAGAACACCGTCATTCTCGGAGCTGTGTGATTCTTTTTCAGATTGATTTTCCATACCTTCAATAAATCAATCTTCTCCTTTTCTACAAAATGATTTTCTCTCAATAAAAAATATTTGGTTGGCTTTGGAAACCGATGAAAGCTAATACTTGCATTTGTAGATGCTTTAGAATTACAATTTCTCACGCCACAATACTCTCTGGACTTGCTGATTCTACGTTTTGCAAAATTAACACTTTCCATTATTTACCTTTTGCGACCTTATTTGTAAGAAATCAAAAACTTGACATGCAATTGCATTTGTTGGAAATAAAAACTTCATCCATCTGGCCGCCAGAGTTCGCCAGCTGACATGTCAGATCCCAATATATGCAGTGAATGTTTTAAGTAGAAAACAAGTAAACTTCGATACTGAAAAAGAGGACTTTTTTGGAAGATATTTAAGTTATTATGTTTGAAAAAGTTTGTTTTATTTTTTATATAATATGTATGATGTTTGAAAATGAAGGGAGTTGATAAGTGGTTAAAGATGAAAAATTATGTTGTTTTCTTTTTTTTTAGTATGTAGATATATCTAATAAAGTTGATAAAAAGTATATGAAGTATTGCTTTTTATGTGGGGTAAGAAGTATTTGGAGGAGATTTTTTTTTATAGGTAAGTAAGACAACATTATGTTCACGAGGTAAAATTTTGTGATGTTCTCCAGTCCGAAGTTTTCGAACTGACCAAGAAGGGAGCGACGGAATATCTATGCAAGAATATCTTTCCAAGAAGATGTTTGTTTTTAGTTCTGTGGTTTTATATATATATATATATATATATATATATATATATATATATATATATATATATATATATATATATATATATATTTATAAGGCGATGAGTAAAGTATTTAAGTGTGGTTTTTATGTCTATCTAACGTTGAATAAAGGTGTAAGAAGTATTTTTATTATTGTTTTATTCCAACGATAATTAATATATTTGTAAGGAAATGTCAAAGCACGGTATTTGCGTGAACTATCGTGCTTTTGCCTACCTAAGCGTAAAAAGAAGATCTGACATTCGCCATGTTGAAATAACTAATGCTCAAAGCCAAAACTTGGGCATCTCTAAGCGCTAGTAGGCCAACACGAACATCAATAATCTATGCTTTTAAGTGTGAGCGCTTAAAGCGTGTAAGTGCCCAACGCGAATACACCTTCTGTAACACCGTATGTCAGGCGTTCGTTCAGAAATTGTCAAATAACGCTTACGTTGATACCCTATAATTTATTGAATTTTGGCAGAAATTTGATAAAAATGAACGAAGAACAATTAATTGCTTGTATGTTGTGTGGCATTGCGTGTTGGTAAGTGCACATTACACATCGAGTGTCGACACGTTTTGTCGCGTCGCGTTTCAATAATATGTTTCCGGCTTTATCGTTTTGGTGTTTCGCCTCGTGTCAAAATGTGAATGTTTTCATATCGACTTGTCAAAAAAAAAAATTAATAATCGAGTTTGGTGAAGTTTCGTTTAATTTTTCAATATGCAACGCTTTGCTTATAGTTCTGGCGGTGTTGTTTATTCGTTATAAAATCGTAACGAATACCACTCGACCAATAGAAAATAATTGTTATACTGACCTCGTCACTCGACATGTTTCGCAAAATACGTCTCGTGACTCAGAAGTATGATCGATTATTCTCGGTGCTCTTGTGATATTATAACTGATTATATAACTCATGTGTGAATAAGCCAATAGAATACTTGAGTTTTGCATAGCTACTGCGTATTGATAAGTGAATATACCCTTGACGACGTTATATAATCGTTTTGATGTCTTTGTAATGACTGGTCCTGGTTATTAAATGATACAATGGTTCATACTATACTTTGGTCTTTATTTATAGTAGACTATGGACTTATAACTAAACCCTCGGGCAGCGTGATGAGTGTCCGAGTCTATATAAGTCTAACGATCAGAGATTCCCTCTGGTTTATATATAAATATTATACAAGAAATTGATGACGTGCGACCTTGGCCTCACGTACTCGTCGCATTGTTTATAAACTACGAAACATAACATTCTTAATCTAATGTGGACTAAAACAATCATGACACTGACCTACTTCCAGTCCACGCCTTCGGCAAATTGAAAGAATTTTATTGAGCTCACTCGAGGAAATTCTGTCTCATTTAAATTTATAATAATTTAAAAAAAATTTCTTTTCAATTTCCTAGGAATCGTTTGATCACAATATATATTGTCGAATGTGCACTGGAAGTATAATTACAATACAATTTCGAGCAATTCATTTTAAGTACAGTCTCTATACGTGTTGTCTAAGGCCCCTATTCTCTCGTGATGATACGCCATATTTTTGATACATTAATAATTTCATTTCAGTCATGGTACTCGATATAAATTACCTTTTACTTCAATTTGTGGACTCTTTCATTTGTCTCATTCTTCAATTAATATAAACCCATCTATACATAACCACAATACTAACCATAAATCAATATATAAATATATATATATATATATATATATATATATATATATATATATATATATATATATATATATATATATATATATATATTATATATATATATATATATATATATATATATATATATATATATATATATATATATACATATATATCCACAATAATAATAACTAAGGTCCCTAAAACCGATTATATTCCCTTGCCTTTCTAATAATTGAGAGCCTTTTAATTCCATTCTTCTCTACAGATAGCTTCTAAAATTCTCAACATTTCGTCTCGTGCCAATGCCGATCGAATATTCAGATAACTGTAGAGTGTTGCAACATTAGTACATACCGTGTATGATTTATTCTTGGCAGCTTCCAAAATTCTAAATAACATAGCTAATGGATAGCTGTAGATCGTCGCCACACTATTCCTCCAAAAAAATTATATATACCTATCTATATATTTATTTATTTATTTATTCAATCGGTTGCCTTTCTACCGTTTGGTGTAAGGCGTTGAATTTATATCCTGTCGGTATATAATTCTCTCCATTTAGTTCTGTCTTCGTACTTTGTTTTATTCCCTGCCAAGGAATTCCCTTTCTTTCTGCTTCTTCTTTGATACTGTCAGTCCATGTTTTTCTTGGTCTTCCTCTAGCATTTTCTCCTCTTACCCTTGTTTCATATACATTTTTGTCAGTCTGTCCTCTTCCATACGGCACACATGTCCGAACCATCTTAATTGTCCTATTATTTTTTCATTAATTGGTTCTATCTTAAGATTTTGTCTATGTGTTTCGTTTCTTATTCTGTCCTTGTTTTATTCTCGATTTTCCTCAAGAATCGCATTTCCATAGCATTTATTCTCATTTTATGCTTTTCTGTCATGGTCCATGCTTCGCTACTATACATAAGCGTCGGTCTTATAACTTTTTTAACTATTTCTACTTTTATCTCTTTTGCTATTTCTCTTCTACCAAAGAAAAATGTTTTCTTCATCATATTGAATAGCTTTCCTGTCTTTCCTAACCTTTCATTTATTTCATTGTCTATTTTCCCGTTTCTTTCAATTATTGCTCCCAAATATTTGAAGCTTTCCATCTGTTCAATCTGTTTTCCATGTAGTTCGATTTTGTGTCTTTCGTTTTCTCCGGCTATAACCATGCTTTTCGTTTTTCCTATGTTTATCTTCATGTCTATTTGGGACAGTTCCCTATCTAGTACTTCGATGCTGTAGATTCTTTTCTGTCTCCGCCAATATTGCCATGTCATCTGCGAACATTAATTCTGAAACCTGTATTTGTTCCATTTTCCAGTATCCCAGTTTCAGTGGTCTCATATTTTTTCTTGCTTCTTTCATGGCTTCATCAAGAATCAGTGCGAATAGTAGCGGACTGAGGACACATCCCTGCTTTACCCCTATCATTGTCTCAAACTCCCTCGATTCTTCATTATTCGTTCTTACTATGTTCTTGTTATCTTTGTACATTGTTTTTATTATCTTTATTATTCTTTTATCAATTTTTTTTTCTAATACCATCCATATGTCTTCTCTTCTCACTCGGTCGAATGCTTTTTCAAGGTCTATAAAGGATACATGTATGTCCCTTTTTCTGCTTATTAGTTTTTCACTGATTTGCCTTAGAATAAATATTGCATCTTGGGTACACCTCTCCTTCCTAAATCCATATTGGCTGTCATCTATTGTTTCTTCGATTTTATCACTCATTCTTTTTTCTATTATCATGGCTAGAATCTTACCCGGAACACCAGTCAACGTTATTCCTCTATAGTTGTTGCAGTTTATCTTATCTCCTTTTTTGTGTATCGGTTGTGTGATTCCTATATTCCATTCCAATGGGATTCTTATTTGTTTGAATATATCATTCATGATTTCAGTTAATAATTCACTGATTTGCCTTAGAATAAATATTGCATCTTGGGTACACCTCTCCTTCCTAAATCCATATTGGCTGTCATCTATTGTTTCTTCGATTTTAACTCCCATTCTTTTTTCTATTATCATGGCTAGAATCTTACCCGGAACACCAGTCAACGTTATTCCTCTATAGTTGTTGCAGTTTATCTTATCTCCTTTTTTGTGTATCGGTTGTGTGATTCCTATATTCCATTCCAATGGGATTCTTATTTGTTTGAATATATCATTCATGATTTCAGTTAATAATTCACTGATTTGCCTTAGAATAAATATTGCATCTTGGGTACACCTCTCCTTCCTAAATCCATATTGGCTGTCATCTATTGTTTCTTCGATTTTAACTCCCATTCTTTTTTCTATTATCATGGCTAGAATCTTACCCGGAACACCAGTCAACGTTATTCCTCTATAGTTGTTGCAGTTTATCTTATCTCCTTTTTTGTGTATCGGTTGTGTGATTCCTATATTCCATTCCAATGGGATTCTTATTTGTTTTAATATATCATTCATGATTTCAGTTAAACAATATCCTTCTTCCTTCTCTGCCCATATATTTTATCATTTCAGGTGTTATGTTGTCTATTCCTGGTGATTTTCCTAATTTCAATTTTTCTATTGCTTCTATAACTTCATTTTCTTGTATTTTCTTTATTTCTTGTAATTCCATTATTACTTCTCGTTCTCTTGTTTTATCTGTTTGTCTTTTTGTCAGTTCTTAGAAGTGCTTTCTTCATCCCTCCATTATTTCTACTTCTTCCGTTATTATGTTTCCTTCTTTGTCTTTTGTGTTCATCATATTATATTCTTTTCTTCTTTTTCATTTGCTTTATTGCCCCGTTAAATAGTTTCTGATTCTCTCTATAGGGAAAACATAATAAGCGATACGCCCCCTACCGGTGCCGAATATTACTAGAGCATGGGAGATAGATTGCTTTGTTTACATCTGTTTACGTGTATTTTATATGAGAAGTTGTTGAGTTTTAATTGTATTTCGGATCGTTTACAAACGTTCAGAAGAGATGAATCACTATTGTTGTGTATTCTATTGTTCATATTGGGCAAAAAAAACCCGAATATAGCTTACATACCTTTCCGAAAGCTGGACAATTCAAAATTGCATTCCAAACAAAGTTGGGAAACAAGGAAATGATGGACAGAAGAAAGGTGTGGATTCATAACTTAAAGATTGAAAAAAAATGTCTGAACATAAGAGAGTTGTTCTTTACAGTTTACTGAGAATAATTATTTTCCCTGCAGTAAGTTTGTGGATTTTTCCATATAGAATTATACCAACTAATGATGTGCAATTTTCAGCTAACCGAAAACGTAGAGTTTTTGAAGTCCAATGCTATTCCAACGAAAAATGTTCCACTTTTATCGGAATCTGAACCTGGGCCATCATCCAGAGATTCTAGATTATTGTATTTTCTTTCATGTAACAACCAGAGATACTATTAAAATAATAAAAACAAATGCTGTTTATTTGCACAACCAAAATAACAGTTTATCATAACATCAAGAATATGAAATAAATCTGGACTCTATAGCTAGGTAAAAACTAAAATATTCAATTATATAATCAGGAAAACAGAGATTCTATCAAAAAAACCAGACTCTCAGAAGTCCACCGTACTTTGAGGATAGCTGTTATACGTCAGGAAAATTCAAAAATATAATAACTTATTACGTTCAAACCATTCAAGCAGAGTATTCATATTAATTCTTCTTTTATTTCATGTTGTCTCTTTCAGTTTAGCTGGTAAGTAATTAGTTTTGTCCATTATACTCAAAAGTTCTTCAGTTCGTAATGAAAGTAGACATGTCAGAGATGTTTTCTTGAAACTTTTGAAAGTTTTTTATTTTTTAAATAAATAGGTGCTCTATCATACAGCCTTTTCATGAGGTATACATAGTTCCTTCAATCAATTGATTTATTCATCCTCTACTTTATTTTATTATTGATTTTCATGTTCAATGATAAAAACTCAGTGTAAATTTCAACTTGATATAGGTAGGTTATCTACTGTTGAACAGAGATAAAATTGTCCTCAATTCAAACACAATATATCACAGGAAAATACAAAGTCCAAAAAAACACAAATTACGACGATAAACGTTCGAAAACTCAAAACGAAATGAACGTAAATACCATTACAACCAATGTAAACAAACAGCTAATCTCCCATGCTCTAGTACCGATATTAGCCGTTCCGGCGCTACGATCTTAATTTCGGACTCCTATAGTTCCTTGTCATCCTTTCTCCAAATTTTGTCTATGATTTTAGTTTGGTTTTCTTGACTTCCTCCTTTACTTCTTGTCTTTTTTCTTTATATTCCTCATAATCTTCTTTCTTCTTTGTGTCCAAATATTTCTTCCATTCATCCTTTATTTTCAGTTTTAACTCGTTTGTCTACCATTCAGTTTTCTTTGTTATTTTGTTCTATATTTTTGATACTCCGCAGCTGTCTTTGGCTGCTTGTAGGATACTATCTTTAAAAAATTCCCATTTTTCTTCCAATTCCATTTGTTGAGTCAATCCTTCAAACTTTCTCTCTAGAATATCTTGGTATTTCTCTCGATATTGTTATTCTTTAAATTTATAACTTTTTATTTTCTCTTTGACTTTCTTTCTCCTTTTCTCCCCTTTTTCTTAACTAAGGAAGTTTATCTTAACTAAGAAGTGGTCGCTATCTATATATACCATAAAAAAAAATTTGTTTCATCTCATTTTACTAACGATTCCATCTCGTAATTACAGTAAAAATTCATTATTTATGAAAACATAATTCATTAGCAGGGGGCATAATCCATCCCCTGAGCATCATATACACACTCTTATTAATTGCTCTCTCCTTTTAACCATTAAACAATTGTACATTATCTATACCACACTATTTTGGAAACTATAATCAGTCTTAGCAGTACCTACATTTGATAATGGGCTGAAAGTTTAAACATTGTTAAAAACAATTATTATAAGTTTCAAATTTCTTATTTTTTCCCACTTTTGACAAATTCAAATATTCATGCTTCGAGTAATAAGTTAATTTTCTTATTTGCGTATCAAGTGAGCAACGGTTTACAATTTCTTTAAAAAAAATAATATGACTTTTATAAATAACACTTTTGATGAGTAATATCAGCAACTCCATTTTAGAGACAAAACTTGATTTAAAAGATTTAAATTATTTAATTAATCAAACAAAAAATGAAAAATTTTTGAAGTAAGTCAATGTCTCAATAAGATTCAACTAAAAATAATGCATAAAAGCAAAATATTCATAATAATAATAAAAAAATTTCTAGCGTCGAAATATTTGACATATTCATTACATTCTTCATGAATCTTATTTGATGGCAAGACTCAAAATTCATTCAATAAATCAACTATTTATTTATATACAAAGTTATCATTATATAATACAATTGATTTTCCATTCAACTCATCTGAAGCGATTAATGAACTATGTATCTAATCAAACACAAAAAAAATTTTTCCTTTTATCTTAACTAAAAATACCTAGTTCCAAAAAAAAATAATAATAATTATCCACAATAAATGATTTTCAAATATCAATAATAAAAAAAAATTCCCCAATTGTACTTAAATAACGGATATTGCATAAAACTAAGAACATCCAAAAAAACAAAAATTCCCCCATTATATGGTGTACAAAAAAATGAAAATAGTAATCCACGAAATAAAATATCAATATGCAAAAACACTTCTCCACTCGAACTTGAATTACGGATAATGCATGAAAGAGGGAAATCACAATAAAATAATAATAATAAAATTAATAATGATAAAAAAAATGGTAATAAAAAAATATATACAAAGTTATAATTCTTCAAACTTGAAAATAATGAAGAAAAAAGGCATGAAAGTAATAACTATGAAAAAATAAATGTCTCTTCTTCCTCCATAACAAAAATAACGAAGTCACTTTTCTCGCCATATTCACAAAAAAAATGTCAATTCCACTCTATGTCTACACACACAGTTGTCCCTTACTCGTCTGCAATACCGTTCCATATATACGTAACACATAGTCATTTATATTAGAGTAGATCCTACCTTACACATCGGAAATTCTCTCAACTCGGCTTGCTGGGTTGTCCTCTTCGGTTCTGTGTAGCAAACATTGATTAGTTGCCAGCCTCTTTATGGGCGATAGTCACTTCTTCTTCTCACCATTAGATTACTTCATTTTATTTACCAACTAACTACACTTCTTCCAACTATACTGATACAACTGGCAGGATCGCGATGTAATGACTGGTCCTGGTTATTAAATGATACAATGGTTCATACTATACTTTGGTCTTTATTTATAGTAGACTATGGACTTATCACTAAACCCTCGGGCAGCGTGACGAGTGTCCGAGTCTATATAAGTCTAACTATCAGAGATTCCCTGTGGTTTATATATAAATATTATACAAGATATCGATGACGTGCGACCTTGACCTCACGTACTCGTCGTATTGTTTATAAACTACGAAATTTAACATTCTTCATCTAATGTGTACTAAAACAATCATGACACTGACCTACTTCCAGTCCATCTTACCTCTTGTCAAAATGTGAATGTTTTCATATTGACGATGTTTTGACGTTTGTAAAAAAAAAATTTATTCGTTATATACCTAATCAACAAATAACTCGAGCAAACGAAAATAATTGTTATACCCTTTGGTCACTCGACGTAATTGCTTGAAACATCATCGAGATGCGCTCTCAGAATGTTTCGCAAAATAAGTGTCGTACTCGGAAGTATAATAGATTATTTTTCTCCGATCGTGGGAAAAGTGACACTATTTTGACCTGTTTTCTATGCGAAAAGCTCAACATTCCAGAATAGTGGTCAGTTGCTAAGCAATTAGAAAATAACAGTGCGGTAATATTCTTACCGCATTGCTGTAGCGTGTGGTAATGTAACAAATGGATTATTACATTAAAATGAAACAAAGTATGGTTTTAATTTTTATAATTGTTGTTAATATTTACATTTTTTGTATCCTGTAGCTTGACGTTTTAAAACTGCTCTCAGTTTTTGGTACTGGGCAATATTAATATTATTTTTAACAGACAGTTGATTGAAGCATGGAATAATGTGCCCACAACGTCGAAGATTTCATTGTTTTAGCCAATTCAGCAACATACGCCATCAGTACATTCTCAGAAAAGGATACACTGTTGTTTTTTCTACAAAAATTCATGAAGCGTTGGTACGCAAGTTCATACTTCTCTCTGGATTTCGCCGGAAGTAAATTAAGTGAAGGCCCGTTCGCGGCTTCTACTAGTTCAGGAGTCGTGCAAGACAACAAATAATCACTATCAGTGTTCATGTTTACTAATTCTTTTTTAATTCCTTATAAAATACAACGAATCAAACAAAACCAGCTTTAAAATTATTTTACTTTTGTCATAACAGAGTAATTTCCATGGTTACTACTTCTATATTTCATTATGAACATAGAGAAACCTATTTAAACTTACTTGATTACATCTTGGATGAAATATTTTTTTATTAATTAATTTTTTAAATGTAAATCAACGATCGGAGAAAAAATAGTATGTATAATTCGTGTGAAAAGCATATTCCCATATTCCAATATTATGCTTTTCTTACTAATTATACAATATACTATTTCGATGCTCTTGTGATATAACTGAGAATTTATGTTAAGTAAGAGATTGTGCGTTTTGAGCGATATTGGCAAGAAATTTTGAAAGACGATTTACCGGAAAACTGTGACCGGGAAGTATTTTCTGCAGTCTCTTTCATTGTATTCAGAATTAATAAGTTATTAAAAATATTGTATTAAATAATTATTTCCTTTTCCCTTAGGTTAGTGTCAAAACTTACTTCCACTGCATACCGTGGCGTACTATACCAGCCATAATTACGTTATTTGCCCACAATAATTTTAGATATTTTGGAGAAGAAAAGGTGAGAAAGCCATAAATTATTAGTTAATATTCGGCTCTTTCAACCCAAAAGAATGAAAAATCCGACATTTTATGAAGATCTTTTTAGGAGAACTATGTTCTTGACAGATCTGTCAAAATTGACCAGAATAGTGTGACGTCACGCCGCCATCTTTGTTGGAGAAGGTTATGGGCATAGGGGGCATAAGACGTCAACAACAGGGTCATTTGAGGAAACTCCTAACACGACTTCAGTATTTGTGCCTGATGTACTAGCAGTAACATAATCAGTGGCATCAAGATGTTCTGTAATTAATATAACATATTAATAAGTAGTTTAGAACCTATTTGAGATATGTATAAAGTGACTACCTGTTTCTATGATTTTCCGTTTAAATGGTCTTCTTGCTACCACCTTTTTTGCAAATTCACAGGAAAATTGAAAACAGAAGGCACTGCTGTTTTTTTGGAAACTCTATTTCCATGTACATTAAGCTCAAAATCGTCTTCAGTGAAGTGATTTTCACATATAACTGCTCTATCACTTGGATTAAAATCTTTCCTTCTTATAGCTACCAACCACTGTTTTCTCCGGACAGCATCTTTGGGTATACTAAAATTATAATGTTTTTGGATTTTTAACTATACACACCCTACCTCAAACATTTTAATTTAACACCCTTGTTTCTTCTGACCGTACAATTTATAGCACAGCAAGATTGTACCATTATTGTAGCTAAATAGTCTAAAATCCCAAACATATACAATTAAAAACTCAAACAAATAGAAGTTCTTGAAGTCTTCCTTTCTCACAAAAATCACTTTAAGGCAAACAATGCCGATAAAACATCCAAAATGTTCCACAAAGAAACAAAACAAACTTCTATTCAACGGCTTTTGCAGACATTGCCATCGAAAGGTGCTCGCTGCTCGCGTTAGCTCTATCCTTCTTGCTTCCTCTCTCTTTTTCTTGCAGTGGCGACATTCTTCCTTGCATGGTCGTCTGGATAAAGCATCAGCATTATTATGGATTTTTCCTCGCCGATGTTCTACTTTGCAGTCATATTGTTGCAGTCTTTCTATCCATCTTGCGATTTGGCCCTCTGGAATCTTCATCTGCAATAACCATTTGAGTGCTGCATGGTCAGTCCGAACCAAAAATCTTCTTCCATAAAGGTACTTGTGAAAATGCTCTATGGATTTTATCAGAGCTAACAATTCCTTTCGAGTAACGCAATAGTTTCTTTCTGATTTGTTGAAAGTTTTGCTGTAATATTCGATGACTCTTTCTTCGCCTCCTTGTACTTGTGACAAAACAGACCCAATGCCCATATTGCTAGCATCCGTATCTAGAATAAATAGTCCCGTAGTCTGTGGATACGACAAAATAGGGCTTGAGCAAAGTGCAGCTTTCAGTTGTCGAAATGCTGCCTCACACTCTCTTGTCCAGTTGAAGGTGGCTTTATTTTCAGTCAGTTTATGTAATGGTTAAGCTGTATCAGCAAACTTATCTACAAATCTCCGATAATAGGTACATAGTCCTAGAAAACTTCTAACCTCATGTTTGTCTTTCGGTCTTGGCCATTCTCTTACTGCTTCGACCTTATCCTCTGATGTATGTATTCCGCTAGATGATATTGTATGTCCTAGAAAATGTACCTGATTTTGAAATAGGCAACACTTTTTATAATTCAATTTCAAATGAGCATTCCTAAATCTGCTGAAAATTTCTTTCAGATTTTTCAAGTGGTCTTCGAAGGATGCTCCCATAACCATCACATAATCTAGGTATACTAAACAGGTTTTCGAAGTTAATCCTTTCAGAACCAATTCCATCAGTCGTTCAAACGTTGCCGGTGCATTGCATAACCCAAAAGGCATAACATTGAATTGGTACAATCCACTTCCAGTTGAGAATGCAGTTTTCTCTTTATCATCAGGGTGGATATTTACTTGCCAGTATCCACTCTTCAGATCTGATGTCGAAAACCACTTCGACCCCGCCAGTGTTGTTAACGTGTCATCTATGCTGGGTAGTGGATAGCTATCTTCCTTGGTAACATCATTAAGTTTCCGATAATCGACACAAAATCTTGTTGTCCCATCCTTCTTCTTAACTAGAACAACAGGTGCTGACCATGGACTTGATGACTCTTCTATGACTCCCTTCTCCTTCATGGATTCGATTAATTCAGCTACTTCTGATTGTTTAGCTAATGGAAGTCTTCGAGGAGCTTGTCGTATAGGGTGGGCATTCCCTGTGTCGATCCGGTGGGCAACTAAACCAGTTCCTTCGAGTTCTTGGTCTTCAAAGAGGTCGCTTTCTTCGCGGATAAATTTTCGAGTCAATTTTATCTGTTCTGATGATAAATGTTTCCATGAAGTCTCCAATTTAGTGAAATCAACAAACTTTTTCTTAGTTTCCTGTATATCAGCTGGTTGCTCACATCGAGCTATCCACGACACTGGTTCCAATGTAGCCACTGTTTTTCCTTCTTCAATATTTAGCTGTTCGTTACTAATATTAGCTACTCTTACAGGAATGTTTCGTTTTGTCAGAGATAAAGTCCTAGCCGTTAAAAATGTACAGTCTAATTTAGGTTCAATGAGTCCAACACACCACCCAGGATCGTGTTCTGGTCTTACATAGATAATATGCTCTGAGCAAGCAGGTATCTTATAGGCTTGGATTGTTTTCAGACTTACTTGATTTTCATTGGAGCCATAGTTTGGAATGAATTCCTCATTTCCAATCTTTAAAATTCCAGTATTCTTCTCGTAGACTAATCCATATTTTTTCACAATGTCCATACCCAAAATATACTCATGAGTAATGTCTGCTACAAGAACTTTGTGTGGGATCTGCAATCTTCCCCCAATTTCCAATAAAATCTCAGCTTCTCCACGAATATAGCTCCTTTGACCAGTTGCTGTCTTCAGAGTTATATTGTACCTCATTGGAGTAATTTTAGATGTTAGTAATATATCAGGCCAAACCAATGATACTTCAGCGCCAGTATCAACAATTACCTTGACAGGTTGTCCTGAGATTGAGCCATTAACTGATAAGCTTCCACCTGCAATGCTTCTAATGAAAACGGTCCTGGGGGCTGTCACTTCCCCAGTCAGAGTTTGCCCCTTTACTCTGACAGGTGGTAGTTTTCCTGATTCTTCCTAGGTGCTGGTGAGGATGATCTTCCTCTGTTTCGGTTATCATCTCTGCCTCTGTTCATTCTGGAACGACATTCTCTACTAGTGTGTCCATATTCTCCACACGAGTAACATTCACCCTTAAAAGATACTCGGTTCTTTTCAAAAGAAGAAATAAGTTTGTCTAACCGTTCCAATAATACTCCAAGTGTATTATTTTCCTCTACTTCCACTTTTCGAGCTCTGTGTTTTGCTCGGTTATTACAAGATGTTAGTTTTGCTGTTTCAAATTCCAGAGCCCTTACTAAAGCATCATTTCCTGTTCTTGGTCTCAAAATTTTCAAATGTTGAATCAGGTCGTTGTGTTTTAACCCATTAACAAAAGATTTGACACTCCATTGCTCAAAGATATCATCTGGAGCCATTGGGTAGGCTAACCGAGTCAACTTTTCTACTTCGGCCTGAAATTCTTGCAGTGATTCATTTGCCAATTGATGCCTACCTTCTAATTGAGCCTGGTACAACATTTCTCATGATCATCTCCATATCTCAACTCTAGGGTTTTTATTAGAGTTATATAATCTTCCTGCTCTTTTACTGACAATTTTTGTAAAAGTTCTGCAGCTTTACCTCTGAGGGACAAAACCAGTTCTACTGCTCTCATTTTATCTGTCCAACCATTAGCTTGGGCTGCTGCTTCAAACTGCCGTTTGAATATTGGCCAGGAAGAATCTCCATCAAAAGTAGGTGGCTTTGAAACTTTCAGTCTGGGGACTTGATTACACATTACTTTTGATTCATTGTTTTCCATGGTTGATATTCGCTTTTCTAAATTTTCTAAATCTCTCATTACCTGTGATTCACGTTCTTCTAAATTATGCAATTGCTCCTCCAGGTCTTCCTTCACATGTACTATTTCACCTCTCAATTTCTCATTATCCTCCTTCCTACCTCTGTCGAGATCTTCCAGGATTTACTGTAATCCTTGTAATTCTTGCTCCCGACGTTTCTGTTCATCTAGTTTTCCTTGTTCTCGACGTTTTTGTTTTTCTAATTTCTCCCGTTCTCGACGTTTCTGCTCTTCCAATTTCTCCTGTTCTCGACATTTCTGCTCTCGTTGACGTTGTTCCTCTTGTTCGGCGAGTTTTTGCATTATTTTTTCCATCATCGATTCCATTTTTCTGGTTATTGGCATCCCACACTTCTGACACCAGTTGTTACGAATTCGGGTTCGCTAGGATGATTTCCAATAACTAAATTTAATTAATAAACAAAACAAATCAGTATTTATTTACACAACAGTAATTCTGACAATAACCACACTTTTCAATAACTACTTCAAAACACAGGTCGCTCTTCTTTTATAATAATAATAATAATAATAATAATAATAATAATAATATTTATTAACCTCATATAATATTTACACTAAACATAATATGGATATATAAATGAAACTGAAATAAGTCATATCCGTGTTAAACATTCATCCTAGGATAGATGTTTCATAATTTACTGGCTCTTGTGTACTCCAGGAAATCCCCAATACTATAGGGCTCGCATTGTAGGATCAGTTCAGAAACCTTAGATTTGAAGTTCCTGTAGCTGTTTAGGATTTGTAGGTGTCTGGGCAAAGATTGGAAAGCCCTTATGGCCATGCTTTGAATATTCTTTTCATGTAGTGCCGTTTTGTGCTTTGGTGTGTAGTAGGGCAGTACTCCTCTTGAGTTATTAGGATTCCTGTGTTGAGAAAAGTAGTGTTCATTCCTCTTGAAAAATGTCAAGACCTTATATAAATATAATCCAAAGATGGTGAGGAATCCATGCTTCTTGAACTGACCACGGCAAGTCTCTCTGTTGTCAAGACTAAGGATAGTGCGTATTGCCCATTTTTGCGCAGCAAAGATTCCATCCACAGCAGATGAATTTCCCCAGAAAATGATACCATATCCCATTAACGATTGGAAATTACTGTAATATAGCACTTTTAACGTACTCAGATTAACAAGTCCTCTCATCATGCGGAGTGTAAAAATTACACTATTTAGCCTACTTCTCAATTGGGTTGTATGTTCTTCCCATCTCAGGTTCTGGTCAATGCTAAGGCCCAAAAATTTTACAGATCTCCTTATCGACCAGTCGCATCCATCTACCTCAAGTGAGTTAGGATAGCCTAGCCTGGCCCAGTTTGAGCGGAAGAACATCGCCTCTGTCTTGTTCATGTTCACTATTAATTGATTTTCAGCACACCATTGCCTAATATTTTTCAGTATTTGCGTCACTGATCTCTGTATAATAGAAACGTTGTCTCCGCAGAAAAGAAAGTTAGTGTCATCCGCATCATAATTGGTTTGCAGACAGGGTCTCCACAAGCACTGGGAAGTGAATTGACAAAGATGACAAAAAGAAGCGGACCTAGAACACTTCCCTGTGGGACTGCAGTCTTGGGATTCATCTCCGTGGAAATGCAACGCATCGCCTGCACATTCAAAACTACCTGCTGCTTTCTGTCAGTTAGATAAGTTCTCAGTAACTGTAGTTGATTGTCTCTTATGCCACAGTGTTCGAGCCATCCCAGTAATGAATGCTCAACGAGGTCAAAAGCTCTTGAGAGGTCTAGGAAAAGAGCAAAGGGAATTTCTCCTTTATCCAAGGCTTCAATTATGGCATTCACCAGCTCGAAAGTAGCCGTTTCAGTACTTCTGTTCCTTAGGAATCCATGCTGTTCTTTTGCAATGATCTTGAACTTTCCAAAGAAGTCTAGCAGTCTACTAGCCAATAGTTTCTCGAATATTTTTGTGAACGAGGTTAGAGAGCTTATAGGCCGATAATTAGCAAGATCCTCGGTATTGCCTTTTTTAAATACTGGTCTGACTGTTGCTATCTTTAGCTGCTCACGAAAGATACCATCTACAAAAGATTTTTGCATAATGTGTGCAAGTGGAGCCGCAAGAATGTCAATGTTATCCTTAATTATTTTTAGGGGTATTTCATCATGACCATAGGCGTGATTATTCTTGAGTGACCTGACTGTGGATATAACTTCAGATGGTGTGACGTCGAAGATAAAGAAACTATTGGGGTTTCTTCTGCATTTACTGAAGTAGGTATTCGGCATCTTAGGAATGTTGGTAGTCATTTCGGAGGTGTAACTGAAGAAGGTGTTGAACCTGTTTGCCAGAGTTGCAGGGGAACCTTTTGAGTCAGGAAGATTGTTGCTCTTGGTTTTTCTTCTGGTTATCGAGTTGATTATCTGCCAGACCGTCTTTGACTTGTTCTCCGATGCAAGGATCAGTCCATCATGAAATTCCTTTTTGGCATTTGATAGTGCAGACTCGTAATACTGTTTTATTTTTTTGTATGTAGCTTTGTATTCCGGATTTGCTGTCGAGGCAACATAATAGTAATCCAGCATGTTCTTTAGGCAGAGAAGTTTTGGGGTTGGTTTAAGTTTCTTTTCTCTCCTCTTCCCGGTAACTTTTGGAAAGCACTTGTCGTACAAAGCTTTGAACCTCTTAAAGAAGCTATTCCAGATGTGGTTCACATCCCCCATTGAAGACAATAGGTCATTCCAGTCAATAGAGCAGAGGTTGTCCCTGAAAGCCTTGTTGGTTGTATCATTTATCCGTCGATAAGTTATGATCTCCTCCGGGTAGGCCTTAAAGAGATTTTCTGTTACAAACTTCACGGCTGTGTGATCAGAAATGTGATACTGTAGTACTGTTGAGACGCCACTAAGGTTGGTTAAGACATTGTCAAGGCAGGTTCCTGAAGATGGGCGTGTAGGTGTTCGGTTAGTTATGTTGATATTGTACTCTTCGAGAAGAGCCAGGAATTCGCTTTCATCTTTATTTTTTGAATTAATGTTAATGTTAAAGTCCCCTGCAATCATAAATATCGCTCGTTCTCTACAGCAGATATCTAGGATGTTTCTTAGCCTCAGAAGAAATAGCTCCACATCACTAAGTGGAGGAGTGTTGGGTCTGTATATACATAGGACAATAAGTTTCAGTCCACTTACGGTCAGTTGGGCTGCAGAGCACTCAATGACATTTAAAATGCTCAGTGCTCTCAAATCAGAACGTTCAGTAACATCAAAGCAGTCTTTGATATATAATGCACTGCCACCATGTTTCCCCCTTGGCCGACAGCAATGGGAAACGAGCCTGTATCCTTTCATGTAAAATGCTGCTAATTCATCTTTCGATAGCCAATGCTCGGTGCAGGCTATAATGTCTGCATTATGTTCATTTACTAGTGTAGTGGGCCTGTTCAAAGATGTAGTCATTGATTGGAGGTTTTGAGCAATTAAACAGATATTTGTCGACCTGTTGTGATTCGTATTTTTCACGGGTTGTGATGTTTTGCCTGTCTTGTTACCTGCTTTCGCTAGGTCGAGCTGTTTTTCCGAAAAAAATTCCGAAAAGAAAATTCTCTAATCAGCACACCTTTTGGCCAAAAATCTTCGCTAGTTAGTAGGTTAAAACCTTCATTTGAAGAGATTCCGATGCTAAAAGAGGAGTTTCTTCCCTTGCTGTCAAGTTTTTTTCATCTCAATTTGTTCGTGTCCATCTATTTGAGCTATGTATTCCTTTATTGCATCCACTGGAACATCACTACCAGATATTTTGCCAATATACAGCCACCTCCTTTTTGCTGCACCTTGAAATTTGGCCGTTCTATTGGCGATTGAGGGGCCAAGGGATGTAACAATAGGTTTGTTTCGAGTTTGAGACTTCTTTGCGTAGGACACCATCCTCCAGTCTTCATCATTGCGACCAGCGTTAGTATGCATTCCGCTCTGAGACTGTGTACTATTGTTATTGAAGTAGCCGCGTACGGTTTCCCTGATTTGTGTTTCGTTGCTGGAATGAGAAATTTTAGTATTCGGTTGATTGAGTTTAACGAAATCAAGCGTTTTCTGAGTCTTGTCACTCTTGTGGTTTTGTTTCAGACTCTCCGTGATTCCGTGCGGTTTACCTACTTTATCGTAGGTTTTATCATTAGTAGGCATAATGTCTTTGTTGTTTCTCTCATTCTTTGATTGTTTTTCTCTATTCATATCAGCTAGATAAGAGATTGTGTTTTCGTGAACTTGTAAATCTTGATTTATACCTCGGGTTTGTTTATTTACATGTTCATCAACAGAATTCGTTTTTTCATCCAGTTTTTCCAAATGGATAATTCTTTCAACCAAAAGTCTGTTATTTTCTTTTAGGATATCGTTCTTTTCATTTATTTCAAAAATTATTTTATTCAGGTACTGGATTTCAACCTCCAGATTTCCATTTCCCGTTTTTACTTCATTGTTTACACATTTCACAATTTGTTTAACTTCACAGCATTTCACCAGTTTATCATTTATTAGTTCGATTGTTTTTGATCTTCTTGCACAACTTTCGTGAAAAATAGCTTAACAGTATTTACATACTAAAACTCTTGAGGGTTTATTACAACATTTGAAGATTTTGCATTCTTTGCTTTCATCACTAGAATTAATTTCTTCACTCTCACGGTCGGATACGTCAACTCCGTCGCCCGCCATTTAATTGTATAACACTGTAGTTCACTGTAAACTGTCGACTGTCTGAGATCCTCTTAATTTTTTCAAGGTTCGGAATTTCTTCCATTTCCTTTTCGTCATTACTTTGCACTTTGTTCTGCTAGTTTAATATTCACTAAGTCTCAGTCTTCGTGGATTCTTTTCCACTGAGATAGAGACGTTCGCGTGTCTATTTTTCTTGGATGAATTTCCAACGTTCTTCTTACTTCGGCGTTCTCGTGGTCAGCCATTTTCAGTATCATACTCATTCGCCTTTCTGAAGTTATTTCTTCTATCGTCTTTAATTTCATTTCATCTCTGATTTGAGCGTTTGAGATGTACCATGGAGCTCCTAGTGCTACTCGAGTGATGTTATTAATCGCAGACTGAAGTTTTCGTGACTGCACGGTATTTTCTAGGTGCCATATTTCGCCTCCGTAAGTTAATCCTGGCAGGATTATTGTCTTTATAATTTTCATCCTGTTTTCGATGGAAGTTTTGCTTTCGCTGTTCAGGAGAGGATACAAATAAGCTTGAATTTGTTTTGCTCTCCTTATATTTTCCTGTATTTGCTGTTTGTATTTCAGTTGGTCGTCCAAGATTACTCCGAGATATTTCGATTCTTTTTGCCACTCTATTTTGTGTCCGTTCAGTACAATTTTGTCAGGATTTTCCCTTCTTGTCTTGTGGTCAAAGTAAACACCGACTGTTTTTGTTGGGTTCACCTTTATTCTCCATTTCTCGAAGTACTCTTGGATTCTGTTGAGGTCGTCTTGTAGCCATTTTTGTATGCCTTTTTTGCTCCTGCTTGAATAATAGAGTGCGGTGTCGTCCGCAAACTGTGCCAATCTACATTTTATTGGTTTGGGTATATCCGATGTATAGATATTAAATAGTAGAGGACCGAGCACGGAACCTTGGGGGACTCCTGCTCTTATTTGTCGTGGTGCTGACAAACTGTCTCCTATTTTTACTCTGAATGTCCTATCTTCCAGATATGATTGAATGATATTGGTTAGTTTCCTTGGAAAGTTGTATTTCTTCATTTTGTAGATGAGTCCCTGGTGCCATACTTTATCGAAAGCTTTTTCGATATCAAGGAAAATGGCACCTGTTGGTGTTGAAATATTCAATTTGTTTTTGATATCTTCAGTTATTCTTGCTAGTTGGTACGTGGTTGCGTGCTCGGTCCTGAATCCGAATTGGTGGTCCGGTATTATTTTTTGTCTTTCCGCGTGTGTTTTCAGTCTTCTATAAATCAATCTCTCTACTACCTTGCTTAGAACTGGCAGTAAGTTGATTGGTCTATAGCTGCTCGTTTCCCTCTTCGGTTTTCCTGCTTTTAGCAGCATAATTGTCACGGAAGATTTCCAAACAGATGGGAATTTCTCAGTTTCGAGGATTCCTCGACCGATTTCTGTAATTTCTTCGATTATGTTTTCCGGAATATGTCTCTTCTATGGTGGCTTTTATATGTCTTGTCATTCCTTCGAGAAGCTTCCAGAATGTTCTAGTATTCGAATTAAGAGGGCGGTTACTTCAACGTTCATCGAATATTCCAGAGCACACAGAGTCGGCTTTAGTCATTTGAAAAAAACCCGAATATAGCTTACATACCTTTCCGAAAGCTGGACAATTCAAAGTTGCATTCCAAACAAAGTTGGGGAACAAGGAAATGATGGACAGAAGAAAGGTGTGGATTCATAACTTGAAGATTGAAAAAAAATGTCTGAACATAAGAGAGTTGTTCTTTACAGTTTACTGAGAATAATTATTTTCCCTGCAGTAAGTTTGTGGATTTTTCCATATAGAATTATACCAACTAATGATGCAATTTTCAGCTAACCGAAAACGTAGAGTTTTTGAAGTCCAATGCTATTCCAACGAAAAATGTTCAACTTTTATCGGAATCTGAACCTGGGCCATCATCCAGAGATTATAGATTATTGTATTTTCTTTCATGTAACAACCACAGATACTATTAAAATAATAATAACAAATGATGTTTATTTGCAAAACCAAAATAACAGTTTATCATAACATCAAGAATATGAAATAAATCTTGACTCTATAGCTAGGTAAAAACTAAAATATTCAATTATATAATCAGGAAAACAGAAATTCTATAAAAAAAACAGACTCTCAGAAGTCCACCGTACTTTGAGGATAGCTGTTATACGTCAGGAAAATTCAAAAAATATAACTCATTACGTTAAAACCATTCAAGCAGAGTATTCATATTAATTCTTCTCTTATTTCTTTCAGTTTAGCTGGTAAGTACTTAGTTTTGTCCATTATACTCAAAAATTCTTCAGTTCGTAATGAAAGTAGACATGTCAGAGATGTTTTCTTGAAACTTTTGAAAGTTTTTTAATTTTTTAAATAAATAGGTGTTCTATCATACAGCCTTCATGAGGTATACATAGTTCCTTCAACCAATTAATTTATTCGTCCTCTACTTTATTATATTATTGATTTTCATGTTCAATGATAAAAAGTCAGTGTAAATTTCAACTTGATGTAGGTAGGTTATCTACTGTTGAACGTCCTCAATCGAAACACAATGAACCACTAGAAAATACGAAGTCCAAAAAAACACAAATTACGAAGCTAAACGTTCGAAAACTCAAAATGAAATGAGCGTAAATACCATTACCAATCAATGTAAACAAACAGCTAATCTCCCATGCTCTAGTACCGATATTAGCCGTTCCGGCGCTACGATCTTAATTTCGGACGCCTCATTTACTTGGTTCACATCAAACCTTATTTCTGCTTCATACAGTGACCTACTATACCGGCCACAATTACGTCATTTGTTGACAATAAATAGAGATATTTTGGAAAAAAACGGTGAGAATTAGGGATGAAACGATACCATTGAGGTATCGATACTTTTACTCGATACTGTATCGGTCGTCAAGTATCGATACTTACTGAGTATCGATTGAAAAGTATCGATACTTACTCGTATCGAATCATTTTTGGAAAATTTAAAGTAAAAACCGTAAAAAGTATTAGTTGTCTTCATTGAAAATTACAAAATTATAATACTAATGGTTTATTCATATAAATTATATATATACATATATATATATATATATATATATATATATATATATATATATATATATATATATATATATATATATATATATATATATATATATATATATATATATATATATATATATATATATATATATATATATATATATATATATATATATATATATATATATATATATATATATATATATATATATATGAATATATAGGTATATCACAATTAAATTCTTATAAAAAATCAAAATTAAAATGAGTAAAGAATAATAATAATAAAAAATTTAATGTTACGAAAAAAAGTCTGTTTTAGTACTGCTTCCCAGAAATAACAATTTTTCCAAATTTTTGCCTGTTAAGCGATTTCTGGAAGCAGTGACTGTTGCGCCAGCATTCGAAAACAACCTTTCGGAAGGTACCGAGGTACCTACCACGTTTAAATATACTCGAGCTTGTTTATATATAGGCTCTTGCACCGTATATTTTAAACTAAGTTTAATGATAAACCGAGTTTAATTTGATATTTTCGCTTGTCAAATGTCAAATTAAACTCCGTTTATCATTAAACTTTGTTTAATAATATACGGTGCAACTGTCATATAATCATAGAAATTCTATCTCAATGCATATAATGCTGTTTAAAGTACAGAACATGCAAGCAAGTGAGAGAACGCTAGTTGGTTGTCTACTTATAACAACGGAACACCATAGAGCATAGCGCAGATCTTCTTCTTCTAATGATTATGTAGTCAATTGCACGTTGCACGTAGTTCACGGTATATACAATATGTCGTAAGAAGTACTGTAACTTAACATTTAAGATATGAAATTTTTTATCAATGTTAAAATGAAATAGTGACAATAGGATACTTATATGAGTACTTTTGACCGATACCTACTCGATACTTAATTTCAAAGTATCGATACTGAAAGTACTCAGTATCGGAGGAAAGTATCGAGTATGTACTTGTATTCACTCGTATCGTTTCATCCCTAGTGAGAATTGAGAAAGCGACAAAATCCGGTTTTTTCACCCCAAAATAAGCAAAGAACAGAAATTTTACAGAAATTCGAAGTTTTTGGTCAACACTTCATATTTATCCATATTTTAAATTAAATATTCATAAAAATTAATTCACTTATACAGAAATCAAGCACAACAAAAGTTTGTTTGGATAATGCATCGGCGGACATAACCCTACAAATTTAACAGCAGTGACGTCAGCACTAATCTGGTCTGTTGCAAATTAGTGGTGATTCATTGTTTGTCACTAAATTTACTTGTGAACTGTGCTCTCAATCTCTCCATTGAATTTTTACTTCAAATTACAATGTTCTCAAGCTCACCAAATTATACAAAATTGAAGACCAATTTGCGATTGGCAATGGCAAGGTTGAAGTTACTTGAAAAAAAGAAAACAGAACTTGCTGAGAAATCTCGAAGGGAAATTGCTGCCTTTATTAAAGATGGCAAAATTGAGAGAGCTAAAATCAGAGTAGAATATATAATTAGGTTCGTTCTTAGGAATAATACACCATAGACATTTTTGTCAAAATAAACACAAATTATTTATAGAGAAGATTACATGGTTGAAGCTATGGAAATAGTTGAGATGTACTGTGATTTATTGTTGGCTAGATTTGGTTTAATCACGAACATGAAAGAATTAGACGAAGGAATTTCTGAGGCTGTTTCTAGTTTGATATGGGTAGCACCAAGGTTACAGTCTGACTGTAATGTATGTATATTTTAAACTGTTTTACTGAGTTATTGAGTATTCAATTGATCTATCTCGTGGATTTTGGATTTATATGTGTATTGTATTATAAGATGTACAAGTCTCCGCCTTACTAAGCAGAGCATATGTGATCAATGTTGTCTTGCATTTATAAGGTATAGATATTTACATTATTTATTGAAAAGTTCAGCACACCAGAAAGCTATAATTTATTTTTGTTTTCAAATATATTTGACTGCAATACATATAAATATACAGGCTATTCTTGTTCAGAGAATGTTGCAGATTCCCATATTGAACTCCAGGGTGAAATAGAAAAAATGTATTTTCCATTTTAAGGAATGTTATTGTCTGTGATATATCGAATACACTCGGGTTTCTTTGTCATTTCATTAGTCTATGCTTATTATTTTTAATGTGAATTTAAAAGGGTAATATTTGTTGCTAGTACTATACTTAATAGTTTATGTTAAAGTTTAAAAATAATCACATCTTTTTTTAGGAATTGAAAATCATTGCGGATTTATTGACTGCTAAATATGGAGTGAACTATGCAGAAGCTTGTAGAGTAGAATCTATTGAAACTATAAATGATCGTTTAAAACATAAACTAGAGATTCATAGTCCACCTAAATTATTGGTTGAAAAGTATATGATTGAGATAGCTAAAAGCTTCAATATTCCATATGAACCTGATCCACAAATTATGGAGATGGATAGAGGTAAAATGATAATAATAATAATTTTTATTCAAATAAATTCCACATCCATAATCTATCACTTTAAGTGAAATAGTGTCATTCCTGCATGCCTTAGAGGTTGATGTCTCAGTTTGTCTTTCCATACTTCATGATTATTTTGAGCTTACTCTAGTGGCAGAATCCAGTTGAAGTATTTAATGCAGTACATATTCCATGTTCAGTCATTGACTGTGAACTGAATACTTCAGCTGTGTCATTCTTGTATTACAGGCAGTTATGGTTTTCTCTTCAAACCGTCTAATCTTAAAGACAGTAATTAGATACTATTGAATATGAATGGCAGCTATAATTACTAATCCTTCTTTCGAAACTTTACTTGACATCAATATGTTGCCTTCATGCCGGTGGTCATGAATATTGCTCTTTTTTGTATCAGCGCTAAATTCTGAATACCTGAGGCCATCCAATAAATATGATCCCATACTTCAGCTGTGATTCAAATACTACTTGCATATATCATCCTTATCTAGTCTCTATCTTTGTATCTTCTGCAATAGTGATGGGTTTATATATACAGGGTCACTCACGGTGGATGGTAGGTTAGACGTTTACGGAGAACGGGACATGAGATCATTCTGAAAATTTGGTTTCATGGATAATTGATTTTGCTCTATCGATCTAAAATAATAGTGGCGCTGCGGCGTTGCCGCTTATACTAAAAAGTAGCAGCAACTGTGAAATTTCAAATGAGACACCCTATATATCATTCCATTTTTTGCTTCTCTACCATTTTCCAATTGTTTTGTATAATACTTCCCTATACCTATCTCCAGAGGTTTTCGAGAAATTAAATGATTTCCTTATTTTTTTGTGTAAAACATAGCTTCAATTAAATGTTCAGTACTAAGGTATTCAGATTCATAGTACGCTGAAATTTTAGGTGTAGTTTACCAAGTTCCGACGTATTAGGAATATTCGAAGGACTTTGTTCTCCATTATACAGGGTCCTCCAAAATTTGCGATTTTAACGATAAATACAAAAATAGTGAAAAGTGCATTTTTTCAAATGTAATACCCTGTATATTATTGAATATCTCGAAAGAAAATTGAAATCTCTTTCAAATGATATATCATGTTGCTATACCTAAAAAGTCAGGTTTCCGAAATAAAAGCAAGTTTCTATAAAAATAAGATTATTTAGCCATATTTTGTGTTAGGTAGCTATGAAATGTCAAGAAAGATGTCATTATGCAAATTTGACAATAAGTCCATCAACAATAAAACGTTCGCGCGTTCATTAACGAAAATTTGATTTGAAAACAATCAAAATGGAAGGCAATAACTATTCTCATGAAGTTTTGATGAAGTTATTTATTGTACATGGTCAATGTGACCAAATAATAGCAAGAACATGCAGAAAATCCAATTAAATGTATCCCTATTTACAACCAACGAACGAGAGAAAATTTGTACGTTTACAAAATGATTTTATAACTTAAGGGTCAATACTGAAAGCGAAAAGAAATTTACTAAACTAATAACGGTATAACGGGAATAAACCATGTTAATACAATGACATAAGTATTTAAGCTAAGAAAATGATCATAATAAGTGTTCAAAATAACTGCCGTTGGTTTCCAAACATTTCAAAATTCGGATACTTGTTGAATGATTTGTGGCCCTCCTTATCTCATTGGCATTCAGCTCCTCGATGGAATTGATCACTCGTTGGCGCAGGTCTTGTTTACTGGCTATTGATGTAATGTAAACTTTTCTTTTCAAAGTACCCCACAAGTAAAAATCAATTGGCGTTAGGTCGGGTGATCTCGCAAGCCAATTCCATGGTCCTAAACGTCTAAACCAGCG
This sequence comes from Cynegetis impunctata, assembly GCA_030704885.1. Taxonomy (NCBI): domain Eukaryota; kingdom Metazoa; phylum Arthropoda; class Insecta; order Coleoptera; family Coccinellidae; genus Cynegetis; species Cynegetis impunctata. The sequence continues at coordinate 52,276 of JARQZK010003034.1, read as the reverse complement.
ATCATCGAACATTTGGAACAACTCAGTTGTTACTTCCCCAGTGCAATGAGCTGGTGCCCCATCTAGATAAAATTATTTTATAAACGTACAAATTTTCTCTCGTTTATTGGTTGTCAATAGGTATACATTTCATTGGATTTTCTGCATGTTCTTGCTATTATTTGGCCACATTGACCATGTACAATAAATAACTTCGTCAAAACTTCATGAGAATAGTTATTGCCTTCCATTTTGATTGTTTTCAAATCAAATTTTATTGTTGATGGACTTATTGTCAAATTTGCATAATGACATCTTTCTTGACATTTCATAGCTACCTAATACAAAATATGGCTAAATAATCTTATTTTTATAGAAACTTGCTTTTATTTCGGAAACCTGACTTTTTAGGTATAGGAACATGATATATCATTTGAAAGAGATTTCAATTTTCTTTCGAGATATTCAATAATATACAGGGTATTACGTTCGAAAAAATGCACTTTTTACTATTTTTGTATTTATCGTTAAAATCGCAAATTTTGGAGGACCCTGTATAATGGAGAACAAAGTCCTTCGAATATTCCTAATACGTCGGAACTTGGTGAACTACACCTAAAATTTCAGCGTCCTATGAATCTGAATACCTTAGTACTGAACATTTAATTGAAGCTGTTTTACACAAAAAAATAAGGAAATCATTTAATTTCTCGAAAACCTCTGGAGATAGGTATAGGGAAGTATTATACAAAAACAATTGGAAAATGGTAGAGAAGCAAAAAATGGAATGATATATAGGGTGTCTCATTTGAAATTTCACAGTTGCTGCTGTTTTTTAGTATAAGCGGCAACGCCGCAGCGCCACTATTATTTTAGATCGATAGAGCAAAATCAATTATCCATGAAACCAAATTTTCAGAATGATCTCATGTCCCGTTCTCCGTAAACGTCTAACCAACCATCCACCGTGAGTGACCCTGTATATATATATATATATATATATATATATATATATATATTATATATTATATATATATATAATATATACCTATATATATTATTATATATTAATATATATATATATATATATATATATATATATATATATATATATATATATATATATTCATTCGAATTGTTGTTGCCTGTGAACTACTTCTAATCTTTTGATAATTATTAGCAATAACAGGCTTGTTGAATCTCAAAATACTCGATTTTATTAAAAAGTTGACGTTTCGCCACGACATTCGTGGCTTTATCAAAACTTTTGAAAAAATTGAAATTTCTTTGACATTTATTGATTTGAAAAAATTTGAATAGAAAAAGACTACTATGTCCCACTAAAATTTTTTTCTCCAAAATTACAAGTACTTAATGTCTTTTTAAAGACAACAATCAAATATTTTAAACCTATTTTGTACATTACGTGGGTGAAGGTTTCTGTGGTTCCCTTCCCATCTAATATCAACAGACCTGTCTATTGATATTGGACTAAATAACTAAATAACACGTAATTAATAACTGAAGACGGCCACAGCCGCAATGAGAAATTTTTGAAAACAAGATAAATAGTACCCTATTCTTTGACTTTTCAAAATCAAAATAATTTGAACCTATTTCGAACATTACGTGGGTAAAGGTTTCTGTGGTTTCCCTTACCATCTAATAATAACAGATTTGAATGTTAATATTGGACTGAATAGCACGTAATAAATAACAAAGAACGGCCACAGCCGAAAAAAATTTTAGTGAGACATAGTAGTCTTTTTCTATTAAAATTTTTTCAAATCAATAAATGTCAAAGAAATTTCAATTTTTTCAAAAGTTTTGATAAAGCCACGAATGTCGTGGCGAAACGTCAACTTTTTAATAAAATCGAGTTTTTTGAGATTCAACAAGCCTGTTATTGCTAATAATTATCAAAAGATTATATATATATATATATATATATATATATATATATATATATATATATATATATATATATATATATATATATATATATATATATATATATATATATATATATAGATATACATATATATATATATATATATTTTATTTTTATTTTATTTGAAAAGTCAACGGATCAATGATTACATCAAAGATCCTTTTTTATACAAAATTAAACAAATTATACAAAATAAGAGTAATTTGGTAATAACAAACTTGTTGATAGTATAGCCAATAATTTTATAATAGCTATATAAGATAATTATAATTATATGAATATAACAATATACAATTTTAGTAGGCAAAATAGACTAACATTAGAAATAACGATTAACAATAAGTTTGAGTTCCCTTTTGAATATTTTCAAGTTATCAGTACTTAGCACAACTGTGGGCATAACAATTTTGTTCCACTTTCTTCTTAACCTAAAGATGGTAGAGTTATAAATATAATTCCGATGAGTTCCATGCTCTAGAAGAGGTCTTATGCGCCTTAGCTCATAAGGGACCTCTCTTTTAGTCAACATCCCAAGAAGACATTCACAGTTTACGAGACCCATTAATGCTTTTTTAACAAAATAAACATCATGATATATATGGAGGGATTTGATAGATTCCAAATTAGCGGATAAAGCAAATTGAGTGTATTCGTGCTCTTTATAAGAAAATCTATTACCCATTTTAGATGCAAGGAATCTGAAAAATTTATGTTGAATTGACTCTAAAATCGGAATGTGCGTTAACTTGGATGGAGACCATATAATTGAACCATAAAGCATAATGGGTCTGACTAGCGTTTTGTATAGATGAATTATAGATTCGTGGGATTTAAACTCATTTGTAGACCTAATAATAAAACCTAAAGACCTGTAGGCCTTAGAAACAGTAGCATTTAGGTGGAGGTCAAATTCAAAATTACTTTGGTGAATTACACCTAGATCCTTTATATTACAAACATTATCCAGTGATTCTCCATTAATGGAATAATCGAAGTATAGTTTCTTATTTCTACTTCTAGTGATAGGTAAAACTTTACATTTGGTACAGTTCAATTTTATTTGGTTTGTACAAGACCAATTATAAATAAGGACCAGATCTTTTTGCAACTTAATCTGGTCATAGAAGCATCTCACTCTGTTGAAAATTTTTATGTCATCGGCAAAGATTGATACAACACCAAACTTGAGAGAGTCGCATATATCATTTATGAATAGGGTAAACAACAATGGGCCTAGGTGCGAACCCTGAGGCACACCAGAAGTTGCAATAAATGGATCAGATAGGTTTCCCTTAATACGTACTTGAAGTTCCCGTTTAGTAAGATATGATAATATCCATTTTAAGGTGCCCTCACTCAGTCCGAACTTAGATAATTTATAAACAAGAAGATTGTGGTTGACAGAATCAAAAGCCTTAGCAAAATCTAAGTAAATAGAATCCACCTGTTTAACCTCATCAGGGCAGGATTCATCATTTAGGGTATCAGCAATAAAATTGTTACAAAATATAAGATTAGTAATAGTGGATCTCCCTTTGACAAATCCATGCTGATTCCCAATTATAAATTGAAGGCATAGTTCAGAAAGTTTCATAGCTACAATGGAATCGAAAATTTTAGATATGATACCAATGATGGCAATAGGGCGATAATTTACAACGTCACGTTTATTACCGGCTTTAAATATTGGGGTAATAAAGGTTTTTTTCCACAAGGTGGGCATGCACCCAGTAATCAAAGATTGCTCATATAGTAAGTAAAGAGGTTCAACTAAAGAACTAGAACAGTTTTTAACAAATAAAGCCGACAACCCATCTGGCCCTACGGAGTTTGACTCTTTCAAATTTTTAATGGTTAAAGCTATTTCCTCTCTACTAATAGTGAAATCAAGTTCATCATCAAGATATAATTGGTGCTGAAAAGAGGAACTGGAATTTAGATAAACCAATTCAAAGTTCCTAGCAAACAAATTACATGCAGACTTACCATCGTGACTAGTTACATTATTAAAAAATACCTCTTCGGGAATATAATTAGATTTTGATAGAGAGTTTACATAATTCCAAAATTTTTTTATACTTCTTATAGATTTCTTTTCAATACTATCAATATATAATTGTATATATATATATATATATATATATATATATATATATATATATATATATATATATATATATATATATATATATATATATATATATATATATATATATATATATATATATATATATATATATATATATATATATATATATATCTCCAAAGATCCAAAGTGTGACACATTTTGTAAGTTTTCAGTAGAGTCAAAGGAATATCCTAAATTATTTCGACATCTTATGAAATAGCGTGAGAAACTATGAAGTATAATATTAATTTTCAAGAGAAACTTACAGAAATTGTTATATGTTCTATAAATTATTGTTAAAGGCATTCTACAAACAATTTAATATTTCTTCTTATGTGAAAAACCTACATACATTATGAGCAGTACAATCGGATATAACATTCTTAGTCTGTTAAGGATTACGCTGCAATATTAGTCTTTTATTTTCCAAACGCCGAGTTGAAGCGCCTTAATCGACGCTTATGGGATACCATGAAAGGCGTTGGTAATTTAAGACAGCAGAACGGTGGCCATGGAAGTCGGAATCCGCTAAGGAGCGTGTAACAACTCATCTGCCGAAGTTACTAGCCCTGAAAATAGATGGCGCTGAAGCGTCGTGCTTATAATCGGCCGTCAGCGGCATGTGCGGTCGCCAAGTGCGGCCATGAAGCCCAAAACGAGTAGAAGGGGCGCGGAGGTGCGCGCAGAAGAGCTGGCCGCGGGGCAGTCTGAAGTTGCCTTCGGTGCGGATCTTGGTGGTAGTAGCAAATACTCCAGCGAGGCCCTGGAGAGCTGAGGTGAAGAAGGGTTTCGTGTGAACAGCCGTTGCACACGAGTCAGTCGATCCTACGACCTATGTGAAAGCCGATGTTGATGTGACATTGTTAACCGTGCGGCAGCCGTCCTCTTCCTCGTCCGGTTCCTCTTCCGGAACGGCCACAGCCGAAAAAATTTTTATTGAGACAAAGTAGTCTTTTTCTATTCAAATTTTTTCAAATCAATAAATGTCAAAGAAATTTCAAAAGTTTTGATAAAGCCACGAATGTCGTGGCGAAACGTCAACTTTTTAATAAAATCGAGTTTTTTGAGATTCAACAAGCCTGTTATTGCTAATAATTATCAAAAGATTATATATATATATATATATATATATATATATATATATATATATATATCTATATATATATATATATATATAGATAATATATATATATATATATATATATATATATATATAGATATAGATATAGATATAGATATAGATATAGATATAGATATAGATATAGATATAGATATAGATATATATATATATATATATATATATATATATATATATATATATATATATAAATATATATAGATATAAATATAGATATAGATATATATATATATATATATATATATATATATATATATATATATATATATATATATATATATATATATATATATATATATATATATATATATATATATATATATATATATATATATATATATATATATATATTATATATATAGTTATCTAACTCAAGTAACTTGAGTTAGTATTTCAAATCAGTGTCTCAATTTGATTATCTATAAAACCAATTCGACACGGTGGTCCCCTGGTACCGAGTCGCGGACATCGAGTTGTTGTGAAATACGGTGTCGTTCGTACAAAGTTTTAACTCGATCAACACGCTAACTCGCTGAAGCCGCACCGAAACGGGACAGTGCGAGCTGTAACCATCGCTTCGACCTGAACGAGTCGGCTTACCAAGGACTCTTGGAGGGTGCGAATTTCAACGAATGAAAATAAACATAAGTTGCTAATTTCCGTCGTCGATTAGATCCCTTAGAAGCAGGAAACCATACGTACATTTTCAAATTTTTATTAAATGTTGGAAAGTATGAAGATGAATTATATTACAATAATAAATAAATGTTGGTATAATACACAATGTTTAATTCGGCATTCTACGGCCGGCTCATCAATTTGATACTATAGACATAGCATTGAGTTCAGTGAACTGGATTCGAGCCAAACTCGGCGATTGGTTAATCAAAAACACAATAACAAATGCGTCAACTCGGTATCCGTATATATTCAAACTATTACGGTATGGACCGAGTCGAGTAAACTCGAGTAGTTATTTCAACTCAACAGAAATTGTTTGTCAGTTCTGTGATGTGTAAATTCCAATTTAGTGTTTCATCAATGTGCAGACCCAGAAACTGTGGTTTTGCTTGGTAACAGGTTGTGGTTTGTAATTTTCAGTTGTTGTGATGTGGTGAATACTGTGTTTGTGGTCTTAAATAATAAAGCATTCCATTTTTTCGGTATTCATACATAGGCCATTACTCAGAAACCTCCCACTCAATTCGCGCAATATTGTGTTTGAAAGGTTTGCATCTTAAATAAGGTGTCAGCCATCTAGTATACACTGGTATTATCTGCATTGTTCAGCAAGGATATCTTGGAATCTTGATAATATTCTGAAATCAAAGATACTCAATTCTGATATCTTTATTAAAAGGACTTTAAAATTGGCTTTTGTTTTCAGGTAGAGATGCACTACTCATCGACCTTTCAGATAAAAACAATTTGGGTCGAGGTGGTATGCCCCATCCTCCTGGATTTTTTGGATATCCTCAGCCTCCATCTATTCCAGATTTTCCACCAGTACCCTTTTCATATCCGGTTAGTTCTGTTGTTTAGACATTTCATTTTATCAAATAATATTAATTTTCCATTTGCATCAGGACTTGAAGGGACCTTTAGAAGACCAGCCTACAGCTCCACCACCAGCTTTTTCATATAATATCCCACCAGGAGGAGAAAATAAGGAGTTTAACACAGATTTCTTGGTGAGTAAATTGAATAAATATTTTTTCCGATTATGAATACTTATTAAATTATTCAAATACTGTTGTGATAGAAAAAAAAGCAAAGAGACTAAACACCGAATAGACAACACAATAGTTAAAAGTATCGTAGCTTACGGCAGTGAGGTATGGCAATTGAGATCAATAAAATCTTTAGAAGCCACAGAAATTGATTATTGGAGGCGAACAGCGGAAAGATCTAGGCCGGAAAGAATAAGAAACGAGAGAATCCGAGAAAGTATGGGTTTAAAACATACCCTAGTCGAAGAAGTGAGAGTGAAACAGCTGAAATGGTAAGATACGTACAAAGAATGACACCAGAAAGACTTCCAAAACAAAAATTGGACTGGGTACCCGCAGGAAGAAGGAGGAGAGGAAGGCCAAGGAAAAGTTGGAGAGAAGGTATAGAGAAGGAAAGAGGACTGGAAGAAGGCCAATAGAAGGACCGGGCCGAATGGAGACTAGGTATCGGAAGACGTCGGAAGACGTAGGAGAACGTTATGAAACCGATATATATATATATATATATATATATATATATATATATATATATATATATATATATATATATATATATATATAAATATAAATATATATATATATATATATATATATATATATATATATATATATATATATATATATATGAAGTATTATGTATTTGGGATAGCAGTCTTGAGGTAGAAATGAGTGTACTCTTTTCTTTTAACTCGAGCTTTCGAGAACTATAATTGTCTCTTCATCAGGAGCAACTGGAAAATTGAAAGTGAGAAAATGCCAAACAAACACAGATATGTGGCAACTTACGATTCGAGGTTTGATTAAGATCTTAAAATTACTTAAAATAGTCATACAAGAGAGATTCAAAACATTCCAGATACATAAAATGTGGAGACAAAGCATTAAAAACAAATCACAATATAAAAATTGACCGGCCGAATCGATTATCAGTACAAAAACAATGACAGTTGTAGGTTATGAGTCGAATCATAGAAGTTGCAGGCAGAGGATTTGTGGCCAACGAGGAATATCACCAGTCAACTAAAAATCAATATGTGGCCAGTACCAAACCAGGTGCCCATGCAATGGCAATGTACAAAAATCAACCTGAGTGAGGCTTTTACTCAGTGATGCTGGAATCAATCTGTCTGGGACGTCTGTTAAATCTCCGGCTATCGTAGTCAATTAAATAGGAAAATATCGAGCTCAGACCATCAATATAATAATAATAATAATAATAATAATAATTTTTATTCATCCAAGAAGACAATTTACACTGTATTGGACAAGTCAATTTTCATTTAACAATGATAACAATAATAATTTAACACTAATAAATATGCATACCTACAAAAGATAACAACAACAATAAATATGCATACTTACAAATAATAATAGATTGGAAAAAAAATCCCAAAATTACAACTCAATAAAAATAAAAAAAAATTCAAATATCAACTCAACAATAATTAAGAAGTCTCAATTCTAGTGTTCAAATAATCACCGACACCGTAAAAGGCTTCTAGTATTAGGAAATTTTTGATATATTTTTTAAATGCATATAACTTAAGTGCCCTTACCGTTGGTGGCAGGTGGTTAAAAAGTCTAATGCCCTGATACGATGGCGACGATTCATACTTAGCCAATCTGTGCTTCGGTATGCATAAAATTCCTTCATTTCTAGTATCATAATGATGATAGTCAGAAAGTTTAATGAATATGTGTTCATTCTCTTTCACATATATTAAACATTTATATATATAAATACAAGAAACAGTCAGAATACGCCTACTTACGTATATCGGTTTACAAGAATCCGTCGGTTTGAGGTTGAACATTAAGCGCAGAACACGTTTTTGTGCCAAAAAGACCCTATTTATATCAATAGAGTTACCCCATAGTAAAATATTGTATCCAATATGACTGTAAAATAAACCATAGTAAATATTCATGACAGCATGAATAGGTAACGAGTCCCTGATTCTGCCTATGGCGTAACAGACTTGATTCAGCTCACTATCAATTTGAATGCCGAGGAATTTGATGCTATCTTTAGAAACTACTGTGACTCCATTAGATTCAAACCTTAGAGTGTCATTATCAACAGCTCTCACATTGAAATAAATGCATTCCGTTTTGCCAATATTCAAAATGAGAGCATTTCTGCGGCACCACTCAGTGAAACATGACATTAATTTAGAACACTTCTCCGAAAGGTCCCTAGGTGTGTGCGCCGAAATTGCTAACGAGGTATCATCTGCAAAGATCGTAATTCTACTCGCAACGACGTACTCAGGTAAATCATTGATAAAGAGCAGAAAAAGTAATGGCCCAAGCACAGACCCCTGAGGGACTCCCAAACCCACATCATACTCACTAGACCAACTCTCCTGAACCTTGACCACCATCAAACGATCAGTGATGAAGGTGGCAGATTCCCTGAGAATGTTACTCAGGGGTATGTCGGGTTGGCGGGTTGTTGATGCCGACCGACTAAAAACCCCTCTCCTTTTATCGCTTACGCGGCACCATCTCAACTCCCGGAAGAGACCTTCGGTCCATACATCAGGAGCTGAATGTGTATATTCTCGCTACTCGCTAGCTTTCACTCAGGATAATCCTCTGTGTCTGGATGGTATACACTTAATTACTAATAAATAACAAATACTCTATATATGCCACACCTGCATCACGACCATGTACAAATAGATAAATAATTGATATATACTTGCTCTAATAAATAAACTCTTTATATATATCTATACACATATTTACACACATATATATATATACACACACATATACATATATACACACATATATACATATATCACATACGTCTCTCGACTATCACTCTCCTGGGGACAAAACACTATCACAGAACTATATGCTTATCATCCTATATTGCTAGGGGGTATCTGCTGAGCCGCTAGACCCTGACCCATTTCCCAGATTTTCCGCCTGCCTGTCCTCAGTTTCTTTCTGGGACATGATCATTGTTATGATTCTGAACAGGTAATGCCAGGTCTCCTTCCTGGCTATCATAACTCCTATCATCTCTTCTACCTCCGGCATATACCCAAGGTAGCGAACAATGCCCGCTCGGTGGCGGTCCCACCTCTCGCACGCCCATAGCACGTGTTCCGGGCTATCCGGCACGTTGCATATCGCACACAGGCTACTCGCCGTTTTACCGATTCTGTGGGTGTAAGTACCGAACGACCCGTGGCCGCTCAGAAACTGAGTAACGAAATAATTTGTCGTCGCATAGACGCAGTCCATCCATGGTCTCAGATCCCCTATGAGGCGCCTGGTCCATTCCGCCTTTCCTCTCAGGCCCTCCCATCGCTCCTGCCATTTTGTGAGGGTCCTGTTTCGGGCCATACGCCTGTTTCCCGGCAGCCTCCCTCCGATGGTATACACGAAACTGGCCTCCGCGACCATCAAGTCAATAGGCGGGAAGCCGGCGATGACCTGGAGCGCCTCCGCAGACACCGTCCTATAGCCAGACGCGACTCTGAGCAGACCCCTCCGCTGCGCCGATAGACACGCCTCCTTATATTTCTTGATCTTGAGAGCCCCCTTCCATGCCGGGGCGGCGTACAGCATTGTACTATGCAGGACGCCGCACAGAACCCTCCTTTTATAATGCCTTGGACCCTTTACATTGGGCAGGATTCTCTGCAGCGCCCCCATTTTCTCCGCTGCCTTGGCTATTATATGTTCTACGTGTCCAGCAAAGGACAGGTGCCTGCCCATGACGACCCCCAGATATGTGATCTGTTTGGACGGGTTCGCCTCCTCCCCCAAGATGTTAAACTTCACGTCTGCCACCCGTCTTGGACCCCTCACTACGAGGATTTCAGTCTTATGGGCCGCAAGCTCTAGACCTCTGCCCTCTAGCCAGCGCTGTACCCTGCGGACTGCCCTTGACACTCTCTCTCCCGCCTCCACAATATCCCTCGCCTCCACCACGAAAGCGAGGTCATCCGCATACGCGGTGGGTGTAACGCCATCCTCATAGGGCTGCCGTAGCACCCCATCATACGCTATGTTCCAGAGTGTGGGGCCGAGGACCGAGCCCTGCGGCACTCCCATGTGGCATTGCCTTGTGACCGACCCCATTGTCACATACCTACCCTCGAAGTACCCCTCCACCGCATCGGTCAGGTACTCACTTAGGCCCATCTCCCTCATTGTGTCTACGATGGCGGACCAACTCACTGTATTGAACGCGTTTTTTACGTCCAACGTCACCAGCACCACGGTCCCCGCCCTGGAGCCCTCGACGACCGCCATGACATCCCGGATTGCGGAGACCGTTGACCTACCCTCCCGGAAACCGTGCTGGCGCGCGGAGATCAGGTCCTTCTCGTCCAATTCTTTCAACAATCTGTTTACCAGCAATCTCTCATAGAGTTTTGCTACCGCACTCAGGAGACAGATCGGTCTGAAGGCTGAGGGGTTTTCCAGATCCATGCCCCTCTTGGGTAGTAAGACCACCCTCGCGGTCTTCCACTCACTCGGGATCCGCCGGTCAGTCAGGCACCCATTGAGGATACCCAGCATGGAGTTTGGGGCGTACTTTATTAACAGTTTTATCGCCTCCGGGGTAATCCCATCAATGCCCGGGGACGTCCCCATCTTCATCGCCGCTCCCGCTCTCACCAGCTCCTCCATTGAGAATGGCGGGATCTCCCCTACCTCTCGTATTTCCCTCTGCAGGTTCTCCCTGCAGGCGGGAAACAGTCCCGCCAGGATCTTTTTCCTCCTCTTGACAGATAGGGAGAAGGGCAACCCTCCCTGTCTCAGGTGACGGGTTACAATTCTGTAACCCTCCCCCCAGATGTCGTTGTCCAGCTGTTCTAATACTGATTGCCATCTCATCCTCTTCGCCCTTGAGATCGCCCTTCTCAAAAGTTTCGCGGCTTCGGCCGCCTGGTCCTCGGCCACTTCCCGTGCTGGGTCCCCCGCTTCTGTCCTACGTCGGAGTCTCGTCAGTTTCCGTCGCATTAACTTGTACGTTTTATGCCCCCTTTCAACCTCTTCATTCCACCAGTAGGATCAAAAAACAGCCCAGCAACACAAAGACCACTATCCAAGCACTCATAGATGTACTCCACAAAGGGGAGTGCGGCGGTCTGCGTCGATCTACCTGATCGAAATCCGTGCTGACAGTCGGTTATTAAATGAAATTTATCTAGGAAATTGATCATACGGTTATATATGATTCTCTCGAGAAGTTTTGAAAAAACACTCAATATTGAAATTGGTCTATAATTGCTGAGGGCAGTGGGATATTTTTTTTTTAGAACTGGGATAACTGTTGCCATTTTCAGTATAGAGGGAAATTGACAATTTGAAACCGAAACGTTAATAATGTGAGCAAAATGCACAGATATCAGTTGCGCTAACGCCTTTAAAATCTTGGCTGATACAAAGTCAAAACCTGAACACTTTTTATTTTTCAGTGATCTGATTGATTTAAGAACTTCTTCACTAGTTACTAGTAGAAAGAAAAAAGTGTTATCTTTAATGTTAGATAGAGTACAACATTGTGACCGATTATTTCCATAATACTCATGGAGACTCATTTCATTAATTGTAGAGAAGTAATCACCGAATGCAGAAGCCAACTCACAAGACTGTGAGACTTCTACACCATCAATGTTCAACGTAATTTGCTTCGCTAGGTTAGATTTGCGGCCAGTAACGTCATTCACAATTTTCCACACAGTTTTATTGACATTCGTAGACAAATAATATATATATACAATATTTATCATATACAATAATTTATCATTATATTCAAATTTGGCTTTTTTTAAGAGTGATCTATAATTAATTTTACTTAATCTATAATTCTCATTAGCTTCATGAGTTTGTAAATGTTTATTTAACCAATGTAATTTTTTTAAATGATTACTAGCTGCTTCGACTTCAGATGTTATCCAACTCTTATTCTTAACATTAGGATTAAATCGTTTTAACGGGAGGCATTCTCTAATTGAAGTGCTTATAATTTGAATGAAATAACCAAAACAATAATTAACATCATCATTGTTATATATTGGACTGAAATCTTTACCAAAAATCAAATTGACAAGACTTTCAAGTTTATTGAGAGAGCAATCCCTAAAAGACGTATGTACAGTATTTTTAGCAAAATCCAACGTTTCAGTCATACAAAAAGTAAGTGGGAGTGCTCTATGGTCACTGATATGTGGCTCAAATACTCGCACCTCACAAGAGTTCATGTTAGCATTTGTTAGAATATAATCCAGTTTGGAAATTGACGTATTCCCTAATTTATTAGTAAAAATTCTTGTTGGTTCGATAGATGATACTTTTAAATTGAAGCTTATCATGAGATCTCGCAGAAGGTTTTTATAAATACAATCAGTTTTCAAAAAGTCGATATTTAAATCACCACATAAGAAAACAAAATCAGAAATTTTAGAACATCGTTGGAGTATACAAGTATGAAGTCAAATAAAAACGTTTCAAAGTTACCACCTGTATACACTTATTATACATACAGATTTATTATTCAAAGTTAGCCTTACAGCACAAAGATCACAGTGAATTTGGCTACATAGTGACGAATATTCTAAGTTTTTAAATTTCAAACCTGTCTTTACATAAATCAGAGTACCTCCGTGGCTCCTAGTTGTACGACAGAAATGGGCTGCCTGAGTATAGCCAGATAAAGTGGCATAGGCAACACCATCATCACTACACCAGTGCTCAGCAACGCTCAGTACATCCGGCGATTCCTCTTCTAGAAGAACTTCCAAACTATTTAATTTATTCGATATGCACTGCACATTTAGTTGAAGTACCTTTAATTTGCGAGAATTGTTTGTAACCATTACGGGAATATCTGATTCAACAGAAATCAAATCGGAGGCTGATTTATTTTTCTTGGTTGAAAAAACTGTCTCACATTAGCCTTGTCAGGCCAATTCACACCATCGAGCGCTTTCTCATATTCGCTAGTTGGAATAAGGACCTTGAAAGACGAATAGCTATCAGGATACTTCGATTTGAGATTTTCACATTTAGCGCTTGAGAACTTAGTAACAAGAAATTCTTGGAAATCCTCAGCCGTAGTTCCAGGTTTCAGGTTTGAAACGTGGAGGGCCCTAAGTCTGTCGACTCCTACAACAGTAGTTGTGCCCGTGGAACACCCCACTGTCAGCGGTTTCCGTGCCCTATTCTTTTTATTCTTTACATATTCCCAAGTACCATCTGATTTTACAGGAACATTAATGTCGTTTTTTTTAATTCCTTTTTCTGCAGGAATTTTATTCCTCGACATACTTTTTTGCGCTGTTGATACAGCAGTTCTTACTTCTTTTAACGTAAAGTGCTTATTATTGCTTATGAGTTCCGTAACGCTGCTCCCTGGAGTTCCAGTATCGCTACTTTTATTTTGACAATTAAGATTCTCAGTTACTGCTTCATTATATGACTTGCTTAACATAGGAGTCATATCCTGAAATTGATGTACCGTTAAGTTATCAATTCCGGTCTTATCACAACTGTTTACTTTTTTTCCATATGGTGTTTTTTCTTCCATCGGAACTTCAACAATCGAATCTTTATGATTACTATCTCTCTCCAATACTGAAATTTTATATTACAATAATAAATTATTCTCTTGAAGGACTGCATTTTTAGCTTCAAGTTCCGAAATAATCTTCAGTAATAAATCATATTTGGACGACTCACTACTAACTTCGATAATTTTGTCGATCTTCGACATCCGGAGTAATATCACCTCCAGTTTTATTCTTGAGTATAGAAGATATAATTTCTTCATCACAACATTTCCTAACTTTACTGGCACAACTAGGATGGTAAACTTTACAACAGTTTGAACAATTTACACTAGTTTTAACAACTCCATTTTTGCAATAACCGCATTTATTCAATTCATTCTGAGGAGCATCGCCCGCACCGACCTTCCTCGACGACATCTCGAATTCGAAACCATAAAAATGACAGCGGTCATAAAAAAGGTTTATACAATCAAGAAACACTTCCTTAGCATCAACTTAATTCACGTACAAATGTTCAACAATCTCATATATATCATCAACATATCATGAATAAATATAAATTCAGAAATAACAATAATTTAGAATTAAAAACTATAAAACAGTTGAGATCAAAAATTCAGGATAATAATTTGGTTATATGCAAAGCGGACAAAGGAAATACTGTAACTATCATAGATAAAAATACCTACATTGAAAAATCTGAAATCCTATTTAATACAGATAAATTCTCAAAACTTAAAATAGATCCCACTAAAAAATTCCAAAACGAAATAAAATCATTCATCAAGAATAAAATCCTATTTTCAGATATTAACACTTTTTTCTTAACTTCCATGAACCCACGCACCCCGGTTTTATATACTTTACCAAAAATACATAAAATTGATTGCCCGATGCGTCCAATAGTATCTTATATTAACGCTCCTGCGTATAAATTATGTCAGTATTTGAATAAGAAATTACCCACCTTAATTCAATTCAATCCGGAGTATAGCATTAAAAATTCTATTCAGTTAGTTAATCATCTTAAGAATATCAAAATTCCTTTAAATGCTAAATTAATTTCATTTGACGTTATCAACTTATTTCCTTCCACGCCAACTCAAGAAGTTAAAAATATTGTTAAGCGATATCTAGAGATGAACCCAAATTTAACAACTCAAGCAGTCTGCCTTAAACTTATGTTTGAAACAGAGTTATTTCAAATTTAATAATATAATATACAAACAAGAGGACGGATTGCCTATGGGATCACCGTTATCGCCTTTGTTGAGTTAAATTTTTCATGAATAACTTAGAAGAAAAAATTTTCAATGCTGATAATAATTTAATTACTAACGTTTCATTATGGAGGCATTATGTAGATAATATTTTTTGTATTTGGACCGGTACAGATAGGCAGTTAGATAATTTCCTTAAATATATAAATACTTTCTACAACTCAATTCAATTTACAAAAGAAGTAGAAAACGAAAACGGTACCTTGAATTTCTTAGACGTTCAGATTGCTAGGAATTTGAATTCTCTTACTTTCAACATTTATAGAAAACCATCCTTCACAGATACTTTCATTCACAGCGACAGTAACCAACACATTAAAATAAAACTCAGTGCTTTTCATTCGTTCATACATAGGTTGTTCACGATTCCATCATCGGAAACAAATTTTCAAACTGAAGTTAATACAATTAAATTATTAGCCATCAATAACGGTTACAATGAAAGTCTTATCGACAAGCTCATTGGGAAAAAACGAATAAAGTATCTGTTGTATTCAATATACCCCACGCAAACTCTTAATGAAGAACAAAAATACTTCCCAATAAATTATGTGCCCAATTTGAGTAACCAAATTATCAAGTTTGCGTATATTCGGTTGTAAAACATATCTTCACAAACCTAAACAATTTCGAAATAGTAAATTTGATCAGAAGAGTTTGACATGTTTAATGATTGGTTACACTTTGAATGTATACAGATTGTGGGATTGTGAAAATGAATGTGGAAAGGATTGGAAGATATGTGATATTTGTTGAGTCAATGGACATTGACTGCATGAGCAATTTTGAAAAACAATTTTTGATTGTTTCTGAAAAAGAAAGGAATGAATTGTGTTCTGTGAGTAATAATGGAAATGAAACAGAACCTGGAGAAATGGCTGTGTGTGACAATGAGAGTAGTGAGAATATTTATAGAGAACCAGAATTATCTGTTAATGAAGATGGTAGAGACAACCATCATGTATCATCGGAAAATACATCACGAGTCAGAAAATCTCCTTATTGGCATAAAGATTTTGAAATGATCTCACATTTTGCTTCATTCGGTGAAAACTATTTTTCTTTTTCCGAAGATCCGGTATTATTTGCTCTTTCAGCTGAAGGATTTGTAAATGATGTACCATTGTCTTATGATGAAGTTAAAAATCATCCATGTCGAAAACAGTGGGAGTCTGCAATGAAGGAAGAATTGGAGTCACTTCATGAAAATGAAACATGGACACTTGTTCCAAAACCAGAAGAAATAAAGATAGTTGACTGTATGGGTCTTCACGATTAAAAATGTAGACTCCAACAAAAATCAAATTAGGTATAAGGCAAGGTTAGTTGCAAAGGGTTACAGCCAGAAATATGGTTATGATTATCATGAGACCTATGCTCCTGTAGCAAATAATAATAATAATAATAATAATAATAATAATAACTTTATTCATCCTTTCAGACAAGATACACTTGTATAGGACACGTTTACAAAAAAGACAACAAATATATAAAAAAAAAAAGTAATATAACATCTAATAACAAGATACATAAAGGCTACTTTATATCCGTATCAAAATATTCCGCCTTGCTGTAAAAACACTTCTCGAGTAACAAAAACTTAACCTCTTTTTCGAATCTTCTGTACTCCAAAACCTTCAACCTATCGGGCAGATGGTTAAAAAATTTGATGCCATTATACATAGGTGACTGCTGAAATTTAGAAGTTCGGTGTTTTGGAATGCAGAGAGTTTCTCTATGCCTTGTTTTATAATCATGAAACTCAGAACACTTACTCAGTGATAAAACATTTCTACGAGTGTACAAAAGACATCCAAGAATATAAATACAAGGGAAACACAGTATTTTGTTCCTTATAAAGAAGGGTTTACAGGTCTCCCTAGGTTTCAAGTTAAAAATCAAACGTATTATTTTCTTCTGGGCAATGAATACTGAATTGCTAAATGAGGAATCACCCCAAAATATAACGTTATAGTTGAGGTGACTGTATGCAAGTGAATAATACGAATTTATTAGAGAATCCTGTGGTAATATGAGTTTTATGCGTCTCAAAGCGTAAAATGCGCTACTCAATTTTCTGCAAACGTGATCAGCGTGATCCCCCCACTTTAAATTTTTATGAATATGTAATCCAAGGAACTTGACACACTGAGAAGGCCTCAGCTCACCGAACTGAAGATTTAGGATTAATTGGGGATCTGAATCCCTCATCTGAAAGTGGACAAGTTCAGTCTTGCTTGCGTTTAATATAAGGGAGTTCCTGAAACACCAATCCGTGAAGTACCCGACTAGTGATTCACAACCTGCCCTGAGTTCGTCAAAAGTTTGTGCAGAAATAATGAACGAAGTATCATCCGCAAATAATACAATCTTGATATTCAGCAAATTGAAGAAATGGTTCATGATATAGTCAGGCAAGTCATTTATGAAAATAATAAATAAAAGTGGTCCCAGGACTGAACCCTGGGGCACTCCCATTTCTACAGGGCATCTATATATAAATATATTAACCATTGGAATGTTGTTGGTTTTGGCTATTCAGAAAAATTTTTCCATTTTCCAACTGGATGTAAAAACCGCCTTTCTTCATGGTAAATTAGAAGAAGACATTTATATGTGTCAACCTCCTGGTTTCACTGATAATTCTGGCATGGTATGTAAATTGAATAAATCTTTATATGGATTGAAACAATCGCCTCGTTGTTGGTATTAACGTTTTGATTGTGTGATGTTGAGAGAGAATTTTCGTAGGTGTGAATCTGATAATTGTCTTTATATTAAGATTTTTGGCAACATCACTTTATATCTTTTACTCTTTGTACATGATATTCTTCTGGCCGGAAATTCTATTAAGGATATGAATGAAAAGAAGAATATTCTTAACAACGAGTTCAAAATGAAACATTTGGAAAACATTAATATTTTCCTGGGTATCAAAATTACATATTATGATAGGGAGAATCAATTGATTAAAATGAATCAAAGTCATTATATTTCTATACTTCTCCAAAAATTCAATATGATGAATTGTAATCCTGCGAAAACACCAATAGAGGTCAATTTGAGACTAGAAAAAGAAATGGGGCCATCAACTAAATATCCGTATTGGGAAGTTGTAGGGTGTTTAATGTATTTGATTGTGAATTCTAGACCTGATCTTTGTTTTTCGGTTAATTTCCTCAGTCGTTTCCAATCGAAGGCATCAGACTACCTTTACATTCTTTTGAAAGTTTTTCACTTCAGTTGGGTTTATCATGAACATGGATTAAGTGGGAGTGTTGATATATGCCTTATATAAATCATGTAATCCATTTTTAATGACAGATGTTCTTTTGTAAAAACAATATTATGATAACTGTCAGTGTTGATGAAATAAAAGTATTTTTCTTAGCTTCTTTCAAATCATTTCTCTAATTCAATTGGATTTTATGAGCAATTATAATAAATTATGAAAGTTTAAGTTCTAATTACTTATAATATATATATATATATATTTATATTTATATATATATATATATATATATATATATATATATTATATATATATATATAAAGGTCCCCCCACCTCGATGGCCGCCATTGTGGATTAGAATCCGCTTACTGTTAACTACTAGTGCATTTTGAGCAATTTACTGTGAGGCCGTATTCGTCTAATCTTTTGGTAATTGTATTAATATGGATTTTGTGTTGTTCCTCGTTATCACTGAAAATTAAAATGTCGTCCAAATGAACAATCCAAAATGATAATTCGCCTGGAATTCCGTTCATGAATCTCTGAAATGTCTGTGCCGCCCCGCATAATCCGAAATTTAGATGGGGAAATTCGAAAAGTCCGAAAGGTGTGCTTACTGCCGTTTTCGAAATGTGCTCAGGATGTACTGGTATGTGAAAATATGCCCGTACTATGTCGATTTTAGAAAATATGGTCTTTCCGTATAACGCGTTACAAAAATCTTGTATATGCGGAATAGGATAGCGTTCAGGTATGGTGCAAGCGTTCAATTTTCTGTAATGCCCTACCGGACGTATGTCCCCTGATTTTTTAGTGATTACATGCAATGGCGAAGATCATGGTGATTTTGACGGCCTGCGAATACCTTGCTCTATCATAAACTGAAATTCCTTTTTGACACCCGCGTATATTTTTGGGTGTAGTCTTCTAGTTTTGCAAAATGTTGGAGGACCTGTGGTTTCGATATAATGAACAGTGTTATGCTTAACCGGTTCTACTTCTCTCGAAACTTTGGTAAGGTCTGGATAATTTTAAAAAATTTTGTGATATTCGGAATTTTCTGAAATCAGTTTTATTGCCGAATGGTTTGAACTTGAGGATGACACAGTTCCCGGCTGGAATAATTTAGTAGTACTATCTATTAATTTCCTTCCTCTCAACTCTATCATTAAATCGAAATGTTTGAGAAAATCGGCGCCTATAATAGGAAATGGTACGGAAGCGATAATGAATTTCCAAGCGAAGTTTCGCCGTAGGCCTAAATCCAGGTTTGAAAGTTTATGTCCGAATGTGTGAATTTTTGTGTTGTTCGCTGCAAAATGTTGTGGTTCGTCCGGACTCGGATGTGAACCTTGCTGCACAGGTATACAAGATACATCGGAACCTGAGTCAATTAAAATTTTCAGAGCGTTTCGCCTATCATAAATGTACAATCGAGTGATTTCAGCCGTCGGTTTCGCCGTTGGTAAAACTTCGATATCGGCGGCCTGGATTAGTTTTCCGAGAAACTACACGGTTTTATGCATTTACGCGCCTTGTTCCCAAATTTTTTATGAAAAAAACAAATTGCTGCTGTCCTATCCCGACTAGCTGATCGGCGTGTGGTATCACGTCGATCCGCTCTTGACGTATTACGTGCATTGTTATTGCCGCGAAAGTTAACGACGTCGCGTTTCAACCGTTGAACTTCATCGCGTAATAATTTAATTTCTTCGCGTAAGCTCTTTATTTCCGAAGGCGGTTCGCTGAGGGCACAAATGTTTCTACTGGTGTCTGATCTTACCTCCACAATTTTATCCGCTAATTTCGCTAAGTTATCTAATTCTTCTGTACTAACCGCCAAAATAGTTTGGATTTCTGACGGTAACCGTTGAAACCAGAGTGTTTTGAGAAAATCCTCACCTAGAGAACCGTTTGCGAGTTCCCTCATTTTTCTCAATAATTGAGATGGCTTGTTGTCGCCTAATTGTAGTTCGTTCAGCAAATTCTTTATTTGTCGACTTTCGGAGTCTGCGTACTCTTCACAAATTCGTTGTTTTAGCAACTTATATTTATCCTGCGCAGGAGGCTTGAATAAAATATCTGAAACTGCCGATAGTATGTAAACTACTTTCCGCTTGCACAAACCAAAGTTTTATATTATTGCGCCAAAACGATGGCAATTTCAGAGCAACCCGTCCAATTTGATTAGTTTCGTTTTCGTTCATTCATAATTTTATATCGCCAGATTAATTTGAAAGAAAACGTGCAAATAGTGAATAGATAATATAAGACAATATAAACGTATGATAGTTTGACCAATATGAAAAGACTAGACTGAATGCCCTCACCTTAACACTGTGCACTTTCCTTCATTTTGATGCTGTCCGCGATGGGCTTCTTTGTCCTTTTGTCGGGGTCACCAATGTCGTGGTATCACGTTGGAATGTATAAATGCGTCGGATTCTTAATAACTTTATTTACACAGATATACACAACTTTGCAATAATTATTTACAATGCCTAGGTTAGGCTAGAACTGACTGAGGTCGATTTTGCTTCTTCGGATGTCCGGGTAAAAGAGAACGATCTACGGCTATTCTGTCCCCAACTACCTAAATCGCACACGCGCGGATTCACTGCGTATAGTAGGTGACTGTGGCTAGTCGGCCGCAATCTGTCAATAAATTGAAAATTAATCGTCTTCGAACAATCACAACGACGAGGAGTGAAGGCGGACCTAGATGGGCTGAGAGATGTTTGTCCATCAGACACGTTGTTCATCAGTTCGCTAGTAAGCGCTAGTCAGCGCCCAACAGAGGACGGCACGGTGGGATGGAAGCGGATCGTCAAGTTCGAAGACGAATGATGCTTGTTGCAGACGACGAGTGAAGATGGATATTGGATCTCGATGTCGGCGTAATGGCCGTTGCAGACGACGAGTGTGAAAATGGATGTTGGATCTCGATGTCGGAGTGATGAGCATTGTTCAAGAGCGAACCAATCTGGGATGAAGCGAACATACTTTATGTCGACAGAGAATGCCACGGGCAGTCGTCAGGTATGTTTACTTGATTTCAAAATTAATGCGACGCGACGCAGAGAGATATACACGTGGGTCTTGAAATATAGACACCAGGAAGGGAACAGGTTCTAGTGCTGACCGCAGCACGTGAGTCCTAATCTAAGTGCGAGACTGAAGGTTTAGTAGGCAAACACCCGGAAACCGAAAGAACATAGGCGTTTTTAGTGGGTAGGAAATATTGATTATATATATATATATATATATATATATATATATATATATATATATATATATATATATATATATATATATATATATATATATATATATATGTATATATATATATATATGTATATATATATATATGTATATATATATATATATATATAATATATTATATATTATATATATATATATATATATATTTATATATATATATATATATATATATATATATATATATATATATATATATATATATATATATATATATATATATATATATATATATATATATATATATATATCAACTATTGAATCCCACACAGGCCGGGTTAGCAACCGGTATCGCTTTTGAAGTTTTCACCTCGAATAAAAAAAACATCTTTGGATCCACCGTGTCTCCGACTGGCAAAACCGGCAACTGTTCAAGGTTGTTTACGACAAAGGCTGATAGCAGCTTTAACAGCATCACAGACCACCCACCCACAGAAATTTGGTGCACAGTATAAAGCATTCTATTTGCAATATATTAGTCTTCATTCTAGTGAAGTTGGTTCTGGATCTACTGTATCTTCTTCGGAAGAAATCGGGGAGTTTGAACATGCAACACATTCGACAATTAAACATTACTGAACTCTTAGTTGTGGTACACAAAAAAAAAATTTTACAATGACATTGAATCATCGAAGAAAAGTAAAAATGTTTTAGAAAAATATGTATCTTTACCATATATCGAAGGACTATCGTAACAGTTGAAAAATGAATTTGCGGGACATGATGTAGACAGGGGTTTCAAACTGCTCAATCAATGAGCGCAAATGCGGGCATAATGGCCTAGGGCATAATGAGTGTGTTTATAGCAACCGTATCCAAGGTGAAATAAACATATTATATACAAGTGAAAAATAAAAGGAATTTCAGTATGATAGAGCAAGGTATTCGCAGGCCGTCAAAATCACCATGATCTTCGCCATTGCATGTAATCACTAAAAAATCAGGGGACATACGTCCGGTAGGGCATTACAGAAAATTGAACGCTTGCACCATACCTGAACGCTATCCTATTCCGCATATACAAGATTTTTGTAACGCGTTATACGGAAAGACCATATTTTCTAAAATCGACATAGTACGGGCATATTTTCACATACCAGTACATCCTGAGCACATTTCGAAAACGGCAGTAAGCACACCTTTCGGACTTTTCGAATTTCCCCATCTAAATTTCGGATTATGCGGGGCGGCACAGACATTTCAGAGATTCATGAACGGAATTCCAGGCGAATTATCATTTTGGATTGTTCATGGACGATCATTTTAATTTTCAGGTGATAACGAGGAACAACACAAAATCTCATATTAATACAATTACCAAAGATTAGACGAATACGGCCTCACAGTAAATTGCTCAAAATGCACTAGTAGTTAACAGTAAGCGGATTCCTCTAATCCACAATGGGGCCATCGAGGTGGGGGGGACCTTTCCGTCTACGTCAAATCGATATTTCAAGATGGTGGGGGGGGGTGGGGGGGGGGGGGGTGTGGTGTGGGGGGGTGGGGGATGGGGGGGGGGGGGGGTGGGGGGGGGGGGGGGTGGGGGGGGGGGGGGGTGGGGGGGGGACTGTATTCATTTATATTGATTTTTAGGTTAAGAATTTGTAAAAGAGCCCACCCACTGTCACGCTCCTGAAACTCATCCATTTTCCTAAGAATGACAGCTCGAAATTTAGTATTATACAATTCTTTCAAGTTATCGGAGAGATCAACAACAGAACTTTCAGTAGCAAATATTTTAATACTTTCCTCCCTTGTATCTGGTTTGATATAATTACAGCTTAAAATTAAATTAACTTTTAAAATCGAATTTTGAAGAGCAGATTTTATTTTATTATTAAAAATTCTGAAAGTTCTACTGATGAATTCTTCGGGATCTTTGATTGAATTATTAATAATTACTCCTGTTCGCATTCTATTGTTGAAAGCCGAATCTACGTCCCTCCAAATTAAACGTTTCGAATGACCCCTCAAACCAGAACCCTTTTTGAGAATAGATTGATGTATATGCTTAATATTTTCACGATAAGTCTTGAGAATTGATAAATTGTTCTCGAGTTTGTGGAAGCTTGTTAGAGAATGAGGAAAATTCTTACCTCTTGTATATCTAGTAATTCCCAATATTATTTTATTTATATGATTCAGCCATCTACCAACCTCTTCCACAGTTCTAATTAATTTTAAACTTGCTCCAAAAGTTTTGACAGCATCATCAGAAATCTTCATTGAACTCATGGTTGACTAGGTGCTGCTACAAAACAAAAAATATCACTTAACTTTTGTTTTAATATGTACACAGAAAAATAAATTCCTTACCTTCGGTATAAAATATTAACAAATGAACGAATAATTGAACAAGTATCTAACACTTAATTATCGCTGTGTGTGTATTACTAGTTGGAAACTATCGTAAGACTGAACCTTCAGAGAAATAGTTCAAGTATTTATAAACATTTTGAAGAGAATTTGCTGATTCAACATTCATATTAGTACAGGGATGTACACCTAATATAATTATTCATGAAAAAATACGTAATAAATATACATATATCTAACATTTGAAATTTCATTCGTTTTGTACATCCCTGAACTAATATGAACGTTGAATCAGCAAATTCTCATTCCTTCGTTCGACCCAGTTCTACACGTGTTCCTTATCTTTCGATGACCTCCAGACAATTTCAAGTATTTATGATTATTCTAATGAGAATTTGCTGATGTGATATTTTATGCGATATATCGACTTCAATTCATATCGTTCTAGTCTCATTTATTTCGAATGAAATATTAAAATTCTACACAGAGTTGTCGTCTATTAGTTTCATATTTGAAAATAACTATTTATGTAATTTGATATCCAAATCTACGAAGACGGTCTCCTATATACCAAAAGAATTTCGGTCCCCCTACGGTCCTATATATCATATAATCTACTGAACACACATGAAGACTCCTGGGGGCCCCCATGAAGAATCCTGGGGACTCCGGTGCCCCCATGAAGACACCCGAGGGCCCCCATTCCTATATATATATCATATAATATCTCCCCAAACCCACATGAAGACTCCTGGGGGCCCACATAAAGACTCCGCGGGGCTCGGTGCCCCCATGAAGAATCCCTCATAAAAAATTTCAGTTCTCTGGGCCCTCATACGTATTCTCATACCTATATTTACAGTTAGTCGCGCATGCGCATAAATGACATTTCGGAAAAGTTGAAATGGGCTAGAACTCTTACAGTTACACTTCTGAAGAGGAAGGGTGGGTAAACTCAACACCCTTGATGGCTATTCGAAAAGAGAAGAGGAGAAACACCCCAAAGTAGAAGATAAAAAGAAAACGCTTAAGAAATGTAAAAACAAGCTCAGATTAAAGGTAGAAGGCAACGAAGAAAATATGAAAAGCAACGAAATGAAAGGGCGAATATTAGCAACTCGAAGTACTCAGCAAAAAATAGCGATGAAGAACCATAATGAAGAAAAAACATTTTATTCCGCAAAAGTCAGTAACTATGGAAGAAAGAAAAAGAAGCGATGTGGTGAGAAATCAAGATCCTAAGAGATAAGCAGGCTCCTGCACCGTTTTATTATAAAACGTCGTTTAACTAAACTTGGTTTAATTTTTAAACTACGTTTATTTTTATGGTCGTTGCACCAAACAATTATAACCGACCCATTGCTAAACTGCGTTTTTGTATTATTATGGATGAAACAGCGATGTACATGAAGTAAAAAGAAGAAACAGAATTTATTTTTCTACTTTTCTAACCTAGTTTTAATAGCAATGAAGTTTTTTTTGTAATTTGTATTAAATATGCATAAAATGGAAGATAATAATAAAAGGAAAAGGGCACCACACTGATACTTTCCAGATAGAGCGGGAAACTGTGGATGTATGAACTCCATCAAATTGAGCAATACTGTGCAAATGTCCTCCATGGGCATACAATTGAAATAAATATGTTTTTACTGTTACAGGCTACCATATTCCAGGAATTTTGGAACGTCCAAGTTGTCGTTATAGATATCAAACTCTTCATAAAACATTTTAAACAAAAATTCGATTTTCCGGCAGCAAAAATTTAATTTTTAATGAAAAAATAAACCGTTACTTCTACAAATAACCTCAAAATTTACTTAAACTTCAAATTAAACGCCGAAAATTGGGCGTTTAATTGATGCGGAGTTTAGGGCGTCTTAAGCGCCATTTATATTCTGGTACAAGCGAAAATGTCAAATTAAACTCGGTTTACCATTAAACTTAGTTTAATAATATACGGTGCAAGAGCCTAAAGGTGAGCTCATTGAAAGAAATGGAGAAGGCCAGAAAGAAAGCGGAGATAAAACCAGCATAATAAATTCAGATAAAACTATTAAAGAACATGACCTTACGTAATGTTGAGCTTTTATCAAAAAACTTTAAAGCAACCAAGTTAGAAGTATGCATGGATATTAGAGAAGCTTACAAAATAGCGATAAACACAACCAGCAACTATGTATAATTGTGATGCTTCATTTCTGGAGTAAATACTCTTTGGAACTACACAGGATCATCTGCTTTTGTGGGTCTCAGTGAAATATTGATAGACGCATAAAAAAGGAAGTTATAAAACAACAAATACATGCGAAATGTATAAATATGTCATGCAAGTGAAAAAATGTAAAGCAGTAGTAGAAGAGCTGCGAAAGGTACAAAGATAACACATAACAATGTGTTGGAACAAAAAAAGTGTGCAATTCACACACGGCAGAAGTGAAACTGCAGAAACGTAGCCTACAAGAGAATGAGATAAATATAGGGTATCAGGAGTATTAGGATTATTATGAGGTTTATTATTTTTACAATATTTTTACCAATCTCAAAAATTATTTTATTTTTTAACGCATTTATTAATATTTATCACATTTCATATATTACATATTTGAGATATATTATAACATATTATTCAGATTCCATGTTTTGACTTGGAACAAATGACACGAGAGGCTTATGATAAATTAAATAGGAAATAAATGTTCTAGTTTCAATTTGATTTATAATCTTTGGAACACGGCGTCAATTACTGTTTCGATCTGGTAGTTGGTTGAGTGCGACTGTTGCAAATTTTTAAACTGGGTATGCAATGCTATTTTGCTGTTTTCAAATATTGAGCGGAGCAAGCATTTTTTTAACTGAATTTGAGAATTTCTAAAATATAAGTCATGTCCATGTCGTCCCTAACCAACATGTATGCAATGCAGTTGTTTCTTGTTGCGAAAGGGGTTGACTTTGAACTGATCAAGTTGTTGTCATACGTTGTGCATCGGCGGTTCTTCGGCCTATTTTCGAACCACCTCTTCGTATGCGTTGCATTTTTAAAATAAAAAAAAGTTGTTTGGTTAGCTAAAATTTACCTATTAGTTGAAGTATTGAATGAACCAATATCGAAGACTCAAATGTGAGAAAGGTATTTATGTAGATAAATTCGAAGTTAACGTTATATTGATATTTCTTGTTTGAACTAAAGAACTTCAGAAAATTAAAACGTTAATGTCTCACTGAAATCTTAGAATATGTTGTATTTGCTTACTAACATCGAATCAACTAAGATTAACGAAGCGAATGTCCTAATTAATTATCGAAATGAACTTTTTTTTTCGAGAAAAAATGAAAGGACTTTGCCGAGATTCCTACAATTCAAATGAAAAATTTTATTTTATGCGGATTTTTTATTCTACGCTTTTTCAAGAAGGTTTGCTGTGATTATTCCTCCGTGGTAGGTCAGATACTTTCTGGACAACCTTACTTTACGTTCTAGCCAGCAGCTTTGTTTTTCCTAAACTGCAATTATAATAATAAATGACGAGAAATCTGTGGGATTCGAATCCAAATAGGCAAACGAAAGAGTGTGCTATAAGTGGATTTAGGGAGTGGATTCTCACGCTAGACGTATTATTCTACGATTTACAATTTTATAGTTTTCTAAACCACCCTATGGCTTGATGTCATAGATGTGCAAAATTTAAGACCAAAGTCAAGAATTATGTTACTGCCTTACTTAATAACAGAATTCTGGATTTCAGACATATCAACCAACCTCATGTATGATAAACCCAACACTTATTATTAATCAGAAGAATATTTTTATAAAATGATCAAATGTATTGAAAATTGGAGATATTTGTCTCTTCCAGGGTAAATTTTTTGATTAGGTATTCAATAAGCATATTCAGCTCTTTCTGATTTTCTATTATATTGATTATCCTATAGAATGACAACATTCTTTTTCTTTTTTGAAAAAAGTTTTGTGAAAATTTGCATTGATTTGTATTCAAAATCTGCAGTGTATATAAAGCATTTTTTTGTACCAGTATATGGAATGTACTCCTCAGAATTTAATTTTTCTAGACCATCAATTATGGATATATTTTTATTGTTTATTAATGGCGTTATTTGTGTTATTCTTTGAATAAAAAGTATTTTCTGCATTCGAATTGAATCTATAAAAGTTTAGCTAACAAAATTTCTTTTGTGTTTGCTTTTAGGATAACTTACCTTCTTACAACAAACTCTTTCCAGGCATGAAAAAGGTAAAGGTGATAAATGTCAAATTTGTAATATATAGCATTAAAAGGACAGAATATTTTAGAATGAAAAAAATGTTATTGTAATGAATTAGTAATTGATGTTACAGAATATATCGTAATTATTCATTCCATTGAGATGTATTGTTGAGTAAAATTTTGTACATTGATAATCTTACAATTAGTTGATATACTTGAAAAGATAATTTGTGGTAGATACAATATATTTAAAACAACCTTCAGAGGTTTTCAATTTTACTTTTTTAAAAACGACATAAATTTTTTCAGCTTGGTTAATAATAACTTCCGAAAAAATAGTAATGTTTTTTTTATATTTTATTAAATTTTTTCATGTTCTGCCTATTTAATAAATTCATCTTATATTTGATAATACTTTGAGTATTTTATTACTTTTAGGAGGATGACAAATCGAGTAATGGCAACTTATCCATTAACCTGGAGGTAAAATAATTTTTAGATTGCTATAATGTCCAAGCTTACACATTATTGCTTATTTTCAACTTAGTTTTGTATGTTGCAAATATAATTTCAGCTTTTTTTCAGATCTCACGTATAAAGTATGTTGGCTAAAGACTTGTTATGTCGTTAATGTACTCTTGCAAGAAAATTTTATGTGTTTGAACTACTGGAAAAGTCTCATCTACATATCATAAGAATCTCCCAGTACTATTTGAATTGTTCTTGCCAGTGCTGTATTTTTACTTATTTAGCTTTTATCAGCAATAGCAGGCCATTCAAGTTTTAAAACTGATTTTATTGAAAACTCAAAAGTTTTGAGAATGTCACGAATTTCATAACGAAACCTTCTCAAAACTTTTGAAATATCTTTCAATATTTCACTAAAATCGGGTTTTAAAACTTGAATGGCCTGTTATTGCTAATAAAAGATGAATAAATATGTATAGATATATGTATATAAATATATATATAAATATATATATATATATATATATATATATATATATATATATATATATATATATATATATATATATATATATATATATATATATATATATATATATATATATTATATATATATATATATATATATTATATATATATATGTATATATATATATATATATATATATATATATATTTATATATATATACATATTTGAATTGATGAGGCCGTTACTCGATGAAAATTAATAAATTGTTAACATGTTTGAGAAATGAAACTCTGAGTTTAACGATATAATATAATAACAATACAATAATTTACCCCCAATTCACCTATTGCATGTCTTTATTAATTTTCTGTAATAACGAGGATATAAATAAACTTCAAATACTGCAAAATAAGGCTATGAGAATTTTGTTGGGTTGTAGCATTTATACTAGAGTTAATGATATGTTAAAAAAGTTAAAATTTTTGAATGTCAAACAAATGGTAGAAGAAGCAAATTTAATTTTAATTTTCAAAATTTTAAACGGTCTGGCACCAAAATGTTTTTCAGATTATTTCATTAGAAGGGGAGATATGATAAATTATAATTTAAGAGAAGGGGATCATTTGTTTATTGACCATTTCAATACCACCAATCTGAACAAGTCAATAGATGTAATGGGTGTCAGATGGTACAACAACCTTCCTATAATGATCAAAGCTTCGAAAACTGTCAAGCAATTTAAATCTAGGTTAAGAAAATTTTGTTTTCGGATGTAGCTTGTATTATTTTTCAGGTTTGTTTTCTTTGTCTCCAATTGATTTGATTTTATTTTTCACATGTGATAATATAGAAGATTTTTGTATACTAGCAATTTTGCTAAATAAATGTTATTATTATTATTATTATAACAACAATTGCACCTGTTGTTTTTCATTTCTCAAACATGTTATATCTCGTATAAAAATGTTTACAATTAAAAACAAGTGGACCAGTAATAAGTGATCTAAATAAAAATATATGAACTGCATCATATTCACACCCTAAAGTTCACATACTAACTATAAATACACTATGAATTGAACTTTCGTAATCGATCACCAGGTGCTTCTATTAATCAATTGCGGTTTGGTTATGTATTATTGAATTAATAAATTGGATAGTTTTCGAACGCTTCTAATTGATTATATGTTTTATGAATTATATTTGAATTTCGTAAAATATTTTATTTTCAGAATATCAACGAGGCTCCCAAACCTTTACCTAGAACTAAGCTGGATGATCAGAAGAACTTTGATCTTCCTGAATTACCGTCCGTTCCTTCTGATCCTGGTAAAACTGATGACATTGACTTTGATGACTTAAATAAAAGATTTGAGGCCTTGAAAAAAAAATGAAATATTGGTCATCTATGACTAATATGTATATATTATTATTGGCCGTATATAACAATAGACTTCACTGCTTATGAGGATAATTTTTTATTTATGTTCTAAATTATGAGAATTTTGCATACATTCTGGGAAGTCGTATCAAGGAAAGTCGTATCAAGCAAATAGTACTTTCTGCTTGAAAATCATATACCTAATAAAGTGTAAATGGAATTAACGGTTGTAGGTGATCTATTCGTCATATTATGATTATATTCTATTAAATAAATATGTAAAGCTTATGGTATTTTCATCTGAGTATTTTTGATCTATTCGTCATATTATGATTATTTTCTATTGAATAAATATGTAAAGCTTATGGTATTTTCATCTGAGTATTTTTGATTTTAGTTCTGGTTCAAGAAATGAATTGGATATTGAAACAATGGTTAAAAATAACAATTTACACATTTATTTAAAGAAATAATGCATGACGCACGTTTCGGTGGAACTTCACCTTCTTCAGATGCTAATGGCAAACTAACTATGTTTCTCTGTTAAATCGAAAACAAGAAATAAAGAGATGACAAATTGTGTAGAAGTGGTAAATAGAGGGATGGTTACAAATAATTATTAGAATAGAAAAAACCAATTCTGAACTGCTAGTCAGGTAGTTCGGTAATTTTGAAAAGATTGAGAAGGGGGCTTGAAGTATGATCGATTTGGCTATTCAATAGGAGTCCGGAGTGCTTGTATTTATTTATCTGTAATGATTCTAAAAAATTAAGTTTAATTCCCTTACTTTCAGCATTTAATATTTTAAAATCGAAATTGAATGTGTGATTTTCTTGGAATAAATGGTTTGCATAATGTGAATCCGACTTTTGATTAACAAAGCTACGTTTGTGTTCTGAAATTCTAGTTTGAAAACTTCTGAAAGTTCTACCAATGTAAAACTTATCACAATCACCACAATTAATTTTATAAACTCCTGATTCATTATCTTTATGAACTTTGGATTTATTATTTTTTATTAGATTTCCTAAATTAAACTTCAATTTTAACTGCAACGAATATTATTCTGAAAAGTAAAAAAGTAATATTGATAACGAAAGAATGATTAAAATTTGAATACTTCTGACCACAATGTTCATTCTTGTACACAGTCAGAAATTAGATAAAGATATGAAAATCATCACATCGGAAAATCACCTCAAGCATGGTATATTTCTAAGAACATCGATATTTTGAAATACTTTTTTTCGTAAGGTGTCTGAATCCACTGAGATAAGCGTAATTTCGAATTTTAACATTTGGAATATTTTTCGAAAAATGGTGGAATAAACACGTTTACAGTTGGCTATGAATTTATAATAATTGAATTTTCAGGCAACATTATAAGCATTAATTCGAGATGTGTAAATGCTAATTTAATTCCAATATGCGATTTTACTTATTTTAATTATTTTTAATTTACTATCCGAAATCAATTATTTTTGTTCTATTTCTTGGAAAGTATGTTTTTTTGTTTTAAAAATGCAGATCTTCGCCAAGGCGCCTCAAACTATACATCTCAAATAAAATATCATCTAGCTAGCCAATGAAATATTGCAATGCTAATTAGCATACGTTTGGATTTTTCAATTTTATCGAGCGGGAAGTAAAAGATAACCTGAAATAAAATCAAACTCGTTTTAATGAGTTTGGTAGAATATCACGTTTTTTTAAAATTTGCGAAAGTATAGAATTTCATATTGGATTTATTTAATGAGGATGGAAACAATCAATTGGTTCTAGACCTCCCAAAAAAGCATTTTAGTTGAATATAGCGTTTATACTTTTATTCTCTGTCTTTAATATCTATCCTTAGAAAAGGACGATTGCTAACGATACAATCATACGATATGTTTACGAAATTATAAAATCACAAATAAAATTTATTTATGTACTTAATGAGGTTGAAGTTGTAATAATCAATAGGTTCTACACTTCCCAAAGAATAATCTTGTTGAAATTATAATTTCAATTACGATTATAAATGGCATAATATTAAAAGGTTGTGCCTGCCTAACATTTGTTTCTCAGGAAGAAAAGTGAGTGCGTAGCAAAGCTCAGTCACTAAGGACGTATTTTTGTTCTTTTTTACATAAAAATTCTTAACAACGTAAGTAAATTTGGAGAGGCTGAAGAGATGCAAAAAGATTGAATGCACCTGTAAAAACGCATGAAATTTTTACATAAAAATGCGACGGTGAGAAAAACCATTGGAAACACCCACATAGCACCTTCCTAACATCAATTTAATTCCAGCACACATTTTTAGGCTTTCAACTGAATTTGGAGTGGCCGTAGAGATGCGCAATTCTATAATAGTTAATTCAAGATTCCTATTGTTACCGAAAATTTATATATTGATGAACCTTCATAAAATCGAAACTTTTATGTTTTTACGGTACCGTTTTCCGAGGAATCGTTCGATGGAAAAATATAATGCATTATTACAGGTAAGTACTTAACTTGAAAAAAACAAACGAGATTATTGCATGTAGCTATTATCATAATGAGAAATCATCAAAGAATATTCCTTGTGCATGGTTCCACTTGTGAAACAAAAAGAAACTAAAAAGTGCCGTGGACAAATTTGAACAGAAAAGGAAATCTGTTCCATTCGCTCAAGAGAAACAGACATAAACATAATAAGGTGCATCCTATAGGGTTACCACCTCAAAGCATTAGGAAGTCTGGAGATATTCTTGTCCTCAGTCCTACATACTAATTCGTGAATCTGTGTATGTTATGTGTTCAAGTAAACAATTTATATATATATATATATATATATATATATATATATATATATATATATATATATATATATATATATATATATATATATATATATATATATATATATATATATATATATATATATATATATATATATATATATATATATATATATATATATATATATATATATATATATATATATATATATATATATATATATATATATATATATATATCTAATTTCAAAGGGCTGTAACTTGGAGGGAAAAGGGTGTTGAACAAAAAGTTATATTAATATTTGCTAAAGAATCACCCATTTAAATCTTTCGCATCAATTCAGAAACACCCTATATATATATATATATATATTTATATATATATATATATATATATATATATATATATATATATATATATATAGGGTGTTTCTGAATTGATGCGAAAGATTTAAATGGGTGATTCTTTAGCAAAAATTAATATAACTTTTTGTTCAACACCCTTTTCCCTCCAAGTTACAGCCCTTTGAAATTAGATAAAAAAAATTGTCTTTATTCAATACATCCACTTTGGAAAAATTTAGAAGAATGAAATTTGGCATATAACTGATGCTAATAAAATGGCAGTGTTTGAGTGTTTTTGTTACCCTTAAATGTACTCACAAGGGGCTGAAAAAAACAAGCCTTATAATATTTTGCATCAGAACTTTTTGATGCGCCTATATTTTCCCATTTAAAAAATATATTTGAAAAGACAGACTCGATCTGCAACTTTTTTATGTCCTGGCTTTTTATCATAAAGTTGTTAGTTTAATCACAAAAAAATAAAATACTGCTCAGAATCTTTTCCCATAACACAGAGGTTATCATTTATTAAAAAAAAAACAAGTAAGCTGCTGTCAAATGAAGTCATATGACAAATAGTTTTATTGTCCTGATTTTCTCTAATTTCTAGACAGTTTTATAATAACTTCAAACATTTTTTACAACTAAATAAAACTTTATTGAAAGAATGGCATTTTTTTATTTAGTTGAAGAATATTGCAAATTAGAGCGGATTGAACAATAATTGTACTATTAATAACAATTGACAAATTACAAAACAACTGATAATAACGTGGACAAAGTTGCAATTACAAAAATCATAATAAATGCTGAAAATGGCGCCCCTCGACCAAAATGCAGCACTCTACTCTTCGTCTAATTGAATTCCGTATTATTTGAAATAATCCTGGTGTATTTCTGATAGTATTACATGCTACGATGATACGATCCCTTAAATTATCGATATTTTCAACGGGAGTGGAATAAACCAGTGTTTTAAGGAAACCCCAAAATGCAAAAGTCCAATGGATTCAAATCTGGAGATCGGGCAGGCCAATTCTGGGTGTCTCCTCGTCCTATCCAGCGATTTGCATAAACTTCGTCTAAGTAGCGACGAGCGTTATTACTAAAGTGGGCTGGAGCGCCATCATGCATGAACCATAGTTCTTGCCTAATTTGCATCAAAAAGTTGGGATAACTCTTCTTCAAGGAAATGGCAGTATGCGTCTTCATTTAATCTTATTGGGAGAAAATATGGCCCAATTAAATAATCATCAATAACTGCAAGCCACACATTCAATGAAAATTGATGTTGAAATTTAGATTCAGCAATTTCGTGTGGGTTTTCATCTGCCCATATGTGATTATTATGGAAATTTCTGATAGATTCCCGAGAAAAGCTTGCCTCATCAGTAAACAAAATACGAGATAAGTACTGTGGAGCTTGTGTGATCATTTGAATTATCCATTGACAAAAAATTAGACGAGGTAGAAAATCTCGAGGTAAGAGCGCTTGGACTCGTTGGATATGGTAGGGATACAGCATTTGTTCTTTTAAAATTCTAAATACTGTGCAATGGCTCACATTTAACTGTCGGGCAATTTGTCTCGTACTTGTTCCGGGAGATTCTTCAATTAAATAAAGAACAGCCTCCTCTAGTGCTACACTTCGTACTTCTCGAGAACGTCCGCAATCGACAGTTGTTCTTGAAAAATTTCCTTCTTCTCGTAAACGTTGATGAATACGGGCAAATACCTACGCTATGATGGGGTAATGTTCGTTCTGGATATAACTCAGCGTAAAGCCTCCGAGCTTTTAATCCATTACCAGTAGTACGACCATATGAAGAATGCATATTTGCCATTTCGGCATTTTTGTTATTTGCTATTTTATTTACTTAATTAGTTTTAATTCTTCAGACATTCAAGAATAACACAGAGAAAATCAGGAGAATGAAACTATTTGTCATATGACTTCATTTGACAGCAGCTTACTTGTTTTTTATATAATAACTCTTCTCTGTGAATTTATGGGAACAGAGTCTTAGCAGTATTTTATTTTTTTGTGATCAAACTATCTTTTTTATGAAAGAAAGACACGACATTAAAAAGTTGCAGATCACGTCTGTCTTTTCAAATATATTTTTTGAATAGGGAAATATAGGCGTATTAAAAAGTTCTGATGCAAAATATTATAGGGGTTGTTTTTTTCAGCCCTTTGTGATTACAATTAAGGGCAACAAAAACACTTAAAAAGTGCCATTTTATTAGCATTAGTCATCTGCCAAATTTCGTTCTTCTAAATTTTTCCAAAGTGGATGTATTGAATAAAATCAATTTTTTTTACCTAATTTCAAAGGGCTGTAACTTGGAGGGAAAAGGGTGTTGAACAAAAAGTTATATGAAAGACCCCCTTTAGTTTTTGCTAAAGAATCACCCATTGAAATCTTTCGCATCAATTCACCCTATATATATATATATATATATATATATATATATATATATATATATATATATATATATATATATATATATATATATATATATATATATATATATATATATATTTATTCTTAGAATTAAATAACATCACATCATTATCATGTTAACGTTCGTAGGAGATGGACTTGCTAACACACTGATAAATAAATTACCGATTGAGTAACATTTAGCAAGACATTCGTATTGCGGACCTGGTACCAAGTTAGAAGAAAATCTTCGTAGAGGTGATCCAGGGATTAATAAACTCGACGAAGCTTGTAAAGAACACGACATTGCATACTCGAAAAGCAAAGATCTAGCTGTTAGACATAAAGCCGATCAAATTTTCTAAGATAAAGCTTGGGAACGATTAAAGTCAAAGGACGCTAAATTCAAAGAGAAATCTCTCGTTCTTATGGTTACTGAAATTATGAAAGCTAAACGTAAACTAGGAATGGGACTTGAGAAGTCGTTCAAAATGGCTGTTATTAACCCTGTTGCCAAAATGTTGGAAAAAGAAGGAATTGAAGGAAATCTGAAAAAGTCATTCATTATGGCACTCAGAACTGCAAGGCTTACAATCAAGTCGTAGAAACATACGAGTACCCAGAATTATTCCATTCGAATCGAAATCAGGGGGTCTTCTACCGTTAGTTCCGATATTTGCAGGACTATCTGTGTTGGGAATGTTGTTGAATGGAGGCGGCGCTGTTGCCAAAACTGTAGTTGACGCTACTAAAAAGTTAGAAAAGAGGCATCGTCATAACAAGGCTATGGAATCTATAGGTAAAGGACTCTACGTGAAAAAATCGAAACGAAGATATGGACTTTACTTGAAAAAGCAAAAAAACTATTAACTAAGCTGCCCAATAGAACTCTATACGATTAGGAGATTATTATGCTAAAAATATACCCTACTTCAGGCGTGTATTTATGCGAGATAATTTACCTGAAAAATCGTTGAAAAAGGAATGTGGGGTGATCAACTTGGATTCTTCAAAGGGACCTGGTAGTCATTGGACAGCTTATACGAAAAACGAAAATGTAGAATACTTTGATAGTTTTGGTAATTTGAAGCCTCCGAAGGAGTTGGTGAAATACTTGAACGTTAAAATACTATATAATTGAGATCAGTATCAGACCTATAATACGGAAAATTGTGTTTAGAATTTTTACGGAATAAAATTTTATAAATATTAACTATTAGCTTTATTTTCATCAGTCATATCTGTGATATTCACACTAAAGAGTCGCACAACGTTATCCATTGATTTCGTTCCTCCAATCGAATTGGATGAGAATTGTCAGTACGGGCCTGCATTGATCGGATTCTGTTCATATAATACAATATCGAATATAGACGATAATACAAAGTTTTACTATTTTGAAAACCAGCAGACAAACCTCACTATACCTACTGGTACATATGAGATTACAGATATCGAAGATTATTTGAAAAAACATTTTCTATCTAAAGAAGAACAAAAGAAGGAGACTTCCAAGGAAATATTTTTCCTGACACCAAATAATAATACTTTCAATATTTCTTAAGTCATACTCTATCGATTTTACGAAGAAAAATTCCCTAGGAAGGCTATTGGGATTCTCCGAGAAGATTTTAGACGCTGGAAAAGTTCATGAGTCAGATTTACCCGTGAAAATCGTTAAAGTTAGAACTATTACATATAGATAGTAATATCAGCGAGGGAGCATTTTACAACGATAGACCTTCACATACGATATACGAATTTTCGGTGAACGCAGACCCCGGTTACGCGATAGACGAAACACCTAGAAATTTAATATACCTTCCTGTATCGAAGAAAAAGATATATAATATAACCTTGAATATTCGGGATCAACATTTTAGTCCTGTGTAACACAGTGTTAGTATATAGGCTAGGGGGCTTCTAGACCACTTTGGGTCATTTTTACATGTAAATTCCCATAAGGAAATCTAAGGTCCAAAATAGCAAAAATGGTTCCATTGCACATGCGCACTGAAGTCTTCAACTGAAGAGCTGAAAGAAGTGTACATCAATGGCCGGAAGAGATAGTAGGAAAAAAAATCTTCGTATGAAAGAAGTGACATGTATGAGAAAGAAGAAGAAGAAAAATGGTTGTAATTAGTGACGTAAATGCTCTCTGGAAGGAGCGTGCGTATCAGGATATCAGGAGAGCGAAGAGGTATGCGTCGTGAATTTCTGCTCCGAAATGTCTGTTATGCGCATGCGCTACTAACTTGAAATATATGTATGAGAATTCGTATGGGGGCCCTAGCTGAAATATTAATAAATGAAAAAAGCTGTGTCGATTTCTGGGATTCGAACCGCAGAATTAGTGCACCAGAGTCTAGTACTCAGACCGGTCGTGCGTCAACCCATAGTTATAATTAGGATTAAGCGAGTGATATAACTAACTTGCGCAGAGGATTCCATAACGTTAATCTTGAATCATAGATATCTTAGGTATATCATACGTCATCCGATATGTGAGGGGCCCTCGGGTGTCTTCATGGGGGCACCGGAGGCTCCAGGATTCTTCATGGGGGCCCCCAGGAGTCTCAATGTGTGTTCAGTAGATTGAAATTATATGATATATAGAACCGTAGGGGAACTGAAATTTTTTGGTATATAGGAGACCGTCTTCGTAGATTTGGATATTAAATTACATACATAGTTATTTTAAAAAATGGTTATTTTCTTAAAAATTTATTTCCATTTCGATATATCAAATATAACCGCGTTCGAGCGAAAACAGAATGAGTCAATATCAGCTGAGACGAACGTAGAATTATTGAAGTCAGCAGAAATATTGCATCATCAATTTGACCTAGAGACACATCTCGATGTCCCTCTAGGTGGAACGAAGGGATTTTGTTGATATACAATATTCATATTAGTACAGGGATGTACAAAGTATTCATTCAACTCGTTAAATAGTTATTTCATATTTTGGAATAAAATAATTTATATAATATACAGGATGTGTCCACAAATTTCAAATGTAGGTTTATATAATTATATGCTCAGAATTATATGACGTCATTTAAATAATGTACAGGGTGTGTTCACATATTTCAAATGTGTAATAAACAGTTATTACGTATTTTTCAATGAATAATTTATTCATATAAACATTGATTTTCACGATTTTACCAAAAATCCCTTTTTCATGGAAAAATAAGTTTCCAAACGAATGTTATCATATTGTTATCATAAATCGAACGATACAATATCTATTTCTCCATAGAAATAACATCGAGATAACAAAATTGCTGACCCCAACTACATTTCTCTAATAAATATATTTCACTATACGGTATCCTGATTTACATTCATTCGACATCGTTCAGTGGTCAATAGAATTTCTATTTAAAATAACGATTTCTTACCGAATGGAAATTACGTCTACTCTAGTTTATAAAATATTCACACATCAATAAAACATCCATTGATCAAGTGAAAATATCTTATATACAAGTTACTCATCAATAGAAAATCTATTTTAAAAGTACGATTTCTGGTTCAAGTGAAAAAATAACTACCATCGATCAGACATCAATACCAAATCTATTGTAGCAGAACCTAAAATAACATATAATCACTTAAGATTTTCGAATGATTCCTATGAGAACATTTTTTTTCTATTTTATATTTCTAAAGTGGTCCATACATAGTCAATCTTGATCAGGACCGGATTTACATTTAGAGTTTTTCTTAGAAAATATTAACTCAAGTAAGTTTTTCGAATTCAATCGAAATTGACTGTGTATGATCCCCCTTAAAACAACAAAGGAACATGTTTATTCAACATTTTCTGACCGCTAAACACGAGGAGACCACGTAGTATTTTACCTAAGAGAGTGACTGAGAAATACAAGCCTCATATAAAAGAAATAATATCAGGAGAATATTCACTGGTATCGAAGGGAACCTTGGAAACAGGAAAATCTAATCCAACTTCAATCTTTACTCTCATTAAAAACTAGTTCAATATTATATATATATGAAATTTCCCAAAAAAAAAATAAACAAACTGTTCTTATACAAAAATTCTATCAGTCTTCTTTGAAAAATCCTATGAAAATATTTATATAGAGGAAATATCGAGTATTTAAGAGACTGTACTAACTAGGGTGAGATTATTTTTCAAAATTCTAATGTTAGATAAATAGGTATTACGTAATATTTATCTCTGGATTGATGGTGGTGATAGATGTAAATCTTAAATCCAAGACGAGGTTGAACTATGATAAAAATCCAAGGTGGTTGACCTATACTCCTAACTCTATGTTCCAGGAGGATTTGGATATCATTTCACTTATATGAAATTTAAGAAAAAATAAACAGTCACTTGTATTTGTTATACAAAAACTTTAACTTTTTAAAAA
Organism: Cynegetis impunctata; assembly: GCA_030704885.1. NCBI lineage: Eukaryota > Metazoa > Arthropoda > Insecta > Coleoptera > Coccinellidae > Cynegetis > Cynegetis impunctata. The sequence continues at coordinate 11,188 of JARQZK010003034.1, read as the reverse complement.
TATAACATATTAAATTATCCTTTGAAAATTAATAGTCATATGAGAGAAATATCGAGTATAGATTTTTCCAGAGACCAAACTAGTGTATTATCTAATAGAAAAATATGATTAAAACTCATAAATATATCGTTGTACAAAAATTCTCTGAAAAATAACAGAGTGGTAGATCCTATGAAAATAAATATTTATATTAGTGAAATACCTATAGATTTTTCAGTCACAACTAGGGAGGGTATCAATTAATAGAAAAAATACAACTCAAAAACTCATAAATATAACGATGAAGTCTTCACAGAGAATATCGTTTATTGAGTTATATGAAATTTAATGGGTTATCAGTGTACTTCCTATTTCATGTTTTCGAAGATGAATAGGTATTTAAAAATTATTATAACATTGAATTACTCTAATATTCGAAGGATGTATAAATATAGTTATATTTAGGGGATTTATGATTATTCGATTCAAAAAATGTTTCACTCATAATTATTACAACAAACTCCTCAATTTCCTGGTATATTTATCCTACGTACCTACCCTATAATATTGTTATTCTTGATTCATAAATGAATAATTTATTTATCAAATGTACAGGAGTGTCCACCGAATGAAAATTTCGAAAGTTGAACAGATAGTTATTAGGCATTCTTTTATGAATAATTTGACCCCATACATAAATGTTTTTCATGATTCATAAATGAATAATTTATTTATTCAATGTACAGGGGTGTCTACCGACTAAAGTTCCAAATGTGTTATTGCATAGTTATTACATATTTTTCAAAGAATAATTTATATAGTTAATGTACAGGTTGTGCATCCAGAATATTTAAAAAAATTCAAATGTCAGATAGATAGGTATTACGTAATATTTATCGAATAAATGTTGTAAGGTATAGAAACATCAGATTTTATTTCTCACTGAATTCAAATTATTTTAAAGCTTTCATTACCGTCCGTTTGTCACTTGTCAATCGTGATAAACAAACATTAGGAAAGGATACAAAAACTCATAATTTTAATTAAATATTTCTTCAATTTTTCATTCTTATTCCATACCTAGTTTACATCTTAAACAATTAAATTGATTGGTAGGAGATCCATCGAAGTGAATAAAACATAGTAAATGTGTTAATATTTTGAAAGAGTTACATAAAGGAAATGGTAGCTTGTGATAAATCAATAAAAGTTCATAAGACTTCAGTTTCTTAACCAAGTAATCTGCAGGAAAATTAACTAACTTTTTGTACCGCTCTTCATAATCGATTGAGTTGGCGCATATAATCAAAACCCTCATAAATAATGTCTTTAACTGTAATAGTAACGTCAGTACCCCAAAAATAGTTTTAATTTTTCCATTTATATCATTTAACAAATATTCTAATATTTGTTTCAATCTTTCAATATTTTTTTGAGCTCCACAACTACATCTCAACATAAAGAATATCAAAATTTGAATGATATATCATAATACCCCATTTATCATGATTTGTCATAATGAACCAATAGTAAATATTTTCAATCAGGTATAAAACTTCGATGAAGTTCATCCAAGATAGTAGATGACAGATGACGTATTCTTTAAATCTAAAATGATGGATCTATTCTCCTAACTCTATGTTCTAAATCCAATAGATCATTTTAGGATGACGTCACAACTGCCAAAAGTAATCCGCCATGTTCACTTGGCGGGCAGACAAACATTTCGGCCTATGCTTACAGTGTAAAAGTCGTTACGGAGTTTGCATTATATTATTAAAATGCCAATGTTTTGTTGTGCTGTTAAGTGTTCAATGAGATCGGAAAGAGACCAAGTTCGATTCTTCAGGATTCCCACCGCGCTGAAAAACCGTGGAGACTATTTAAATGCCTTGTCAAAACAACGACGTGACTTATGGGTTAGGGCTTTAAAAAGGGGTCCTCTAAGCGAAAGTATGCTGAGAAATGCTAGAATTTGTTCAAGACATTTTCTATTGGGTGAGTATTTTGATTATAATTGAATTTGGTTCCTTGATTTTTCAAAATAATATCCTAAAAAAAGGTACATAAAGAACAACAAAACAATGATGCTAAAAGCTGAATGAAAGTAATGCTCTTATATATTTAGGACAACCAGCCCTACTAGAGAATAAGAATAACTCAGATTGGGTACCCACTCAAAACATGGGATACTTATATAGTTGGTGAAAAAAAAGATGTACAGTCCCTGAATCGACACAAAAGAAGTACAGTGAGGTCAGATGAACGATTCAAAAAGATTAGTAAGTGGTTGTTTATGTTCATGATCAAATAACACATATTCTTGTTTCAGGATTTATCACAATAAGCGTGCCAAAGTTTGAAATAGTTAATCAATTGTTTAGAGTAAGGTGACTTCTAATTTATGATCACTTTGTATTTTATTGGAAATAATAAAGCTATTTAAAAACAGATATTGCTTATTTTCAACCCTATGTAATGTTGTTGGCAAATTAAAAACAGTTAATGTAAAATTATTTATTCATTTTTGACAACAAACTAAATGATTTAAACAAGTCAATGACTTTCGTAGAAGGTACAGGCCACTGTGCAAGCCTTTGTGTGCAGGAAACAGATTCATTTTCGTTTTCAGCTGGACAAGCTTGTAAACAAAACAACAATGCTGTCACATTAAAACAAACTTCCCCCAAACCTGCCATACATGTGCAATGTTCACTGGAAACAACACCATCTGATAACGGGATTAGCCAAACCTTGCTTTTTGAGAAAGTCTAATCTGTAACAATGAGAAAGTTATTGATGAAAAATATAATAGTCAGATATAACATTTAGAAATAATAAAATTGTTTGCTATGCCTACCTTTCCAACAACAATGTAGGCAATATCATTCATTTGTCGAGCCAAAACATCTTGGACATACTCAGACTCATAATATTTGTAGGCCAATAAAGATTTGTAGGTTTTAAGTTGCTGTCCAATGTAGAAGCTATGACTAAGGATTATATAATTTACCAAATCCATCAAAGATACTGAAGGGTTCACTTCCAGATCCTTGGACAACTTCTCCAAATGAATATGGGTCTATATCGTCTACTATCTCCAATTTCTTGTCGTAGCGGGCTTTCACATCATCGGTAAGAGTTAAATAATATTCACTACGAGACATAACTCAAGAATTTGTTGAATTTTCATTCTAAAATACTATAAAACTCAAAAAAACAAACAAATACATCTATCAATAACTAGTATCAAATGACAGTAATGACACAATAAAGTTTGTCTGCCCGCCAAGTGAACATAGAGGACCGGTCAAAGTCACGTGACCTAAAATGATCTATATTGGTGGTGTCAGATCTAGACCATGAATTCCAGATGGAGACTGATATATGACAGATCTATACTATAAATCCAAGGTGGCGGATCTATGTTCCTTACTCTATGTTCCTGGAGGTTTTTGATATCATTTGACTTATATGACATTTAAGAAAAAAAATAAACAGTCACTTATATTTGTTTAAAAAAATCCTACTGACAGAAGATATAACATGTTGAAATATCCTATGAAAACTAATATTCATATGAGGAAAATATCGAGTATTAATTTTTTTTCAGAGAACAAACTAGAGTGTGTATCATCTAATAGAAAAATATGATCAAAAACTCATAAATATATTGTTGTTATACAGAAATTCTCAGAAAAAATAACAGAGTGAAATATCCTATGAAAATAAATATTTATATGAGTGAAATATCGAGTTCAGATTTTTCCATTCATATTCATAAAAGGATATGACAACATCATTACAGCTAACTCTCATGTAGGGCTGAAGTCCCGAGCTGAACTCAAACCATTCTCCACTAGAAATATTCCACTCTGAAATCCACAATTTGAAATGAAATTCTTTTCATTTTTCGATTTCTCATCGTCGACATATAAAATTCTATCCGATTCTTCATCGATAAAACCACTATCTTGGAACATCTTACTACTTCAAACTTCAATACTCAACTAAATATAAGTCATGTTTTTCAATGTACAGTAAATTTCCTATACTTAGATATAATTATAGAAAAAAGGTTCGTGAATATTTGAAAAAATTATTTCCTTCATCTTTCCAAACATAAATTATTTAATAAATTGAAATGAGTGAGAAATTGAATTGAACAAGAGATATTGTTGGTTACATAAATCAATAAATTACCTTCACTATTTCAGATTTAGCTACTATATCCGTTGATAGAAATCTTGGCGTAGAAACTATCTTCCAGTGTTTCGGTTCAAACGGAAAACTAACTTCATCACCTCAGTAGATAGGCTAGACCGATTCAACCCCACTTTTAGTCATTTTTACATGTAAATTCCCATTAGGAAATCTAAAGATCCAAATTGTCGAAAATGGTTCCCTTTAGACATGCGCACTATGTCGGATTTCAACGGAGTGGAAATGACTCATTGTATATCAGGGTCAATGACCTTTAGGTCGACGGAGACTCGATCAACGTAGCTCGCTGTCCGCGCTCTGGTGCAGGTTGAGACTTGTCCGCGACAGGTCGAGACTCGCTTCGTATGTAAATGAGTCGAATCATTGGTACAGGTGTGACGTCATAACAATCGCAACCTCTATAAACTGAAGACTTCCTCCTTCACTCTGTATGTCAACCATCTTCCAAGATGGCGGATCACTGCATTATCGTAATTAGGAACCTAACCGATAGGGGGCGTTTCAAAATGGTGGAACACGGTATTATTGTAATTCGAAACCTGAACAACAAAAGAACAGTATTGAAGTTTGAAGTAGCAAGATGTTCCAAGATAGTGGTTTTATCGATGAAGAATCGGATAGAATTTTATATGTCGACGATGAGAAATCGAAAAATGAAAAGAGTTTCATTTCAAATTGTGGATTTCAGAGTGGAATATTTCTAGTGGAGAATGGTTTGAGTTCAGCTCGGGACTTCAGCCCTACATGAGAGTTAGCTGTAATGATGTTGTCATATCCTTTTATGAATATGAATGGAAAAATCTGAACTCGATATTTCACTCATATAAATATTTATTTTCATAGGATATTTCACTCTGTTATTTTTTCTGAGAATTTCTGTATAACAACAATATATTTATGAGTTTTTAATCATATTTTTCTATTAGATGATACACACTCTAGTTTGTTCTCTGAAAAAAAATTAATACTCGATATTTTCCTCATATGAATATTAGTTTTCATAGGATATTTCAACATGTTATATCTTCTGTCAGTAGGATTTTTTTAAACAAATATAAGTGACTGTTTATTTTTTTTCTTAAATGTCATATAAGTCAAATGATATCAAAAACCTCCAGGAACATAGAGTAAGGAACATAGATCCGCCACCTTGGATTTATAGTATAGATCTGTCATATATCAGTCTCCATCGGATTCATGGTCTAGATCTGACACCACCAATATTGGATTTAGAACATAGAGTTAGGAGAATAGATCCATCATTTTAGATTTAAAGAATACGTCATCTACTATCTTGGATGAACTTCATCGAAGTTTTATACCTGATTGAAAATATTTACTATTGGTTCAATATGACAAATCATGATAAATGGGGTATTATGATATATCATTCAAATTTTGATATTCTTTATGTTGAGATGTAGTTGTGGAGCTCAAAAAAATATTGAAAGATTGAAACAAATATTAGAATATTTGTTAAATGATATAAATGGAAAAATTAAAACTATTTTTGGGGTACTGACGTTACTATTACAGTTAAAGACATTATTTATGAGGGTTTTGATTATATGCGCCAACTCAATCGATTATGAAGAGCGGTACAAAAAGTTAGTTAATTTTCCTGCAGATTACTTGGTTAAGAAACTGAAGTCTTATGAACTTTTATTGATTTATCACAAGCTACCATTTCCTTTATGTAACTCTTTCAAAATATTAACACATTTACTATGTTTTATTCACTTCGATGGATCTCCTACCAATCAATTTAATTGTTTAAGATGTAAACTAGGTATGGAATAAGAATGAAAAATTGAAGAAATATTTAATTAAAATTATGAGTTTTTGTATCCTTTCCTAATGTTTGTTTATCACGATTGACAAGTGACAAACGGACGGTAATGAAAGCTTTAAAATAATTTGAATTCAGTGAGAAATAAAATCTGATGTTTCTATACCTTACAATATTTATTCGATAAATATTACGTAATACCTATCTATCTAACATTTGAATTTTTTAAAATATTCTGGATGCACAACCTGTACATTAACTATATAAATTATTCTTTGAAAAATATGTAATAACTATATAATAACACATTTGGAACTTTAGTCGGTAGACACCCCTGTACATTGAATAAATAAATTATTCATTTATGAATCATGAAAAACATTTATGTATGAGGTCAAATTATTCATAAAAGAATACCTAATAACTATCTGTTCAATTTTCGAAATTTTCATTCGGTGGACACTCCTGTACATTTGATAAATAAATAATTCATTTATGAATCAAGAATAACAATATTATAGGGTAGGTACGTAGGATAAATATACCTGGAAATTGAGGAGTTTGTTGTAATAATTATGAGTGAAACATTTTTTGAATCGAATAATCTTAAATCCCCTAAATATAACTATATTTATACATCCTTCGAATATTAGAGTAATTCAATGTTATAATAATTTTTAAATACCTATTCATCTTCGAAAACATGAAATAGGAAGTACACTGATAACCCATTAAATTTCATATAACTCAAACGATATTCTCTGTGAAGACTTCATCGTTATATTTATGAGTTTTTGAGTTGTATTTTTTCTATTAATTGATACCCTCCCTAGTTGTGACTGAAAAATCTATAGGTATTTCACTAATATAAATATTTATTTTCATAGGATCTACCACTCTGTTATTTTTCAGAGAATTTTTGTACAACGATATATTTATGAGTTTTAATCGTATTTTTCTATTAGATAATACACTAGTTTGGTCTCTGGAAAAATCTATACTCGATATTTCTCTCATATGACTATTAATTTTCAAAGGATAATTTAATATGTTATATTTTTAAAAAGTTAAAGTTTTTGTATAACAAATACAAGTGACTGTTTATTTTTTCTTAAATTTCATATAAGTGAAATGATATCCAAATCCTCCTGGAACATAGAGTTAGGAGTATAGGTCAACCACCTTGGATTTTTATCATAGTTCAACCTCGTCTTGGATTTAAGATTTACATCTATCACCACCATCAATCCAGGGATAAACATTACGTAATACCTATTTATCTGACATTAGAATTTTGAAAAATAATCTCACCCTAGTTAGTACGGTCTCTTAAATACTCGATATTTCCTCTATATAAATATTTTCATAGGATTTTTCAAAGAAGACTGATAGAATTTTTGTATAAGAACAGTCTGTTTATTTTTTTTTTGGGGAAATTTCATATATATAATATTGAACTAGTTTTTAATGAGAGTAAAGATTGAAGTTGGATTAGATTTTCCTGTTTCCAAGGTTCCCTTCGATACCAGTGAATATTCTCCTGATATTATTTCTTTTATATGAGGCTTGTATTTCTCAGTCACTCTCTTAGGTAAAATACTACGTGGTCTCCTCGTGTTTAGCGGTCAGAAAATGTTGAATAAACATGTTCCTTTGTTGTTTTAAGGGGGATCATACACAGTCAATTTCGATTGAATTCGAAAAACTTACTTGAGTTAATATTTTCTAAGAAAAACTCTAAATGTAAATCCGGTCCTGATCAAGATTGACTATGTATGGACCACTTTAGAAATATAAAATAGAAAAAAAATGTTCTCATAGGAATCATTTGGAAATCTTAAGTGATTATATGTTATTTTAGGTTCTGCTACAATAGATTTGGTATTGATGTCTGATCGATGGTAGTTATTTTTTCACTTGAACCAGAAATCGTATTTTTAAAATAGATTTTCTATTGATGAGTAACTTGTATATAAGATATTTTCACTTGATCAATGGATGTTTTATTGATGTGTGAATATTGTATAAACTAGAGTAGACGTAATTTCCATTCGGTAAGAAATCGTTATTTTAAATAGAAATTCTATTGACCACTGAACGATGTCGAATGAATGTAAATCAGGATACCGTATAGTGAAATATATTTATTAGAGAAATGTAGTTGGGGTCAGCAATTTTGTTATCTCGATGTTATTTCTATGGAGAAATAGATATTGTATCGTTCGATTAATGATAACAATATGATAACATTCGTTTGGAAACTTATTTTTCCATGAAAAAGGGATTTTTGGTAAAATCGTGAAAATCGATGTTTATATGAATAAATTATTCATTGAAAAATACGTAATAACTGTTTATTACACATTTGAAATATGTGAACACACCCTCTACATTATTTAAATGACGTCATATAATTCTGAGCATATATATAAACCTACATTTGAAATTTGTGGACACATCCTGTATATTATATAAATTATTTTATTCCAAAATATGAAATAACTATTTAACGAGTTGAATGAATACTTTATACATCCCTGTACTAATATGAATATTGTATATCAACAAAATTCCTTCGTTCCACCTAGTGGGACATCGAGATGTGTCTCTAGGTCAAATTGATGATGCAATATTTCTGCTGACTTCAATAATTCTACGTTCGTCTCAGCTGATATTGACTCATTCTGTTTTCGCTCGAACGCGGTTATATTTGATATATCAAAATGGAAATGAATTTTTAAGAAAATAACCATTTTTTAAAATAACTATGTATGTAATTTAATATCCAAATCTACGAAGACGGTCTCCTATATACCAAAAAATTTCAGTTCCCCTACGGTTCTATATATCATATAATTTCAATCTACTGAACACACATTGAGACTCCTGGGGGCCCCCATGAAGAATCCTGGAGCCTCCGGTGCCCCCATGAAGACACCCGAGGGCCCCTCACATATCGGATGACGTATGATATACCTAAGATATCTATGATTCAAGATTAACGTTATGGAATCCTCTGCGCAAGTTAGTTATATCACTCGCTTAATCCTAATTATAACTATGGGTTGACGCACGACCGGTCTGAGTACTAGACTCTGGTGCACTAATTCTGCGGTTCGAATCCCAGAAATCGACACAGCTTTTTTCATTTATTAATATTTTAGCTAGGGCCCCCCATACGAATTCTCATACGTATATTTCAAGTTAGTAGCGCATGCGCAGAACTGACATTTCGGAGCAGAAATTCACGACGCATACCTCTTCGATCTCCTGATATCCTGATACGCACGCTCCTTCCAGAGAGCATTTACGTCACTAATTACAACCATTTTTCTTCTTCTTCTTTCTCATACATGTCACTTCTTTCATACGAAGATTTTTTTTCCTACTATCTCTTCCGGTCATTGATGTACACTTCTTTCAGCTCTTCAGTTTAAGACTTCTTGGTTCGACTCAGTGCGCATGTGCAATGGAACCATTTTTGCTATTTTGGACCTTAGATTTCCTTACGGGAATTTACATGTAAAAATGACCCAAAGTGGTCTAGAAGCCCCCTAGCCTATATACTAGTGTTGTATAACACTTTTGTGTTGACACTTTCACATGTGTCAGATGTATTGAAACAGTAGAATGATCTGCAGTGACACACGACACTTCATGAAACCGAGGTGCGTGAAACGTATGGTCTGTTTCAGAAATTCTGCGACTGCACATTTAGCACTAGAGATGTGTTGTATCATGGACTATAGGCAACCCACATTACATAAAACTATTATTTTTTATAGTAGATATGTGCGTAATATAAGCCACGCTAGTAGATCCTCAGGATTGTTGGCGCTACGGATTATTTTATTTGATATTACGAATAATTTATGTATCTCTATCTTAAAAATTTACACATTCTGCAATTGTACATTAATTGATTTATTATAATGCCTCGCTTCGTGTGCTAGCACAAAGTATTGAAACACTACGTTGTGTTAGTGTCATTGTTTCAACACCCATTTCACTGTGTTACCCAGGCCTACAACATTTTGAACTGGTTAATTTTATAGGTGAGGAAATTATAGTTTGATTAGAACTTAAAAAATGGTCTTGATTTTCAACAGCACCAAGTATGAAGATACAATAATAAGAGTACAGAAACCATTAATCATTCAACAGTCATCCAGGTCACACCTGACATTAGAAAATCAAATATTTTTACAATCTATAGGTCATGTTATCAGGCCAGGCTTTCGATCTCTACCGCCCCTTCGTCAATGATGATTCAATCGTCAAAGTTGAAAGTAGGACATATTTACCTTTTATTAAATCCTTTGAAAATAACGGCACCATCGAAATTGGTATCAATAGACCTTCTCATGAACGATGTAGCTGTCATTATCAGAGGAAAATTGACTAAAACTGCAGGCACAGGAGATGTTTCATTGGTGAATAACGCAGGTGCTTTCCTTTTCGATTCAATAACTTACGAACTGTGTGGAAGCGAGATAGATACAGTTAAAGATCCAGGACTTGTTAGTACTATATGAGGATTTTTATGTTATGAGAAAGCTGAAAGTCGCGAACTTGCTATTGCAGGATGGAATTATCCAAACGGTGCTATTACAAATCAAGTTGGAAGCTTTAATTTATGAATACCGCTGAGTCATCTCCTGAATATATTCAACGATTTATCGAATGGCTATTTGTGGAAAACAGCTGATTCGTTTCGTTCGAGCTCGCAATGACAAGAATACAATGCTGGTAAGTCCAGCAGTGGAAGAAGCTGTTGGAGCTACCAGAGGAGAAATTACTATTCAGAGTATGGAATTAAGAGTTAAACATATTTATTCATCAGATCCTCTCAAATTAGAACTTCTTCAATCAATCAAAACGGATAGACCCGTTTTAATGCCGTTCAGACGTTGGGAGTTGCATGAACTACCTGTTCTTACACAAGGTTCCACTAAGGAAGTATAGAACGTGAAAACTGGATCAATTATCGAATACCCTCGATATATAATTTGTTACTTCCATATAAATAGAAAGGCAATGATATTAAAGATCCAAATTATCTATATAACATTGACGTATCAGATGTGAGACTACTCTTGAACGGTGAATATATACCCCAAAAAAACCTGAATTTAGATTTCGAAGGGAACGATTTCGTCGAAGCTCATCATAACTTTTCGGAATTTTCATCAAGTT